>OZ005740.1:327901845-328241318 GCA_963930735.1 Dioctria linearis | reverse complement strand
TAACTTGTGCCCAATCGGCCACATACCGGTAATGAGTATATACTCAATTAACCCATTTGTGCATATTGTGATACTAATTTCAGAATAATACTCCAGCTTCTATTTACGACTTAACCAGACCCCCCCCCCCCCTTCTTTTTCCTGGTTTCTGTTGACGGCAGCAATAATATTAAAGCACACTTAAACCGAATGAACTTGGCTCACGCTATTTCATTCAATGCTCCAATCTCACGACACCCCTCTTACTCTTTTACACCTTGCTATAATAAATTTCTCCTATAAATATGCTATTCACCTGTAAGGAATATACGCAACAGGTAGTTTCTTGGCACTGTGACAGGTAAAAACATTGAGGGCAATAAAACTTGTATGCATATACGTACGTCTTCCGGAAGCAGTTAGTTCTTGTCGTTATGGTTTTTCATGGATTCCCATTTTCCGATGCTTTTCTCCTCTTCAATCCGAGATTATTTTTATTTCTAGAGATAGGGAAGATTGTGTGTTGTACGAATGGCATTTAACAAATGCCCTAAGCGATTTTTTAAGCAGCGATTAAAGAGGAGATGGAAATTTTAACTCAAAATTACCTTGTACGTGTGATTTGTAAGTTTACGAACTCAAAATTTATTCGTTTTGACGTTTGTTGTGTAAGTTACATAGGTTTGCCATTTTTTTAAAATGAGAAAATGTTGAGAGAAATAGAATCAGAAAAAACAGAATTCTTAGCTAACGTTTCATCTTCTGAGAGTTCTGAAGAATCGGCAAGACTTTTTAAACCTGTTAAATTCATCATTTATTTGCCCCGTTTTCTTTTCAGCGGGTAACTATTACTGAGATTTTCACAATCCTGAAAAGTATAAAGTCTAATACGACGAACTATGATGAATCCAAGATTTTTTTAAATTGTATCGTAATTTATTGTTCCTCCACTTACACATATTTTCTGACATTAAACTTTTCTTTGTGTTGGAAATTACATTCTTCTATAGTACATAAAAATACCGAAAAATAAGTATCCTTCAATTTCGATCAATATTGAAAAATATTTGTCTTATCAGATAATCTCACTATATTTTTTCCATAATTTACTAATCCAGAACAATCTTATTTTCACTCTGCGTATAGCTCTACTACAGAATTGATAAAAATTACCTAAGAATTGCGTCAAGTAATTGATAAGAATAATTTTTCTATTTTACTCAACTTTTCAAAGGCATTGTTCGATTCCGTCAACCACAAAATTCTAAGCAAAAAACTAAGTTTTAATTTTAATTTCTCATATACAGTGTCAAAATTAATTATTAATTATACGAAAAAAAAAGGTATCTGTCAATCAGATAAAAAGAAATGGCATAAGGTTGACATTAATAAAGGATAATATTAGTGTTCCGCAGGGTTCAATTACTTGGATCTTTATTGTTTTATTGATTTATTAATGCTTTGGAGAATAGAAGAATTTTAAGTACATTTATTCTTAACGATTCTAAATTAAATCATAAATACAAGAAGAAAAATACCGATACTAAGACTTACTTACCACTACACTCCAAAAGAAGAAAAGCCGAAATCTATTCTAATTGAAAACATGCTATGGCGGATGACATATTTAACGCCCTACATAACAAAAACTTAATATTAACATAATTAAAATTTTCAAATTAAAAAAATAGAGAGAACTCGATAATCTTCTGCACCCAATTATGATGCAAGGGAACTCTTCTGACTAAGAGAATTTGAGAATTTTAAAGCAAATAAAATGATCCAGCATAAGAATTGTCCTAGGTATGGCCATGTGGCAACTAATTTCAACATGAAGTACAACAGATGTGTAAAATGCACTGAACAACATCAACCAGGACAGTGCCCTAAAATAAGATAAAATATCGAATGAAGAAGATATGCAACCCAGATGCATAAACTTTGGACAATTTGGTCAGCCAGCTAATTCCAAGGGCTGCCCGAAACATCTAGAAATACTCCAAAGCAAAAAAGATGGTGAATTATCACATATTATTATCACAATTACCTAACACCTAACAAAACCTACCCCTAAAACACTAAAAACTAAAAAGACCCACAGTGCAGAACTCCAAGATAAAACTACTAAACGAAAAACAGTGGTTCAATTAATATTAGGCCTTACATTAAATTCAAATTAGCTCAACAAAAATGTTTACCGTTGGCTCTCTCCCTGACGAAGGAGCCGGGGCGGGCGTCTACTCCTCTGAACCTGACATTAGGATGGAGTAACTTACTTGGAAGGCACACCACTATCTTCCAGGCTGAAATCTTCGCCATCGCAGTGGCAGCGAAGATAGCCCTTGATATGCAAATCAAGGAGAAGGACAATGAATAGAATAGAATTATTTATTTAGGTCTATGTGCTACATGAATATAAATATCTTTTATTTAGTACGAAAAAAGGCGGAATTAAAATTAACTTAGTAAGCGACTAATAACATAAATTTAAAAAATAAACAAATTAAAAATTAAATTTGAAAAATTGTAAAGTAAATAAAATGAGCAAATAATACTTAAAACATAAAATAATAATTGAAACAAATAAATAAATAAATAAAATAAATTAAATAAAAAATACAAAGGCAAGACCACATAAAACGCAACCAAATGCCTATTCTAAAATGGTGCTACAGTGTGCTATCTGCTCCATACTTAAGCTTGTACGCTGAATACCGGATGGTAAGTTATTCCAAACTCGAACAGCATGAACAAAGTAAGAGTTTTCCATTACTGAATAATGAAAGTTTTGTATCAGCAAATCGAAACGTATTGTGGAGCCCAAAAAAATAATAAATAGCTAGGTTTTTTTAGTATAGATGAGGTGATGTAGAGATGCCAGAAGCCTACGTAAACGCTATTGCTTTAAGGAGCAATCAAGTAGATGGTTACGATGTTGTGAAACATGATCGAATCTCCTAAGGCAGAAAACAAATCTTGTGCAGTCATTGAAAACCACATTTAGTTTGGTGGAACAGGAGGAACACAAAGTGAAGGAAAAGGAGACACCCATAGGAAAAGTACGGCAGAATCATAGATTTAAACAGCATCGAACGCATGTTCGTAGACAAAGTTCCCAAAGACAACCACACCCGACGAAGCTCACCATAAATCCTACCTGTCATATCGTAAACATGGTTACATCATAGTATTCTAGAATTGAGGTAGATACCAAGATGTTTCACACGATTCGAAAATTGCAGCAACGTCTTATTTAAAACTACAGTTGGAAGGTCAGATACCTCAACTGCTCTGCGATAGAAAACTATGCACTGCGACTTTCTGGCATTAAGCAATAAAATATTATTATCAGCCTAACGTGCAATATTGCTCAAATCGGAATTCAGCCTGTCGATACAATCCTTCACAAGTCCTATTGGTCGACTGAGATACACCTGCACACCATCGGCTGCAGTCTTCAATGACATTAGGGAGGTTATTAATATACAGGCTGAAGATCAAGGGGCCAAGAATAGACCCTTGAGGGACACCGCAATTTAGAGGCAAAGCACTGGAAACACGATCCTTCACCTTAACCCGGTGGAATCTATAGCAGAGAAAGCTGCAGATTAAGGACACAGGATAAGAGTGAAATTTGAAGTCTGAGGCTCGAGAATGCAATTTTTAATTTCTTCGCGAGGTGCACCGCGCTAATATTGATAGCTTGCATATTCTTATAAGTTTTTCCTTTGATACAATTGAAAGGATCTTTACTCATTCTCATATACTGGCAGAATCTATCAGGATCAGTATGTAAATTTTCATATATGTGAATGATGGAATTCCCCAAATTATAATCGCTTGTTATTGTGGTGACCCCATATACAAGCAAAACTGCAGAAAGGGCTGGACAAACAGAAAATTTTGGCAGTTATTTTTTTTTTTGTTAGTTTATATTGAAATGTGTCCTTAGATATAATCGAAGGTTTCTATACTCATTTTTATATATTGGAAGAATCTATCAGGATCAGTCTGTATTTATTGGGTGGCAAGCAAAACATTGGAAAGTATACGTATTTGGTTCAGCTACAAGTTCTTTTCTAAATTAGTTTTTTATATATGTATATATGTGCTATGATATGATGGTATGGTATGATGGTGACCTCCAGAGTCGATGCACATTTCAGCCCTATTTATTACCATTTTCCATAACCTGCCGTAACACATCCTGCGATATGTTCCTTATTTCTTGATGAATGTTTTCTTTTAGGGCTGCGAGAATCTAGAGTCTGTGGCTTGTTCACATACACCAGTGATTTCAAATAATCCCAATGAAAGAAGTCTGTATAGGTCAGATCGGGTAATCTTGCAGGCCAAGGCAAATCGCCAAAACGAGATAACGCGGCCTGGAAAAGTGTCCCTCACTAAGTCCATAGTGTCGCGCGCTGTGTGTGCCGTGGTGCCGGCTTGTTGGAACCAGATATGCACCAGCCCCAATTCATCCAAACTGGGTATCAAGAACTCACGTGACATGGTTCTGTAGTGCTCGTCAGTGACAGTTATCGCATTGCCTGCAGCGTCTTCGAATAAATAGGGTCCGATCACTCTTTCAGCACAGACGCCACAAAATAAAGTAACTTTTAGTGGGTGTACAGGTATTTCTTAAATAATGCGCGGATTTTCAGTACCCCAGAAACGAGTATTCCGCTTGTTGACATGCCCCGAGAGATGGAAATGCGTTTCGTCACTCATAACCAATTTTGAAAAAAAAAATCATCCTTTTCAAGGTTGAGGTATATGACGCGCTGGCTGTACTCTAGACGAGCTCTGTGGTCAGTATGCAGCAGCTGATGAGTAATCTGAGTTTTATACGGAAACATCTTCAAGTCTTTGATCAAAATACGCTGCAGAATACGCCTGGAAATGCCCAATTGCATGCCACGTTGCCTCGTTGATGTTTCTGGACACTCTTCCACATCTTCGCACACAGCATCGATATTTTTGACTGAACGGGGCCTGTTCGTGGTATCCCAGACTTAGGTCTATCCAATGTTGCGCCAGTTGCTTCGAGGCGTGTGGCAAAGCGTCGCATTGTGCGACCAATCGGTGCCGGACTGCGGGGAAATCGTCGACGAAATTTACGTTGTGTTTTTATCACTAATGAATTATTCCGCAGAAACATTGACACGATTATTTTACGTTCTTGGGGAGTATAACGGTTCACGATTATTTCTACTAATTTTACATTTGTTTACTACACAATTTCCAATATTAGAATGACAGAAGATGTCATATAAAAAAAATATAAGTATTTTCTATGGTGCCAGTACTTTTCCGCCACCCAGTAGTTGCATTACGTGACAAACACAAAATTTCTTCTTCAGAATTTGATGACATAATTATGCTCTCACTTCGCGATTTACCAAGAAACTGAACGCCTTGTTATGAACACTACACCTCGAGGTGTATCCTCACCTCGCCTCGCCACGCCTCCTCGTTGTGCACGTACATTTAGAGCCGCATATAGCTCAAACAAATGCATTTCATTTTAAAGTTATTTTCTGCCAGTTATTCATAATTATTTTAAAGCGGCTAAGAGCTTGAAAATATTTTAAACAAAATCTAAACTTTGCAATAAATCAATTATTAATTAATCGAAAAATTAATAGGCATCCAATCAAAACAAAACTAGATAAACGAAAAATGAATGATATAAATAGCTTTCTTTGGGTTTCACTTTGAGTTCTTAAACTTATTGTCTCCATCTTTCCGCTGAGCAAATTTAGTCAATTCAAATTTGTTTTGAAAAGCAAAATTTTAAATACATACTCATCTCCTACTACGATTTTATTTTGAATTCAGATATTTCTGTGTCCGTTTTTAGAAATGGAATATAAAAAAGAAAAAAACTAATCAAATTTTATGGTTTGAGAATTTATAGAGAACATTGAAATTGAATGTTATGCCTAAGAATAATAAATTCCTTTCTGTCTATAAACAAAACGTAAAACATAAAACGCATAAATCCTGAAGTAATCAAACAAAACACAAAGACAAATAAAAATTACAATTTCAGCTACATCTAAATAGAAAATCAAAAATCTAAAATCTTTCATCACTAATGAGGGACGGATACGGAGTGAGTGGGGTTGGGGGAATTCATTCCTTAAATCATAGTAAAATGAGCAAGGATACGTCTATTAGTAAAAAAGAAAATATTTTTGGTTTTATCGGACACAATAAAAGAATCGTTTTAAACCAGAATTTTATGTCATTGGCATTGCCATAAAAAGCGTAAATTGCTGCTACATCTCAGCGATTTATTTTATTTGGCTTCGAATTTTATCGACAATTCGTGGAATAAGGGCTCATAAAAGATTTTATGGTTTAATCCATTTTTGAAATATTTTGAGTAATGTTAATATTAAAGAGCTGCGAGTACATATAGCCATATAGCCTGTAAAGAAATAAGTAGCAGTTTGATTTCACATTTAAAATTCAGAAGTCAGAAGCTTTCAGTTTAATTATTTTTAATTGCAGCAACTGCAATTCAATAATAAAAATTTATTGAACACAAAATGTTTACAGGTTTAAAAACGTGTAAGTGCGTATATTCGTCGTCTATTCAGTTTTATACCCCTAGATGAAATCTGTAAGGTATACTAAGTTTGTCATTCCGTTTTTAACGCATAGAAATAATGAATCGAGCAGAACATCTTGGACATGGACACCCACCCATAATATTAAAAGTTATTTTGATTTTTGCATGTCCGTCTGTTTGTCTGTCTGTGAACACGATAGCTCGAGAGCGCGTGCACTTACAGAGCTGAAATTTTGCACACTGGCTTTAAAAAAAAAAAAGTAAAATTATGTTTGAAATGGGACCAATCAGGCTAATCCTTCGGGTTGCCATACAAAACTTTGGTTTTTCACATACATACACGGCCTGATAACCCGTCAACGTAGAGAACTAAAATTCGGTAAAAAGTGTTTTCATAGCAATACTAAAAAAAATATCAACAAGGAACTAAATCGCGCAACCCCTTCTTAGCGTTGCCAGTATTAATAAATGAAATTTCGTTGGTAATTTGGCACTGAAAATCTTTTATTGAATTCAAAAAAGATGAGTTGGTGTAGAGGTATACAGCATGTTCCGCGATTGGTGTTACATCGGGTAACCATATGCCATGTCGTAAGGAACAAAACGTTGTATGTAAGGCGAAGGGTGAAAGGCGAAATGCGACCTTTCGCAATTACGGAGGTATTGTGATTTTGGTTACTTTTTTCACTTAATACTCCATAACTTCCTTATTCTAAACCCTATGAAAATGACTTAAAGGTCATGTATGATCCGTTTTGCCGTCATTTTACAGTAAAATCACGACAAAATGGAACATGTGTGGTGAATACCAAGTTTGGAGGTTCGGATGTCATGCCAAACATTTTTTTCAAAACGTAGGCAAAGCGTTACTTGCAGTAATTTCAAAAAAGAGGTGAAAAAAGTGTAACAGTCCAAAAAGTCGGAGAGCAGCACCGACGATGTTTATCAACCAAACTTGTGATACCACAATTCTTTAGTATTTCTTCGGGATCTAGAAATTCCGAAGAAAAGCTGGTAAAATGTTGAAGGACCGCTTGGAGATGAAACTGTCGATAATTTAGAAGTATTTACAAATAAAAATTTATTCAAGTATAATATTAGTTTTTTTTATATACGAATAATACTTTCCTACCATTCAACCTTACCGGGACTAGTGAAGCACTCCAAAAAATAATTTCTGACTTCCCTCCTGTAGTTTCCATAATTTCGATTGCGTCCACATTGCAACTCAACTAAAATCAGACTACCAGAATTGTTAGCGGACACAACTTCGCCAGTTGTGTAGTATACAATAAGCCATCACCATAATCTCAGCGCGGTCTATGCTGTCATTAATTGTTATATAAAGTATTATAAATCGAGAGATAATATTGCCAAAAACATTTTCAATCGCCCGTCTAACTCTGGATAGCCTGTAATTAAATATAGAACGATTGTGATTTAGTTCCCTTTGATTAAAGAATTCCATCGCCTATGAAAACATATTCCAATTCATCATTTCCATTAATCTGAGATTCTTCTATTCGTTTCAATATCAGCTAACATGAATTCATAATTGCTATTTGCTAATCCTAGGAGGAACAATACTATTGAAATTCATATAATTCCAATAATATGATTTGAGGGTAGGGTAATTGCTATATGCGTTCCATCGACTGCGCCAAGGCAATTAGAAAACTGCCACCTTTTCTCATACTTTTTAGCAGTTTTCATCCATTCCACTTTAGCATTTGAAAATTGTATAGAAATTAATTTAAAATTTATTTCTGGCTTTTCAGTTTTATGATATAATCGAAGAAATATCGGAGGCTTCTGACACCACTGGAATCATAGGTGGAAATTTCAGCAGTCATTCCATGCTCTAGCAGTCGTTCTCAAAAGCGGAAGAAGAGTGACGATCCAGATAGTGAAAAGATACAGATACAAAAAAAATGTTTTCACTATGTATTTGGGCACTGTCTGAGAACTCGTCGATGTATAGAGCTTAAATTTGGTATATGGTGTTTTCATACCAATTGTAAAAAATCTTTCAAAAATGGATTAATCGGGTGACGGTTGCCGTATAAAAATTTTGGTTTTTTACATATACTGTGAAAACGATGAGCTCTAGATGTTTTTATTGTACCAAAAATTTCTTCAGAATATTAAATCCTATGAAATTTGTTATAATCATTTTTGCTGTCCGACGAGCCGTTCTAGAGATATATGCGAAAAACCATTTGAAAAATCAAACTTGCGGAGATGGGTGACCATACGAAATTGTGTACAAACGAACATTCATCTTGGGGTATCACGGAGAGGGTCCCTACTCGTCATCACCGATTCTAAATTCACAGTATACGTAGGGCTTGACTAGAAATGAAAGTGATGTAAGTGAAAGCTCCGGATGACCAAGCGAAACCGAAATAATACGTAATCGGGGTTCTGTAGGTCAAATTTACAAATTTTCTCGGGAGTTGTCGCAGTTAAATTGCAGCAGAATTTGAAAGAAACCGCCAAAATCATTCGGTTAAAATGCCAACTACAGATATGGATTACGGATTTCGTAAATGGCATTTCGGTGCGGTTTCAAAACTCGCCGGTAGATGGTGAAAAGTGGGTACGCAAAATTTTTTAAATTTTATTTTTTTTTAAATATGTAAATGATATCCGATCTTCGTGAAATTTTATTCAGATAATCTTCTAATAAAAGCACATATAAAGACATAAAATTGATTAATCGATTAGTTGTAGAAAAATATTTTGAAGTTAATTTTGGCCTTCGAAAATTTAATTTCACAATTTAATCAGATGGGGAGGGAAAAAATGCTCACAAAAATCAGAAAAAACTAGCAAAAGCAGTTTTTCAAATTGGGTAATATTTAGCCCCCCTCCCCCCTCCTCACTCCGTAGCACAGCGCAGAGCACCAGAATTCGGAAAATGATACAATTTTTCCCATTGGAATATATGAATGACCTTTTGACATTGAATTTATCATCCGGTTTTGATGAGATTTTGTACGAATATAAAATAAATACCCTCACCTCTGGAAAAATAATGGTGGTGAGTTACTACTCTGTAACCGGCTGCCGTACGAATCTCGTAATTGTTTCAAAAAATCATAAAAACTTACAAAGATTTTAGCAAAAATAATTTTGAAAATCGGTTTGAATTTGGCCGAAAGTTAAAGGATGGTAACTTTACAGGATATGCGCTAATTAATATAAGTTGAAAGTAATTTATCAAACCTCGCAACCTCTTATTTTGGAAAATGCTCCTAAACTAATTGGGATAATGACTTCTGGTTTTTTTTTTTTTGTATATGAAAGGTAATAGATTATAGATAATTCTAACGAAAAGAAAGTGGCCTTAATGTTGCGAATATACCCGCAAGATGGTAATTATCAAAGTTTTCCGAAAATTGTTAATTTTAACCCTGGGTTCACTTACATTACGCATTATTTCGGCTTCGATTGGCCATCTGGAGTTCTCACTTGCGTCACTTTCATTTCTAGTCCAGCCCAACATATACTGTGAATTTGGATGTAATCGGTGATGACGAGTAGGGACCCTCTCCTTGTTAGACCAATTTTAGCTTTTTTACTTGTTTCGCTTAAATTACTCCAACACAATAGGGCTTCGAATAAATATTCATTCGATACAGTTTTTAATCCAAAGTGAGCAAGCGCAGCGTCCAAAAAGCAGTCAGCTTTCTCATGCTATATTCTTTGTGTTTAATATATGTAACAAGCGAATTCCTTCGAAATGACCACATCCTCTGCCATTTCTCTAATCTTAATTCGTCGATCAACAAGGATCAACTTTGTGTATTTATTTTATTCTTTTGGTGGTGGTCCTAGTTGTTACAGTAGAGTTTCCAAAAATCTGGAAATCTGATAACTACACAATACCTAAATAATCATTTGCACGATGCGATTTGTCATTGAATTTGTTCATCAATTCACTGATGTTCGGAAACCTAATAATTTACCTGAAAACTTTCAATAATATAAAATAAGTAAAAAACGAGTTTTCAAACAAAACTGAGGCCAAGCCGCATGAAAAAGTAGAAAATAATCTTTTCTTCACACACAGAGGTGGACTCAGATTTTTTGATGGGGACATTTCTCTTGAATATTCTTTCTCTTCATGAATCAAATCACTTATTACCTCTGATTGATCGTACTGAAATATATCGGTGATTGTCAGCGAATAACATCTGAGTCCGCCCCTGTGTGTGAAGAAAAGTTTATTTTCTACTTTTTCATGCGGCTTGGCCTCAGTTTTGTTTGAAAACTCGTTTTTTACTTATTTTATTTTCTGTCTTTTTCACGTTAACTAAATTGGAAAATTCTGCATTTTTCCTGAAACAGATTTATCACTAATCATATCGATGAAAGTTTTTCCGATGATTTTCCCGCTTTTCCGGGTTTTCCATGGAGTTTTCCACAAAAGCAACTTTATGCAACTCATTTCGCTCTACAACTTTGTCTTAGGTTGCAAAACGCTCAAACGCTTCTTGGTCGGAAAACCTCCGGAAAAGCGTTTTACATGAATTTTCCTCGATTTTTTCTGCAAGTTTTTCCCATTGTCAGAGAGAAAGTAATGATGCCAGTTGATAGGGAACTTGATCCTGCATAATTTAGAAAACTTTTTTACCGGAAAATTTTCCGGATAAGTCGGAAAATTCCGGAAAATTTTTCGGAAAAATCGGAAAACTCTGCATTTTTCCTGAAACGGATTTATCACTAATCACATTTGTACCAAATTTTCAAATCATTTTTCCCGATTTTCCGGGTTTTCCATGGAAATTTCCGGTTCAAATTTTGATAGATTCAATTGTCACGCGACATGAACTTGTGTGCCAAATTTCAGCTCGCTGTGATGACGAAAAGTGGGTCTACGAGAGTGTCGAAAATAGTAAAGAAATAGACAAATTCGTGTACGAGTTAAAGGGAATGGCTGGCCTTAAAAAATAAAAGGGAAACAATTTAAAAGCTGACAATATGGAAAAACTAATGCTTATGATACCCTAGATGAATGCCCGTATTAATTCCGTATGGTCATCTATCTGTGAAAGTTTGATTTTTGAAGTGTTTTTTTTTCGCTTATATTTCTAAAACTGTTCATCGGGGAGCAAATCTGATTATAACAAATTTCAAAGGATGTCATATTCTGAAGAACTTTTCAGACAATAAAAACGTTTAGGACTGATCGTTTTTACAGTATCTGTAAAAAACCTAAATTTTTATATGGGTTGCACAATTTAGTTCATTTTTGAAAATTCATTAGCTATTTCTATGAAAACACCATGTACCAAATTTCAGCTCTCTACGTTCACGCATTCTCAGGCAGTATCCAAATATATAGTAAAAAACGTAATTTTTGTATGGCAACCCTACGAAGGAGTTACTCGATTTATCCCATTTTCGAACTTAAATTTACTTCTTTTTTAAAGGCCGTATGCAAAATTTCAGGTCTCAAAGTGAACGCCTGCCCGAATTATAGTGAGGACGAACAGACAGATGGACAGACGGATAGATGGACGGACGGATGGATGCAAAAATCAAAATAAATTTTAATATTACG
Organism: Dioctria linearis; assembly: GCA_963930735.1. Lineage (NCBI taxonomy): Eukaryota > Metazoa > Arthropoda > Insecta > Diptera > Asilidae > Dioctria > Dioctria linearis. Next base: position 328,229,190 of record OZ005740.1, on the reverse strand, counting down.
CGAGGGTGTCGAATCCATATTGCTCTAGTATCATTATTTCTATGCGTTACAAACAGAATGACAAACATAGTATGCCCTATAGTAGATTTCATTCAGGGTATAATAAATGAATAGTGAATACAAGTTCACATCTCTTGTTATTCAATACCGCTACATTATCCCACCTAGAATGCAGTAATATAGCTGTAACCACTCAAGTGCAACTACATTACAAAACAGTACACAAAACAAATTATTCAGAAGTCAGTGGCAAGTTGAAGCCTTTTAAAAATAAACACAGATTTTTCATAAACGCCGCCTCTACTCAACATTGGTGCGACGCAATATATTATGTGAATCCTAGTTTTTTTTTTTCAAACAAAACCCATCTAAAAAAACATTTTCCACAGAACTCAATGACCCATTTCCATCCTAGTTTTGTACATACATATTTAGGTGTAGTTTATATTAAAATTTACGACCATGTTGAAATTTTTCTTCATTTCTGCTCTTTTGTTGTTGTTTTGTTTTTGATCTTTTTTTTTAACTTTATATACATAATTAGGAACATTGTTCCGAGTTGGAAAGCTTTTATGAAATTGTTTTACTCGTCGTTGTTCGGGGGGAACAATCTCTGCTTGAAATTCAATGTTAAACTTTTAATTAAACTCTGAATATGTATGTACATATGTAGGACTACTTGCATCCTTGGAATTTTATTTTAGTTTCTTATTTTATTGAGAGATTTAAATTGAAAATATTCATAATATGAAAATTAACTCTGGTTATTGGGACATCATCTTCTTTGGTAAAATTAATCTAATTTATAGGATTCGCAAGTCTATAAAAAAAAATGTTGTTTTAGTGTAGCTCTGTATTTCTCTATAGTCGATAAGAATGGCAATATATCATACATCGATAATAATTATTTTACCTTGTCAATGCACTACCTAACTACATTTAAAATGTTTAGCGGTTTCATTCGAAAACAAATTTTTACAATAACAGCGATAAATTTAATTTTATTATTTCATAATGGCTAGTAAGTTAAGAAGTTGTTAAAACGACCCTAATAACTTTTGTTACTATCACTTCTGTGTGACCAGATATAGTGGGCATAAATAAAAACAATCGTCATAGATGGAATTATGCCAATATTTCTTCAGCAAAAAGACCAATCTCTGTTTAGAAAACGTTCCAGTACCAGTTTTTCATCAGCTACCACAATTTCAGGTGGAAGAAATTGAAGAAACCAGTTGATATTATGGAGATATATCGAATTCTAAAACATGTTCACAAAATGAGCTTAACGGTCTCATCGGAGACCTAGATCTTTCAAAAGAGCTTGCCGAGTAGCTAGCATATAAGAAAAAAAATCCTATCCTCTTCCTAAAAAGGGGAATGCCCACTTTTCATACAAGTTTAGGCCCGAAATGTCTTAAACGATGTATTATGATACTCAGAAGATATTTTATTAACAATGACTATTTCAATCAAGCAGAAGAAAGCTTTGGCGATCAAATGTAGCTTGAGCGACTGTCTTGGGTGGAAACATGGACTTTTATATTTCTGGTCATTGTGCAAAATTGGACTGTCGTGGCAAATGATTTCCTATGAGAAAAATGTTCAAACAGAGCATTAATGGCCATGGAAAAAAGAGCTGGAACAATATACATATGCAAAATATAGTAACTGGGGTGTAGGTGACCCAATTGCATGCAAATGAGTTTTCCGGCGGCAAAAATGTCCCTACACAATTCTCGAAGTCAGGAAAAAGTAAACTAGTTGATAGATCGCAGCGAGAACTTAGCTTTGATATGCAACATGCTGTATTGGAGCTAACACCTCAAGCCGGGGCTCCAACCCTCAACCTAAAAGTTTGCAGAGAAAAATTTGCTTCTACGAATTGTAGCTGGTAATGCAAGCTGGGGCCGGTTTCACTAACTCGGAGACTTGTGGAGATGAGAGCTCTTTTGCCACTTAACTCTCCACTCGGAATTCTGTAACTCGGGTAATTTGTATTGAGATTTACCAAACTATCTATTCCGCTCGGCAAAACTCTCGGCTAACTAACAGTTGTGGAGAAGTAAAAAAAATATTTCTCAACTGACAGTATTTCCTTGCAATACTTACAGAGAAATAAGGATTTTGGTCGTTCAGGGTACCCGCTAAAAATTGTAATTCACGCGAAAATGGTCAATTTGGTCGTCTTCCAGTACAGAAGAGATGCTATAAAAATTTTAAATATGACAACCCCCAATGAGGGATTGTACGACCACCCATCCCCAACAGCCCCTACCCCAAAAATTGTTCATCTATATTTTTAGACTCTAAAAACTAAATCCGAAGAAAAAAACCCCAATGCTCTACGACCCTCCTACACAGTTAGCCGTCCTTCAATATTGCAATACTTCTCACGTTTTGCTAACTCCCCAATTATTTTAGAGAATCGCGAATGGACAGTTAGAGAGTTTTAATCGGGGGAAACGAAAATTCTCATCTCCCAAACTCTCCGAGTTACAGAATCCGCCTCCTGGTAGCTGAGGCAAACAGAGAATCTCTTTTTTTCCGATTGGACATAACCCTACCGATTAAAGGTGCGAAATTTCTAGTACCTCAGTTCGAATATAAAGACGGAAATACTCAAATGGTGAGTATGATAATGGCTGTTTAAGCTTCCGAGTATAGAAGTGCGGGTACTCAAAGTTCTTCTCGGGAGCTAAATAATTCGATTCTTTACTATATTTTCTGAAATATACTAGATCAAACTTTGACCACCCCCCGGCCTTGGCACGCTTTATTGAAATAAACATTATTAATAAAATATCTACAGTTATGTTACGGCTTAGTTCGTTATTCAAAACACAATATTTCAAATATAATTCACGAGTTCTCTTTATTTAACACTACTGTTTACTTTTATCAAATTCATAAACAATCACAACTCAACTCTACTTTAATTATCGGTAGTACTGTATCGCAATCCAAACAGTTTATTACGTTCACTTCACTGTCTGAGACAAGACTTCCTCCATCCTGAATATTCCGTTCCCGAAACATCGATTTTTCGAACCTAAAGTTGTTTATGTCCGATCCAATAGATGTCGCTCGTCTTTCTTTCTATTGAACTTAACTATATTAAATTGCGTACATATGAATGATTATGGATTCAAATTATCTCTAATAAGATTGTTAGTCAATGAAAGTTCATAAGTAAGATGAACATTTTTCTGCTGTTCAATACGCTGAGGATGATTTTCCTTCGATGCTCATTTAAGACATCGACCATCTTATGTAAAAATTTTCTTTGGAGAAAACATTTTCTTATTACTTTCGTAGGCACTGGAATAAGTCGATCATACTACCCTTTTGGCAAGAATATGAAGACAAATTCATATTAAAACCATGTATGGGATGTAAAATGAATATAAGGTGAACATTCATTTCATTCCGACAACTGAAAACAAAAGATAAAACCACATTAAAATCTCACATTGGGTGTGAAAAGATGATAAGATAAAAATTTAATTCGATATGTGAAAATGAATTCACATTGAAATCAGAAGATGAAGCGATATTAAAATCCAATGTTGGATACAAAGTGAATATAAGATTTTTTTCCTTCTTCACTCTTCTTGGGAGCATATGGCTTCCCATACCCCCTCCATCTGACACTCTCTTATCCAAGGCTGTGCTTCATTTTCTTTTCTTAAATCATTTGTGTTCAATTAAGTAACTGATTAAACTGCAATAGCTATCCAATAATAGCACATACCTATAACGTGCTTATACTAAATACAGGTGTAAAAGAATTTTTATTAGGTAAAAGAGAAAAGTTACAATTGGTCTAAGACCAATAAAATTATATCCAAGATGAAAATAAAAGTTAAATGAAGTAAAAAGCAAAAATTTTGTGTTTGCTACGAAAGCGCCAGGTACCAAATTTCAGCTTTGTACCTAATTTCGTATGGTCATCTATCTGTGGAAATTTGATTTTTGAAGTGGTTTTTAGCTTATATTTTTAAAGCGGTTCATCGGAGAGCAAAATTGATTATAACAATTTTCAAAGGCCAACATTTTTATATGGGTTGCCCAATTTAGTTCAGTTTTGAAATTTCATTTGCTATTACTATGAAAACACCATGTACCAAATTTCAGCTCCCTACGTTCACGCGTTCTCAGGCAGTGTCCAAATATACAGCTGCCCAATTTGTCCCATTACCGATCTTAAATTTATTTTTTTCTTAAAAGCCCGCGTACAAAATTTCTGCACTCTTACTAAACGCGTTCTCAATATCGTGCGTGCGGACGGACAGACAAAGAGACAGACGGACATGTAAAAATCAAAATAATAATATTATGCCTATGCCAACTAGGCTATAAAAATACTTATAATTAAACTATAACATTAAATTTAAAATAGACACAGGTGCCGAAGTACATATTTTACCTTATCGTATTTTTCTCAAATATTTCACTACAAGAACGTGCTTAAGTCAAATATCAATCAAATTACAATCCTATGGTGGTCATAAACTGAATGTCTTAGGTATGGCAAATATAGAAATAAATTATAATGATGAGAAAACAACTTTAAAATTTATTATCACGGAAGTTAAAACCTCTCCCATACTAGGCTAAAATTAAAATTAATTAAACGGGTCGATGAACCCTATAGTAATTTACTTCCTAAAACTAAAGACTAATTCCTCGAAGAGAATAAAACTATATTCCAGGGATTAGAATGTTTTCCTGAAAAGTGTAGAATAAATCTTAAAAGTAGTGTCATTCCTGTTGCAAAGCCTCCTCGCAGGATTCCTCTTACTAAAAACAAAAAAGAATAAATAAAAAAAAATAATAGCAATAATTGATTATCCATCTAGTTGGGTAGACAATCTAGTAGTAATTGAGAAACGTGACGAAACTATGCGTTCATGCTTAGACCTCCGCGAGATGAATCAAAATGCCCTCAAAGAATCGTTTTAAATCCCACGCTTTGAAAACTTTTGTAATAAATTAAGGGGTAAGGAATATTTTACAGTGCTAGACCTCAAAGAAGAATTCTGGCAAATATTTAGCTTTAGATTCCGAAAGTAGCGACTTATGTACATTTAGCACACCTTTTGATGGCACATATAAATGTTTAAAAATGCCATTTGGCTTAAATTTCGCTCCCGAATTGTTCCAAAAATTAAACACAAAGTATTTCGGTAACCTACCAGGAACGTTCATATATTTCGATGACATTTAAGTATTCGGTTGAACTAAATTAGAACATGATTCTAACCTCAAAGCAGTTATTGAACGACCAAATAAATTGAAAATAAAGTTCAATTCCACTAAACTACAATATTGCCAAAATGAAGTGAAATACTTAGGATACAATTTTGCAGGAATTAAAATTGCTCCAGATCGGACAAAAGTTATTGAGGCTATCAAACACAACCCTTAGATTAAAAGTGATTACAGAGATTTCTATTCTGTCGAATTAAATCTACATTTTTGACTCAACAGGCCACCCTTTTAAACATCTTTCTATTAAATAATATAGGCCAATAAAAAATGAGATTTATATTGAAAATAGTCTTTTGTTTTATAAAAATAGAATCATTATCCCTACTTCTCTCAGAACGAATTCATTGCAAAAACTTCATGATGGTCATATGGTATGGGGATCACGAAAACCAAGGAAGCAGCCAAGTTATTACTATACTGGCAACACATAAACGAGGATATAGAAGATTTTATAACCAATTGCAGGACATGTGATAAATTTCAAAATTCAAAGTGTAGACTCCCTTTAATTCCGCATGAAGCTCCAAATTTTCCGTTTAATAAAATAGCATATGACATCTGGTTGTAGTAAACTACTTGTCTATGTGAATTGAGATAAAAGCTTGGCATCAAAAAAACGCAAGTGATGTAATAAAACAATTAAAAGAAGTTCCCGAAATTTCAATTGCGGACCATGTTCCTTTTAATTCTGTCGAATTTAAACGTTCCACAGAAGAATGGAATTTTTCTTTAATTAGGTATCTCCAGTCCATTATATCGCCGCTCTAATGGTATTACCGAAAAAGCAGCGCATATTTCAAAGACACTATTGAAAAAGTGTTGGGAAGATCATAAGGAAATACATAGTGCATTATTTAATTATAGAAATACCCCTATAACAGGCCTATCATATACTCCATCCCAATTGCTTATGAGTAGACCACTTAGCTCCGAAATTTCTATTAAATGCCACTTACAAAAACTCCAAATTGTAACTAATACAGAAAGGAAAATAGAAGAAAACCAAACACGCTACAAGAATTACCATGATGGAAAAATTCGTAGTAGAAAAGAACATTTTTCCAAGGGGATAACGTAACAGTTCAAAAAGCAAAAGCATGGGAACCGGACCAGATTATACAGCACCATACCCCAACAATAGGGTTAAACAAGGGGAACAAAATAATGTAACAAGATCAGGCCGTTTCGTTAAGCCTCCAGAAAGATTAGCATATCACACACATTAAAATATTAAATGAAACAATAGCTTAGAGATAAGAGTTTTATTTGGATTACTAGATTATAACTGATGGATTATTTTGTAAATAAGGTATTTACTATATTTCACTATATTATTGTTAACATTAAAGTACATTGTGAAACTGAATTATACATGTACAATGTACATTAAAAAGTATACATATATCATTAGAGCTGTTAAATAGATCGCAAATATGAAATCAATATATATTTATTTAATCTTGAATTATGAATACACCAATATGAGCACATTGTAGTATGAGACAGCTCTATAAAGAATAGAGATGTTATATGTAGTCTAGCCCAACTATGCGCATACATTTAAGATAGCAACAATAACAAATGACTAAAGAGAGGCACTTAGTAAAATAAATGTATCACTCAGCAGAAAAAAGCAATGCGTTGCCGAAATAACTATTATGTGACTAGCTACCAAATATGATATTTAGTAGAAACTCGTAATTTAAGTAGTTTCCAGTAACTACTTTCTGAATTGAAAATAATAATCAATTACATTATACCAAAGAACGTATAAATCTGTTAGATGCTCTTTGGTTAGACTACATATATGTAACATAGTAGGTAATACGAGAGAGGACAGGAAACTAGTTGGGATGAAAAGTGCAGCACCTTGTGGAGGCGGGATTCAAAACCAAGACTCCTGGGACAGTAGTCAGTGCGCTTACCAACTAAGCTACCGAGGTTACGAATATAAGGTCGAAACTTATATTTTTAGCACTTGGCAAAAAATTGTAAAATACCTGCAATATTTTGCAATATCCTGAAGTGGCGCAGCCCAAATCGCAAGAATGTGCAACGCATCGTTTACAAATCATGCAAATGCGGTCAACGATATTCATCTTTCATAAACAAAGCATTTCATAAAATAAGCATTCCTGATGGAGTAAGAATTCAAGATCAGACATATATAAGTACAATTATTGAATAGTTATCAATTTTATTTATAAATAGGCTAAGGAAATTGAATTAAATGATTGTTGATAAACCAGCCATTGGTATTGTTACTGCGAGTTTTGTTAAGCTCAATAACCGTTCCTCAAGTATAAGATTCATTGCTTTTGGTCTGCTCTTAACCTCCAAATATGAGAGGTAATATCTTTGGGCTGCTCTTCGTCGTATCAACAAGAGTCAATCCCTTTAAAATGCTCTACGATCCAAATAAACAAGATAAGTAAAAAAGAACCGAATATCATATCTATCACAAAAATAACATTTATTCTTTAAAATGACATCTATCTTTTAAGGCTAAAATAACAATAAAAAAACAATTTTATGGACACTTTCTTGTTATTTTTCCCAGACCATGAAAAAATCATTGGAGCATTGTCCGTACTTTAGTAATTATTAATTTATAACTGAAGTATTAAACTGAATGAAAATACATAATGGCAGTATTCTCAAATCCAAAAAAGCAGAAGACGAAATCAATATAAACACGAATAGCTTCATTCACCGAAAAAGTATGTCTATCTCTCTCTGGAGAGGTAAATATATTTTTTACTTGTTATAAAAATTTTACAATCACTCCTCAGTGAAGCGACAGTCTCCCCCATTCTCTTTCTAATCAAAATATACAACAAAATTTGTATTCCATATTTTTTATGAACTTCACGTACCCTCAAAATTGAATCAAACAACATATTCTCTCCCATTCTCTCTCTCTCATGTAATCACTTACTGACGTTTACCTGAAACTATTTCTCATGAAGTTGTTTCAATATGATTTCACCTAACGAATCTTCATCAATTAGCATAGATAGACTATGTTTCTTGTCGTAATTAGGGTCACAAATAATGTTCATTTGTGTGATGATGAATATTTTTAAAAACCCAAAAGAAGGAAATAAAATAAAATTCTTTTCTCTGTACGAAAGATTCATTTTTATTTCAATTAAAATATGTTCTTGTTTTTTGTTTCGTATGACAACCAAACTTTTGTTCCGAACTTATATTTCATTCCAAATAAACAAAAATATTGTTCGGACTAACAACCTAATTTTTATTAGGGTTTCGTACCCAAAGGATAACAACGGGAACCCTATTACTAAGACTTCGTTGTCCGTCCAGGTTGTATCTCTTGAACCGTAATAGGAAGGCAGTTGAAATTATTTGCAGAGAGTGTGTATTTCTATTGCTGCTATAACAACAAATAATAAAAATAAAATTAAATTAAAAATTAACAAGAAACGTGATTTTTTCCTCGTTTTATTCTCATTCATTATTATTATCATAAGTAGGCATTATTTTTTCAAATGACAGCATTATTATTATTATTTTTTTTTTAAGACAGCATTATTTTTCTAATAACGCCTACTCTCACTTGAAAAAATAAATAAAAAGGACTTAAGCCTGAAACACATTCACTGCAGTAACTTCGACTTTGCAGTAGCCCTTGGAATAAAGTCGACTTCACTGCATATGTGTGACACACTAACTGCAGCGCCTTCATTTTGACAGCATATTTGACATTCTCAGAAGTTTGTTTACGGAACGAGTATAAAAATTTTACAAATTTTAATATCTAAAAAAATTGTACCAAGGAGTACAAAAATATGATCGAAATCGAGTTCGTTATTGCTGTAGCCTATCTAGCATACATAAAAATAATTGATTTTGCATTTAATACGCAAACTATTTGAACACAGGAAATCACTACTGTTGAAGGATTTTTTAATACAATTTTCAAAGTATTTAAAGAGAAAGACGACCACAGATTGCGGAAAGTTATAAGAATGGGTGCTATTCAAATCGATTTTCTTTTCAATTTATTGAAAGGGAAATTTCAGAAATATTCCAATAGTGAACCCATAAATGCAGAGTGCAGGCTTGCACCAACTTTGTTGTACGTAATTAAAAATATTAAATGCTTCTATAAAACATTATGAGTTTTAAAATTAAGGTATTTGGCGCAAGGTTCACCAAAGCAAGATTTAGCGTGAGCTGTTAGGATGGCTGTTTCTACAGTTGCAAAAATAACTATGGAGAAATAACTGGGAGGAGCTCTCATCAACATATTTAGCTCATCCGGATAGATATATAGATTGGACACCTACGCATAATATTAAAAGTTATTTTGATTTTTGCATATCAGTCCGTCTGTCCGTCTGTCCGTCTGTGCGCACGATAACTCGAGAACACTTAGTGAGCTGAAATTTTGTACATAGACTTAAAAAAAAAAAAAAGTAAAATTATGTTCGAAAATGAGATAAATCGGGCAACTCCTTCGTGGGGTTTCCATACAAAAATCCCGTTTTCCATTATATATTTGGACACTGCCTGAGAACCTATCAACGTAGCTAAAATTTGGTACCTGGTGTTTCCATAATAATATCAAATACAATTTAAAAAATGGAATAAATTGGTCAACCCTTTCTTGGTGTTGCCATATAAAAATTTAGGTTTTTTACAGATACTGTGAAAACGATCAGTCCTAGACATTTTTATTGTATACTAAAATCTTCTTCAGAATACTAAATCCTATAAAATTGCTAATAATCATTTTTTCTATCCGACGAACCGCTCTAGAAATATATGGGAAAAACCACTTCAAAAATCTAACTTGCATAGATCGGTAATCATACGAAATTTTATACGGGCATTCATCTAGTAGGGTATCATAAGAATTGGTCGTAGACTAATTCTAGCGTTTTTACTTGTTTACATCTTACGTTGTTCAAACGTTAAGTGAAGAAGACGGTAACTCTTTAACCTCGATATGCAAATGGGGATGCGATAGATTGCAGCAATCACAAATAAAAATTTGATAGTAATTTTGATTCTGACACAAATATTTTTCAAAATTCATTTGTCCCATTGCAGTTAACTTGTGGTACAGAAAATACGAGAAAAATCTGCCAGAATTCAGTGCCTTTTCACCACGATATTGTCGACCAATTCGAATTCAGTTTAGAAAGACACAAGATAAATTCATTGAAAGCTACTAAAGTCAAACAAACAAGCAAACTATTTTCTGTCATGAATTGTTATATCTGTGGGGAGGCATCTAAAGAATTTAATATTTTTTCACTAGGGCAGGAAATATATCAAGAATCTTTGAAATTTGGTTTATCAATTTTTCACGCCAGAATTATATTGTTCGAAGGATTGCTTCATTTTGCTTATAAATGCCATTAAAAATATGGCAATTAATAACTGAAAGTGATAAACAAATAGTAAGGAGAAGAAATTCACTATTAATTATTCAAGGGAATTTAAAACCAAAATGGGTTTAATAGTAGATGTGCCAAAAAGTGGTTTTGGAAACAATTATGATGGTACTACGAGCAGAAGACTTTTCATGGACCCAGATTTATCAGCACAAATAACAGGTATCGATTCTGTCCTTGTATATCGACTAAAAGTAATTTTGGAGGTAATATTAAGTGGCCATAATAAGATAATAATAAAACAAATATTTTCATTTTATTTACGAAAAACTTTTTGATACAAATACCCCTATGTACGACAGACTGACGAACAAACAGACAGACGGACGGCTTGACGGGCATGCAAAAGCAAAATTTTTGGTCTATCATCATTTTTTCTATACGTTACAAATGGAATCTCAAACTTTATGTAAACTCTATGATTTCATGATCAAGGACATAAAGAATAAAAATTTGAAAGGAAAATTAGGTGTTGAGTTCAAAAACTTGCACAAACTTAATATTTTAATGAATTGATATGTATACGACTGACAGATTCAATCCTGCAATATTTTGCTTCGTTCGTTTTTACGTTCAGAATGAATTCTTTCAATACATGTCGTTCTTTTTCTCGTACAGATTGATTTAATATCAACCTGCCGTATCGTCGCTTTTTTTTTACTACGAATGGTTCTCAATACATCTAAGTTTTTCCCGGACTCAAGCAGAAAGATTTTAATTTATTTTCCTGAATATGGTATTTACAATTTGATCGAGGTGGTAATAGTTGATTTTAAGTTATCGTTGTTGGAAAATGACTTTGTTATGCATAAACAGCATTTTGTACGAGCTTATACTTGCTTTTGTCAAATATAGAGCACTTAAATCAATAATGAGACTTTTCTAGAATAATATCAAAGTTGCTAACTATTAAGAATGTTTACTATCTTGCTAACTTAAAACCGAATTTACTAACAATTCCCTTTCTCCCATTAATTGATTTAGAAACCTAGGACATATTACACCAACAACTTATCGGTTAACACTTAGCCACTTATCAAAATTTCTGATTTATATCAATTGCAGCAAAGAGATATTTGAAAAGAACTTATCTGAGATGGAGGAGGAGACAGTTGTATTTTCCTCTTGTATTTATGACCACTGCACTAACGAGACAGATGATTTTCCATCATGCAATTCTTAATTTGTATTATGTATGATTTGAGTTAGAATCGTCAGAAATAAAACTTCTTACAATTCTTCTATTCTCCATCTAAAATTTACTGTTTGAGTTTCATTTCCATCTTGTAGATAGAAAATTATTCATATGGATAGATGTAGAATATCCATATAAAGTTTATGTAGATTATATGTAAATTATTGTCTATATTATACGAGGTAATCTACACGCATATCACTGTATTTTATGTTATTGCAGCACAACTAAATTAAATTTATGTTGAATTCGGTATAAAGTCTCTTATGGATTTTACAGTCTATAAATCAATGTCGAGTATTTATAGTGCAAACATTCTGAAGAAAAAACTTCAGAAAATTTCTAAGAAAAAATTTGTGTTTATCTGCCAGACAAAACTTGTTCGAACTGTCTTCATTCAGCAATAATTTATAGAAATTTTGAAGAAATATGGCCGATTAAATTTCTAAAATAAAAAAACAATTCTTGCCTATATTCACAAAATAAAATTCATTTACAAAACTTCTTGTTCCTACCAATGACATATATAGCAGAGATCAGTGCATTATTGAGGTTTGTTTTGGGATCTTCTCATACACCACTTTGCAAGTAATAGCCGTCCATATCTGGGTATTACTTGTTTTAATTTAATTAAGTAATTAAATAAATTAAATAACACGTTTTTTCTTTTATACACAACTATATCGACTAAATCTTAGTATTGAATTATTTACGTAAAGGCAATGATGTTTAGTTGACGCAAAAACAAAAAGGACAATTATATATTTAACAATTAATTCTTATAATAATTTCTAAATAATTTTATTAATTTTATACATAATTTAAAAAATAAATAATTCAAAATATTTGTATACCCATTCACAAAATAATTGTCATCATAAGTAGGTAATAATTCACAAAATAATTGTCATCATAGGTAGGTAATAATACTTTAAAAATCGTACTGTGACACAAAAACATAGAAAATGATATTAAAAAATAAATAAAAATATCAATAAAATTCACAATGGTTTCACATCCAACCATAGCCCCCCTTCTGGTGACAAAATACCACTTGTTGTAGAAAAATTCAAAGGTACCATCGTTTTCGATGAAGTCGTAAAACGAAAGTTCTTCAATAAAGTCACTAAACCTACCCGGGCTTGCATCATTCCAAAACGCAATCCAATACAATTTCGAGGACCATCACCAAATGCAAGAAATGACATTGGATGACGATTTCGAATCGCTTCTGGAGTAAATCTTTCCGGATCAAATACTTCTGGATTTGGATATATATCCGGATCATGATGTATAGAATAGACTGGTATCCAAACTGTTGTTCCCATTTCTATAGTTTTATTAGTATTTGGAAATGTATAATCCTTAGATGTCATACGAACTAGATGTGTAACAGGTGGATATTTTCGAAGTGATTCTGTAAAAAATAATTTTTTTATTAATTAATCTTTTTAATAGATAAAATCTTACCATTTATAATTTGTTCAATATAAGTCATTTCCATCATTGCTTCATATGTAAATTTTCCATCATGTTTTTCAAATACACGATCAATTTCATCTCGTGCTTTATTTTGAATATCTTGATTCAATGCCAATTCATAAAAGCTATAAGACATTGCAGTCGATGATGTCTCGAAACCAGCTAAGAAAAAAACAAATGCTTGTGCTGCAATCTCTTCCAAAGTTACAGTCCCAGTTTCATCATTTTCTCCATTTTTATTCAATTTACCGGTTTTTTTTAGCTCTATCAATAAATCCATAAAATCATTTCGCTTTATATTGTTCTTTTCACGGAAATCAACAGTTTCTCGAACGATATTCATAAAGAATTGACTAACGTCTGGATCGAATAACTTCATTCTAAGCATAAGAGAAAGTTTGTGAAAACTTAAAATAAACATTTGCTTAAAAGCAACAAATTGTGTAAGATCGAAAACTTTTTTTCCCATTTTTCGAAATACTGCTTCAGGATCCATGAGACTATTGCATTCTATACCAAATGCACAAGTTCCTATAACATCAGTGGTGAATCTTGCTAGAACATCTTTAATTTCAATTTCCTCTTGTGATGATATCATATCCCTAAGGGTTTGCTGAAATTTATCACCAACTTCTACAATTGTTGGTAACATAAATTTCATTTTGCCAGAAGTAAAAGTCGGTGTAAGTTTTGATCGAAGTGTCTTCCATTTTTGTCCGTCAAGTGAAAATAGATGTGCCGATAGAGGATCATCTTTTTCATTATAGTATAAGCCACGATCATGAAAATAATTGAAATCTTTTATAAGAACATTTTTCAATAAATCAAGATCGACTATTATTATTGTTGGTTTAATAATGAAGAATATACCGCCAAAAGAATTTTTTCGTTTTTTAAATTCGTTGTAAAATTTATGTATCAATTGAAATGAATGCAATTTTCTTCCCATCCCTTCGATATTTCCCAATGGAATTTTTGGCTGTATATATGGAATACCGAGTTTAGACCAGTATGAGAATTTATATTTGAATATCCCATATATTAACGTAAGCAGACAAATTGTAGCATAGATTAAACCTGTTGACATATCCATTTTTTTGCAATTATTCCTGGTTATCTTGTCGAGTAAATTTTGCCCGAAATATTCCACATTAAATATTATTTTCCAATCCAAGCCAATATCGATCCACAGTAGCGCGATTTACTTTCTTTTTTTTTTATTATAATTCAAAAAACAATATTTAATTCAAAATACACATTAAACGAAATTATTTAAATTAAAGCATCACAAAATCCATAACACAACTTCAAAAACCTCGAATGACTCGACAAAGTAATGAAAATCAACTGCAATTGTAAATATTACATGAAAACTAGTTAAGTGATCCTCTGAAATCTATAAGTTAAACTGAATCCGCGTCGGCATTATTATCTTTATTTAATATCATTAAGTTAAGCTGATTTTTATCCCGGTGATAGATAGTTCTATGCTAGTGCTAGATACTAGAACTGAGTTAGCAAAATAAAGTTTTGTACACAAGGCAAATTGCGTATTAGTTATATTGATTTTCAATGTCACATGTTCCACACTCCCAGAGAATTGTACTACTCGTATAAAGTGTTTTATTTGATTAAAGTTGATAATTTCTCTGCATTCACGTGTTTTTGATTTTAGAACTTTAAAACGCACGTGCCTTTATTTTGTCGTACCCAATGGAAAGAATTCAAAGCTCGCACAATGATAATCAAGATTTCTGAAGGAATTTGTCATCGCAAAGGTTATTAATCGTAGTTTAGAAGAAATTATCTAATAAGCAAGTCAATGTGAAAAACAAAAATAGTATATGATAATTAGGCTTTCATCACAAATTATCTAATAACGGTCTTGAAATAATGTCCGAAATTGTTTGGATTTGTTATCAGTTTTTAATTGATGTTAAGCTTATCAATGCAATTCATATCAGTGTTTCCACTCGAATTTTTTTTAGCGTATACAGCTTTTTGCGTAGCTTGAAAGTTGTTTGAGTAGCACACATGATATAAATATATAAAACTTATATATCTTACTTAAATATAACCTGATAGAGTAATAAATTGATAATTCGGTATAACAAAATTATTTTTAATAATTTATCAGTATAAAAATTGTTTAAAATTTCAGTAGGGTCGAAATTTGTAAAGTTAATATTTTTCTTTCATATCCTGGTTAATTAGAATAATATTATTAATCACATCATAACTTAATCGGTTCTTTTTTGTTATTTATTTTAAAAGAGAAGAAATTCTTTCAGAACTAGGGGCAGTGCTAATAATACTTAGAAGAACATGGGTCATAACGGGGTATATAAGGGACTTTCTTGAAAACTTGGTACTATAAATATGTTAAACTGTTATATTTATTTCTAATACAAAGCTATATTATTAGTTAAGAATTTAGTTCTAATCAGGGTTAAAATAAACAGCGTCTTCTTCAATAATAATATTTATAAGAACAAGTAAAAAAGCTAGAATTGGTCTAAGACCAATTTTTATGATACGCTAGATCTTAGTTTCTTAACCGGGTGGTCCGCAAACATTTTTTGCAATTCAAAAATAGTTGGCATTTTTAAATACTAATATTATATTTTGAAATCCGTGCCACTGCAAGTGTTTTCAATTAATTAACAAGTCATGCCCTGAACTTAGTGACACTAACGTCTGTAGTCTCGCATTGATCAATAACGCGGTTAAGATCATCAATGAAATTCGTATTCAAGCTTTGCACTCGAGATTATTTGCGACACTGTGCGAAAGTATGGATTCGCAACATCAACATTTCCTTCTCCACACAGGGATTCGCTAGCTTTCAAGAGGAAAAGTTCTTAGACGATTGTAGAGCTGAGAGAAAAAATAAAAAATTTATTTATACAGCAAAAGTCGATTTTATCCCAATTTTTGGTTGATAACGAACGGATGGCCAAACTTGCATATTTGGCGATTATATTTGGTTTTCAAAATGAACTTAATATTTTTCTCCAAGGATATTCCACAAATATATTCACCGTAAGAAATAAAATAGATGGGTTTAAAAGAAAGTTGATTTATTGGAGAAGTAGCTAACAAGATGGAAACATTGAAATGTTTCCACTTTTTGAAGAATTTTTAAACGTTTCTAATATGAATTGAAAAGTTAATAATTGACGAACATTTAAGAGGTTTAATCGAAAATTTTAATCACTATTACCCCGATGAAGAAGATCCCCGCAAAGGAAATTTGTGGATTTATAATCCTCTTATAGAAGACATTAATTCATGCTCACTTGATAATAATGAAACAGAAAAGCTTCTGATGCAACTCTAGATTCAAGACATAAAATACAAACATTGCCTCAATTTTGAATTTCTCTGAAAGAAAAATATTCAACTTTAAGTCAAGGTGTATAGGATAAAAGTATTCTCACACACATTGCAGCTCATATAGGTAAATATATAGAAAAACAAGAAAATCTTTGATATCTTAATAAATTTGGCAATAAATTACTGAAATTGTGTATAAAATGAAAGTTTTGAATATTTTAGATGTTTTTTTTATAAAGCTTTTACCATAATTAAGCTCAATAAGGTAAAAAGATGCACTTTCAAGTTCAAGTGAAAGTGTAAACAGAAACAAAAATAGTTTTTTTATGCCATAAATTATAGTATTACCATAATAATGATTTTGTAGCAGTAAAATATTTAATTAATACATAATTAAACTTTTTGTGTTTTTTTTTTCTTTTTTACTGCATTTAAATTAGTTTTCATGGTATAAAGTAAAATTCAGTACGAATAGTCACATCGAACCATGTGAGATGATTTCACTTACAAGGACTTGTGGCATAAGAACTTTCGTAAACTAGTCATTGTCAGGTATTTGGATATGAATAGGTATGTAAGGTGACTGTATTTAGAATAAACTGTATATTTGAGGACAATTTGAATGTTGAATATTTTCTTACCTGTGAATTTTATTTAAAAATGGGTTTACATAACTAATTCACATGCAAATATCTCACGATTCCTAAGTTTATGAAAGTTCTTATGCCACAAGTTAGCATCTTGGTAAGTAAAATAATCTCACATGGTACGTTGTGACTATTCGTACTGAATTTTACTTTATAGCATTTTCAATTGAACTTGAAAGTGCATCTTTTTACCTTAATGAACTTAATTATGGTAAAAGCTTTATAAAAAAGAACATCTAAAATATTCAAAACTTTTATTTTATACAAAATTTCAGTAATTTATTGCCAAATTTATGAAGATATCAAAGATTTTCTTATCTTTCTATATATATTAGACACAGAGTGACATCACCACAAATTTCTCTCCAGACAAAATGGTGGAACGTGGTTCGTACCGAGAATACCTTGTATTCTATTTACCTTGACTTTAAGTTACAAAGCTATAAAATTATTATCTGTATTTTCGAAAACATATTCGTGTGAGAGAAGGCTTTTTCCACCATGACGATGATTAAAACAAAACAAATAAATTGTATAGATGTGAATGCAACTCTGCGTCTTGCTGAAGCCGGGGATATAAATTATTATAACAAATAAGAAGCAGCCGGAAGTCGGATTAACTCTTTTAATCTCGGTCGTTTTCAAAATTTTGGAAGATCTATAAATACATCTAATGAATGAACGAATTTAATGTTGTATTTTGTGAATTACTTTTTTTAACATCACATTGTTTTAATGAATTTAAATATTGTTATATCAGCATTACCATGTTTTTATTATATTATTTAAAAACATACATAAAATTATTTGTTTTGAATAAAACAATCAATTTTATAAATATTTATTATTTTATTCTAAAATTAATGGTCGGCAAAAGATTTTTTGATTTTTTGATGGTCCGCGGATGTAAAAAGGTAAAGTAACTATGCCCTAGAAGAATGGCCCTATAAAATTTCGTATGGTCACCGATCTATACAAGCTTGATTTGTGAAGTGGTTTTTCGCTTATATTTCTAGAACCAATTATAACCAATTTTATAGGATTTCGTATTTTGAAGAAGCTTTTAGTATACAATAAAAATGACTAGGACTGATCGTTTTCACAGTATGTGTCAAAACGCAAAATTTTTTTATAGCAACACCTAGAACGGGTTGCCCGATTAAGTCCATTTTTGAAATAGTATTTTTATTCCTATGAAAACAGAATGTAGCAAATTTCAGCCCTGAATGGCGACGCGTTCTCAGGCCGTGTCCAAATATATAGTGAAAAACGAAATTTTTGTATGGCAACTCCACGAAGGAGTCGCCCGATTTATCTCATTTTCGAACTTAATTTTACTTTTTTTTTAAGTCGGTGTAAGTGAACACGTTCTCGAGTTATCGTACGTACATACGGATGACTTTTAATATTATGCGTGGGTGTCCAATCCATCTTGCTCTACCATCATTATTTCGAGGTGTTACAAACGGAATGACAAACTTAGCATACCCTATAGATTTTATCTAGGGTATAAAAATCAGTCATTTCCCTCGTTTGTCCTCACCCTTGGCGCATAATAGGGTTTACATTGAGGCAAAATGGGGTTTGATTTTATTTATTAAAAATCAGTTCAAATTGCTTTTAATGTCGCTCTTCAGGATTGCACAAGGTGAACTGCCTCTTCGTCATTATTGTCAACTTCACAGCGCAGGAGCAGTTTACCCACTGCTTACAGGACATATATTGAATCCATCCTTCATTGATTGTGATCAAAAATACTTACAATAAAGGCATGTCGTATCATCTTTATAAGGCGTTATAATATCCGTTTTCCCACACCGTCACTAACTCTCAATATTGTCCCAATTGTTTTTTTTTTGTATGGGCATTATATCTTGCGGTGATTTAAGACTAAATGGTCTATTCGCATTTGTAAATTTGTCTTGGATTGGGTTGTGGTCCTAGATTACACAGGTCTGATCGAATCTGATGGCAATGCATGGCCTAACCAAATTTAACATCGAGGTTGGAAAGCCAATTAATTTCAATTCTGTCATGGATAACATTTAGTTTAATAGTAATGTACATAAAGTTAGGTCACGAAGTTTAACACAATCAAAGGGGCCAAGAGGGGTACCCCATTATACTCCAAACTACTTAGAAAAAAGGACCCGTTATGCCCGTTGTACTATACCCTATTTTGCTCCTTGACTTGTGTTTGGGAAAAATATTATTAAAAAAACTTATTTTGAATCTCAGCTCAGTTAATACTGCACAATACTAATAACAAAGAAAAAACAGTTATTTGTATATACTACACATAAATGACAATTACGGAATCCTTAATGTTTGAACCTACTTTTTATTATCCCATAAACAAAAAAAATAACAGTAGTTTTTTTAATTTAATAGGACACAGCACTTAACTTGTCCTACGCCCGATAGAAATATGAATGTAAGAGTGTAAGTGATGAGAAATCGGCTTGCTTTGCGTTAAGTCTTTTCGGTCATAGAAAAATACCTGGCTCCCGTTGTGCCCCGTTATATTCCGTCTTCCCCTACATTTTTTTAAATTATGTAAATAATCCCAGAAATGTAAGGAATTTTAAATCGCTATCAGTGAGCTCAGTTAGTCTTAATAATGAGACTACACTTACACCAGCTACAGTGCTAAGAATAAAAATAAATAAAAAATATTGGAAACATTTTGGCGACGTACTCAAAAAAGTTCTCTAGCGTAGCCAAAATAATAACAAGATATCCCAGTAGCCAAACGTTGTCCAAAGTAGTCATTTGCTACTATTGTAGCCAGAGTAGCAAAACTTGACTCGGCAGTAGCTATTTTTATACAATTTATAAAGCATAGAAATAATGAAGGTATAAAAAACAAACAAAAAGCATCATTTAGATACCTAGAAATTCCTAGAATTATGAAATATTTCTACTCATCCACAGTAGTTTTATGAAAATTTTAAGGTCAAGTTTATAGAGGGACAAAATTTAATAGCTCCTTTGAAGGGTCGTCATACAAAATTATTAAAATTGTCTATACTTTTTTTCAAAATCTTTTAAAAATAATTTATCTAGCGAGCTAAAGCTACATTGACGCTAATATTAGGAGAAGAATAAAATTAATTCAGTTTCGAATATGGATAAAATCAGACAACTCCATAATAGGCTGTGATAGGAAAAAAGTAGGTTTTAATGATGAGTTCAATTACTACTGAAAATGTCTTACGGCAATTTGTTGACTAAATTAAATAGCTCTATAATTAGAAATCTCAGAACTATTTTTTAGTGTTGTCATTCGCGAGCTATGTATTTTTAATATTTATATGCAAAACTAAAGGTATTTATTAGCTGACTTAAATTTTGTAAGTGGTAAATTTATACAATTACTGGAGGAAAAAAATACAGAAAATAAAAGAGAAAAGAAGCCACCAAATAATTAGTGAAAGACCTTTTTGTAAAATTATAGAAGCTTTTTTCATTTTGATCCGTTTTAAAAAAAAAAAAAAGTCACACAAACTAATTTATCGATTGTTTTTTTAAGTCCCTGTTTCAACTTCAGCGTACAGATTACTAAACAAGCATCGTTTCACGAACCCTATTTTTTTCTATATATATATATCTATAAATGGGCACTAGGGGATATTGTCCTAAAATGCAGGCACTGAAAATAAAAATTATATCTAACCTAAAAATCATTTAGAAAATGCTATATAGGAGGATTGATGGGAATGCAGCATTATAATTCTTATTACCAAATTGTCACAAATTTCGTATACTTTTAAAATTTATGATTTTTATTCAAAATTATAAAGAGTAACTTCCTTTTTGGCTTTATATTTTAAAAATCAGATACAATAATTAAAAATTGATTTATATTTAACAATAAAAAACAAAACCTGATATTTATTTTAAAAAACAGAAATAGATATCTGAAAATGATTATAATTTTAAAAATCGAACAACAAAAAATCTAGACCAATTCTTTTAGACTAAAGCCCGTATATTAATTCCATCCACTCATCTGTCGTACAATCTACGGCATATTTCGACCCATATTTTCATCCGGAAAACAGTTTTTAAAATAAAAATCATTTTATGATTTTG
Source organism: Dioctria linearis (assembly GCA_963930735.1). Taxonomy (NCBI): domain Eukaryota; kingdom Metazoa; phylum Arthropoda; class Insecta; order Diptera; family Asilidae; genus Dioctria; species Dioctria linearis. Next base: position 328,207,735 of record OZ005740.1, on the reverse strand, counting down.
ATTTTCGATTTTTAAAATAAAAATCATTTTCCGGTTTCTATTTTTGATTTTTAAAATAAGAATCATTCCCGATTTTATTCTTGATTTTTTAAATAAAAATCGGTTTTTAATTTTAATTTTTGATTTTTAGAAAGAAAATCAGGAAATAATATTTTACATATGATTTTTTTTAAAACATTCATAACCGTTATGGCCTCTGTTAAATTAACATAAAGTAAATTAAACCTGTTTACTTTCTAGAACATAACAAAAAATAAATATTTTCTGAACAAAAACAAATAATGATATATAAAAGGAATGCATGGAAATGGACGTGAAATATGGTAGTTTTAAAGTATTATTTTGAATTATATGAAAACCTTAGATTTTTTATTTTATCTGAGGAGACGTTGGCAAAATGACATAGTGCATTTCATTTTTAATAATTATTTGCACTTATCAAAAATGAACTTTTCCGAGGATACTCTAATCCTGCACATATATACATATATTATGTGCCCATTTAGAGTATAGACTGTACTGTATCCATCGTTCCCCTGGCTTGGACCCGCTATTAAGATCATTACAAGAAAGGTTCACATTTGCACGAGCAAATGGCATTTCACTTGATAATTAAAGTAAAACATATGTATATCTCTGACTGAATATAACATGTATAGTATGTTGTTTTACCCTCAAGCGTTATAGTCGGTGATACTGCATAACCGCGAGGCTAGCAATATCATAACCGTGTAACTGCATAGAGTAGTAAAATTCAATTTCGAAGGTAATAATAACACAGTTAAGAAACTACAACGTGTTTTGTCAATTTTATGACTAAAATCCAAAAATATGATATTTCTCGTCCTATTCTAGAGTTCAATAGAAATAATTTTGTTATTATAATAAAAAACGAAGAAAATTTTCGCGGTTAGGCACTATCACCGACGAATATCATTTTATCGATAAATCTAGTTGGATATTTTTTGCAATAAAGCAGAAAAAACTAAAAATAATACGCACACAACACGCTATGTTCTTATATTTTTAACACAGGAACACGTTTTCGCAAATAAATAAACATTTTCGCTTACACTTTTAAATATCCGTTGTCACTAAAACACTTTTGAAATGTTGGTTTCACGGAAGCTGCCCAAACTGACTGGAACTTTCTCAGCATTACGGCATAACCACAATGTGCACACATGTTACACAAACTGTCAAATTTGCTTATGCAAGGGTGATCATGAGCGTACAAACAAAAGTTTACGAAAAGAATTAAAACTTGGCAAACAGTTGCTTATTCCTATTGTGGGTTGCCATTATGAAAGCGTCTACCGTATGCACATTGTGGTTAGTTTTTTACTGTTTGTTAGATCTGTACTCAATGGCGTGCTCCAAAGAATTACACTTAATTTGGAAATTGGAAAAAAGATCACTATGTCATTTTATCCTATTATGTCATTTTTAGACTAGTTCTCGTATGTGTTTTCAGTTCACATATAGGATATATCCCCTTTTCCAGTCCTATCCAAACAAATATTACCCAAAAATATAAAAAGAGTAACACAAAGTGTCATATTTCAAATCAAATATCATACAATACTTATCCCAATTATATCCATCTTGTGCCTCAATCAAACCTGGAGCGTGATTTTGATCTTTTGTCGTACTATTTAGGCGTGTTTTTTGACATATTTTGTCGTACTTTTTTTTCAACACAGTTCATTTTGTATCTTTACATCTACTACAAAATGAACTATAATGAATTTTCGGTGAACAAATGTAAAAAAACACGCCTAAATATGCGACAAATTAGTCAACTGCTCAAGTGGTTGTGACAAAATTTTTACACTGTGGTAAATGTATATTCTACCCCTAATTAGCCCAATATAATTTCTTAAATTCGAAGTAATATTTTGAATTTGTAATGTGAAGTGCCATTTTCAGTTCATTCTACGTCATCCAAGGGTTGTTGACCTGAATAAAAACACGAACAAATCAGTAGAAAAGTTCATTTCAATTAGGCGTATATTTTGACATTCAAGTATGACAAAAGATCAGAATCACCCTCCTTCTGATCTCTTTGTCGTATATTTTTGTCACACATTTTGACATTACACCTCAAATATGTCGTACTTTTATATTCACCATTTTCATTTTCATTTATCCTTTTTATCAACCACAAAATAAACTAAAATAAATTTGCAATGAATTAATGTCAGAATATATGTCTATAAGTACGACATATTAGTCAACTGCTTCCGAGGTTGTGACAAAATTTGTTTATTGTAGTAAATGGATATTCTACACAAACTTAAAGCAATGCAAGTGCTTAAATTCGAAAAATATTTTTGAATTTGTCAAGTGAAGTGTCATTTTCAGTTCATTCTACGTCATGCAAGGGTTGTTGACCTGAATAAAAACACGAACAAATCAGTAGAAAAGTTCATTTCAATTAGGCGTATATTTTGACATTCAAGTATGACAAAAGATCAGAATTATTATCTTTTTCATCAACCACAATATAAACTAAAATGAATTTGCAATGAATAAACGTCAGTGATAAATGCTCTCATAAAACTTTTCGTTAGATTTAAGCGAATTATTTTATGGGATTTTTGTATCCTGATAACAATGAAAAAAAAACTCGATTTTCAAAAGTTGTACTTTATTCTACTGCGTTCTGAGCACGAGTGGTAACAGACCAAAAAATACATATTCCATTCTAAAAGCTAACTGTCATGCTATATCTAGTAATACATAAATAATCACCAATAGAAAACAAGAATTATATATGATGAATATACAATGATCTACAAAATTAAGCGACGATTAAGTACGTAGTAACGGACAAAACTATGCAGTTATCAATTCAACCTCAGAACATAACTCCTAAACGTACGACAAATTAGTGAACTGCTTCCGGGGTTGTGACAAACATTTTATACAGTGGTAAACCCGAAACATTGGGTGTGTTCAGCTCAGCTCAACTGTTGAGTTGCTGACTAAGCGGTGGCGTTCAGTCGAATCGCTGTCCTTCCGCTGACTCTCAACTGTTGAGTATAGTAGGCAGCGGCGATTATTTACGCTTAATTTGTAAGCGCTGTCAAATCTGCTGTCAAATAAATATAATATGACATTTTACTAACAAAAAGCTCAAAACAATATAGCCAAACTTGACAGCAACAGATTACAGTCAGCGAAACGTTCAGATGAAACTCAACGGTTGACTTCCAGCATACTGAAAATGTTTTGTGATTAGTGTCAACAGTTGAGCTGAGCTGAACACACCCAATATTTTTGAATTTGTAATGTGAAGTGTCATTTTCAGTTCATTTTACGTAATGCAAGGCTTGATTAACTGAATAAAATAAAAAATAAAGTAGAGGAAAAGTTCATTTAATTTCGTCGCATATTCTGACATTAATGATGCAGTACACTGCGCTAATACTGGTAGTATGCACACATACGTTCTTGGACAGTGCAGAATAAGCTAAATCTTAACGCTTCAAAGTCCGCCTTAATAGTTATATTTAAAGATGAGCTTGATACCTTTTTTCTGTTTTGAAGATTAATGATCACGTTATCCCATATAGCAAATCAGTTAATAGCCTGGGTATAGTATTCAATCAAACTTTAAGGTGGAGTGATCATATTAACCCTCCGAAAGGTCTCAGCATCTTCAGTATATACTCCCCAAAATACCCGCATGTTCTTAGTAGTAGTGCCTCTCATAACTTATGGTGTGAGGTTTTTTATACACTCGATTCTACCACATGGAGAAAGCTAAATATTGCGATTCGTTATGTTTGAAGCGCTATGACCTGTGCTATTGTTTGTACTCCGATCGGTGTATTTGTACTCCGAAAACTAATGGCGTACTCCGGTACTACTCCTTTTTAAAAAATTACTCCCTTTTTCATTTGTTCATACTAACTCCTATATTTGTTTTTAGCAAAAACTCCTTTCCTTTTCCTTTCCGTGCTTGCTTTTAGTTTAGAAAGTCCGAGTCGCCTGCCGTTCGCGCTTAAATCAAATTAATAATAAACTTTTCATGGAAGCTTGCGTTTTAATTAATGATTCGGCAAACGCATTTAGTGATTCAATTTAACTATGTATATCCTTTGTTTACTTCTTTAATTCAAGTTGGATGTTTGTAATAAAAGAATATAAAATTTGTGAATTATGACACAAAGGAAAACACTTGGCAATAGTTCGCAATTTGCTCATATTTACTGTTGTTAATAAATGGTTAAATTTTCAAATTGGGATCTAATGTGTTTGGGGACAAGATTTTGTTCTGTTTTTCTTTTAGAACTGTTGGGTCACATTTGGGAAGAAGAAAAAAAAATATGTCCTTGGTGAAAAAACTTTACGGGATGATCAATCAATAGATTTATGTTAAATTTTTTTTTGAAAAAAACCAGACCTCATTTGAAAATAAAAATTCTATCTTTTTCTAAAAGGCGTCTCATTTAAAAATAGTCCCTCAAAGATTGTACTTTTCTCTTTGCAAGAACCTAAAGGTGACATCTTTGTGATATACAGCAGATCTAAAAGCGGCGAGTTTCAAGAATATCAAAGCCCTGTAATTCAGGCAGCATGCGGCGCAGCACAAAAAAAATAGAAGTATTTGTATCTCACAACTACTTAACTTCCAGCAAAAGTAGAACAAGATTGGTGATGGTCGCAATAGTAATATAAAAGGCATAATTTCAAGTATAACGATAGATTTAGAGTCCAATGACCGGACATGTCAAGAAACCATACTTGGAAATTCTATGGAAGCTGTTTTGTTGCCACCAAAAGGTAATACTAATTATAAATAAACTGAACGTGGTAAAAAATTTCGCTCTGTATGGACAGAGACTTATAAATGGGTAGAAAAATGAAACAACAGAAGATTTTGTAAAATACGTTTTAGAGTTATTGCAAATAATGCGTCTCATATTAAGAGGCATAATGAGTCGAAATCTCATAAGCATGCTAAAATAGCTCTTAAATACCAGCCATAAATAAATAATGCTGACAAGGTTAAAAATAATCAAGATTGTTGAAATTAAAATTAATAGGACCTCTTATGAATTTAGCTACAAGTGCAGCAGCTGATTTATTTATTATAAAAATTTGAAATATGAATACAATTTTGCATTATGACACTATTAAAAATCTTACACCTTTCCCTAATCAAAGCTATTAATTAATGAATCTGTTAAATTAACAACTATCAACTATAAACTACAAACTATACTACAACTATAAATTTAAAACTTAACAAAATCTTTCTGCTGACAAATAAAATTCATGAGAAAATCTAAAACAAAAAAACCGGTTGTCTCTACTTATATAAAAAAAAAGTAAAAAACTAATAATAGTTAAGTGTAATAAGCACAAAAATGTGACAAGTATAAACTATAAATTATTAAATTTTGAATTAAATATCTCCCTAAAAAACGAATTTTTTACTTTAAGTTCAGCCTCCACAATTTTATTTTTGCCCATTCGACATATTTTGTTAATTGATAAAGATACGTTTTGTCTTGCAGTAAGTCTCCATCACAATTCTCAGTCGGTGTTGTACCTGAGGCCAAATGGTGGTCATTACTAACTTTCTGAATATGTTCCAGTTCAATATATTTTATTCCCCGAAATGAAATTGGGCACACCCTTTTTAATTTGCCTTGAAGATTTCTTATGTGATAAGAAAATGCATATGCTCCAGATTTTCCTCCTTTACGCCAATCGGTAGCGGTTCGACTAGGTTCTTTTACGAAGTTAACAAAAAGAAATCTTGAGCGACATTATTACGCGATTCATAAAAGCTCTTAGAAAGCTTTAAGACCTTGCGGATGTTTGCATTTGGGCATCTTTGGCATTATTTTTGAGAATATCTGAATAATTTAAAATGCTTATCATTGAAACCATAATTGATTTTTAACATTTTGTACCGAGGTACTGTCTCTGTTAGTTTACCGGCTTAAAGAGGAAATCACAATTTCATTAAGAAATTTTGAAAGTATGTTATGTGTTTCGATCAGAAGCTCAGGGCGATCTCATCAGGACAGCAATGGAACTGTGCTACTGTCTGTTATCTGTACTATAGTGAACTCAGATACCCAAGCAGTTGGTAGTAGACATATAAAGATTTATTTGAAAATCTAAGAAAAATGGGTTTTATTCACATCCAAATGATTTCTGGATATCCCATTTATTTCATTTAATTTCGGTAGTAATGTGCTCCATTTTTTTCCGAAAGTATTCCGCTTTTGCAGCAAATTGTACTACTCGTAAAATTGACAGCACTGGCTAGGACAATGTCTCTCCATATGGAAAGTTAATCTTTGGATGTACACTTAAGTTGTATTTGAGAGTAATAATACTACTGTTTCTGCGGAATATAATTTATAACCAGAAACACATTTAACAAAATTAATTTTGTACAATCATCAAAAACCAGGGACCGAAAATAACTGGTATTTTGAAAACTTTAAACAAAAAAAGCTGGGATAAATGATGATCGTGGAATTTTGTGGAAAATACGAAAAGATGTCTCGTGAAACCCGTTTCGATTCCTGCAAAGCTTTTGAAAACTTAACTTTTTATTAAAAAAAGCTAAAAAACCAAGCTGGAAACGCTTTTTATTTTTTCTGGCAAAAATAAAAAGCCAGCTTGACTTTTTATTTTTTCGAGCTGGAAGTAACAGGTTTCGAAGCCGGAAGTATAAAAATCCAAGCTAGTTTCTTATTTTCAGGGTCCGGACCAGTAATGATTTTTTTTTTGATACTCGGCTAGGAAAAGTAAGAAACCAGCTTGGCTTTTTATACTTCCACAAAAAAATAACCAGCTTCAAAACCTGTTACTTCCAGCTCGAAAAAATGAAAAGCCAAGCTGGCTTTTTATTTTTGCCAGATAAAAGAAAAAGCCAAGCTGGCTTTCTGTTTTTGCCAGATAAAATAAAAAGCCTTTCCACCTGGGTTTTTTTAGCTTCAAATTATTATCGGTCAGGAATAACAGGTAAAGTTGGCTTTTTTCGTAAAAAGTAATAACTGGTTCAGTCCACAAAAACACATAGCTTAATTCAGCCGAGTTCTAAATATCGAACTACTGAACGTCAATTTTTGGTACAATCTGTGAGACTATGGAACACTCTCCCAAATAACTTAATGAGAAGTAGCAATGGACGTAATTTCCGATCCTTGTTATATAACTTCTTTCAACAGTAAAATATGCAATATTCTTCAGTTAATAATGTAATTTCTTTATCTCCTCAATTAAGAGCCAAAATGAGAAATATGGGTTAGTGTTGTGTTCCTAACGAAAGAAATCAAAAATTGTGTATTGAAAGATACATTTTATGCGCGAATGAACGTGGTGTTTGAATTCATTCCTCACTGGTATGATAAGATTCCCATCATTGTCATATCGCGGTAACCTCTTCATTGAATTCTATAATATTCATCAACAAGTTATTAGTGGAACTGCCTTTTAATATAAGAAGGCACATAAGAGACCTACAGCAAAGAAGTCGCGAGCAATGCATATCAAAAGAAAAGACTTAACTAAATTTTATACGAAATAACGAACCAAAAATAAGGAAAGCATTCTGATAAAAACAAGAAAAAAAATTTAAAAATGGTAAGACTAATTCATATAATATATCCTAGATGAATGCCCGTTTATATAAATTCGTATACTCCCCTCTGTGCAGGTTTGATTGTTAAAACGGATTTTCGTATATATTTCTAGAACGTTTCATCGGACAGTAAAAATTATTATAAGCGATTTCATAGGATTTTGTATGCTGATGAACTTTTCAGTACAATAAGAATATCACGATATAGGTACGTAATAAACCTGAAGTTTTGTATGTCAGCACTAAGAAGTAGGAGTCATGCAGGTCCAATATCTTCTAAGCATTATCTTGAGAAGGCCACAGCGGCAACATTGACATGCCGCAGACTTTTTGTTAGGTTCCGGGATACTGGGGTATAAAACCAAAAATGACCTTGTGGTCATATATATCCACTATAAAAACTCATTTGGTGGCTATAAACTAAGGAAAAGATAGCTCATGCTTGTTTACAAAAACTACAATGGCTTGCATGTCTAAGAGTAACTGGTGCAATGCATAGCATACCTGCCCGTCTGCGGCCTTAGAAACTATACTGGATCTGCTTCAACTGCAGCTGCATGTTAAAAAGTGGCCCATCGTCAGCAGTAACATTCTGATAACCTACATTTTGGTAAAGGATTTCTTAAATGGTACATGGATGGATCCAAAATGGAAGATAGAGAAGGCGTTGGTATATATGGGCCAAATTATCGTCCTGCTAAGGCACGGGGGCTTCTCCTACCATTTCTCAGGCAAACATTCACACCACAGAGCTCTGTGCTCGCGAAATAATTCATAAGGATATGCCTTGGGCAAAGATATATTATAATAGCAAAAAGAGCCAAGCAGCGTTAAAACTATAAATCTAAGGTTGTTTAACAGTATCTAACTGTCTTGAAGCAACTAGTCGAAACAAATAAGGTCACGGTGATTTGTGTGCCCGGACTTGTAGACATCAAGAGCAACAAAATTGCGGACCATATTACAACGAAATGAGTCAGATCTTTACTTATCAGCCCTAAGCCTTTTTTTTTGTATCCACCATTCAGCAGAAGTCAGATTTTAAGAGGACAAAATTAAATTGACACACTGAAAAAACTGCGCAGGGCTGAAACAAGTGTAAAACTCGCAACAGAGGACAAGAATATTCCTCATAAAGAACTGAAACTCATAACGGGCCTACTTACAGCGGGCATTCCTCACTAAGAAATCATCTCAAGAAGATAGATAAGATATCTTCTGTATGAACGATGACGAAACTACTGAACACGTCTTCTACGATTGTAAAGCTCTGGACGCCATAAGGCTGAACTATATAGAAAATATATTATCATTCCAGGAGAATGTTACAAAGATGACCCGTAAGAACCTCAAAGGTTTTGTAAAAGCCCTCAAGTTCGAATCAGAGCCATAGTTCCCTAAAGGCAATGTCACAAAAGACACTCTCGTCGTAAATATCGCCGAATTAACCCAATGACACCGACATTCTTATGTTCGTGTGACATATCAATATATATATGTAGGTGCTAAAATTGTTTGTTGAAGTTTATTAACAAAATCGGAAAGACATAAAAAAAAATAAGTTGTGAAAGTGTAATAAACAATGATTAACGCTGAGTTTTTGTCGATTATAGAATATAACCTACCACTTATTTTGAACATCTCTCCAAATTCCTTTTATTTTTGCTCATTACTATGAACTGTCAAAATCAAATGTAAATGTTGGGTCGGCAGTATTGTATTTCGGCCTTAAGGTTCAAACTGTCGTGGCTTTTTTTCGCCGATTCAAGCAAAACGTTTTTCATTTGGATTCGGGGATGTTCTGTTTACATTTTTGCCGGAATTGAATTTAAGTTCTCTTTGTTTTAAAATGGTTTTGTCTTTGATAAACAAAAACTGATACAAATTTATCCTTTTTTGTTCAATGAAAAACATGTCAAATGCATGAAATTGTTCTATTCCATTCTGTTTCTTTGTGTATAAAACTAAATTATAACATAGTTCTTTCGATTCACAGAGATTCACTCAGGACGAGAAAAGAAACGCAGTACCGGATTGCACAGTAACTAGACGACAGGTTGAAATCTGTATGCATCTCTCATTTTAATAAAAAATAATAAATGTGTTAAATATAAATTTATTAAGTGTTACTTGTAATACTTTTATTCGATATTTCATTAACATCTATGAAACCTTGGATAAATCCCACTGGTTTTGATGAAACGCCATCAGTTATTTTCGCATCAGCTCTATATCTTCCAGACGGAATCACAATATGCAACATGTCCCTAACTATATGCCCACCTTTGAAACTGATTTTACCCTGCAAAAATATTAATTAAAAAAAAATTGTTCACAGTATTTATAATTGTTTGTATCGTTTTACCAAATATGGACATGAGTGATTTAAGTTGGAAAATGACGTCAATACTTCCATAACACTTTTAAGAAAGATTGACCGTCTACTCTTTCGAAAAAAGTCGCACAAATTTATATCGTATGTAAGTACAAAACGTCTATAACCGTTGTATAACTTGAAAGTTTCAACATGAACCTATTAAAATAACAAAAATAATTGAATCCAACATTCTTTTGTTTTATTACCTACCCAAAAATTGTTTAAAGGTTTGATTAATTCTGCTTCAACACCAAATTCTTGTTTGTTTCGATTAATAGCTTTCAGCGTGCATATACCATTCTGAATCCACTCTGGATTAAAATTACACGCGACTTTAGTTATTTTTATAGTATTGAATGAATTCTGCAGAAAATGTTAAGTCTCTATAAAAATTCAAATTAACCAAAACATAAATTACCAGTGTTGCTGCACTCTCAGTTCGATGGATTGTTAGAAAAATAATATAGAAAACACTAAACACACTTAACCGTCCCATTTGGCCCACAGAGACAAAATGAAACTCAGTCTCAATGGTTTTGCATAATATATAAACAGCTGTAACTATCGCAAATGATGCAGCTGCTATAATTGGTGAAATTAAATCGTACATTCTTTGAGATTGCAGCATTTATGAAATGATAAAAACTATATTTGGCAAGATTCACATCAATAATATCCGCGGTCATTACACATTTTTCCGTGCGGGGAACAGATTCAGATTGAATCACCTATTAGAAAATTTGTTAATGATGTTCAAATTATGAAAAATGTATACATTGAGATTGAATATGAAGAATAAAAAAAAATTAATTAATAATAACGCAAGAAAATATTAACCAAAAAATGTTTACCTGCATGACGGCCTTATATAATATAAAATTTGCCATGGATATAGTAAAAACGTTATATAGTCAGCTGCCAATGATCATATCTTTATTTTTAGTTGAAGCAATTATAAATGGGTTGTTTGGAAGGTGACCTCAAGGCTCCCATGAAATTAATTTGTGGATGCTCGATCTCACAAAACTCTTAAATCTGTAAAACAACAAGTTACAATTAGTCTTAGACCAATAACATTACATCCTAGATGACCTAGGTGACCTCTATGCTCCCATCAAATTAATTTGTGGATGCTCAATCTCACAAAACTCTTAAATTCGTAAAACAACAAGTTACAATTGGTTTTAGACCAATAATATTACATCCTAGATGACAATAAAAGTTAAATAAAGTGAAAACCAAAGTTTTACATGACAACACCAAGAAAAATTACAAACAGAAAGTGAAAATATTAGTCTAAGACGAATCTTGGCTACCTTGAAAATATGTAAATTAGATCGTTAAAGTGATTTTTCATATATATGTTTTGAAATAACAAGAGATGTGGGCTTATGTTTACTTTACTTTATTTTTCAAGTAAATTTCGAATTACACTACTTAAAAGTCGGATTGTGTGCAATTTCTTGAGCATGATACGAATGACTTAATTGCATATATCACGTATGCTTTTATTTAATCTGTGCCGTTTTCTTTAATCCACTATATGTTCTTATGTTAACTTAATTAATGTCTGATTACATATGTCGTTAATATGCCAAAGCGTGGCATGTCTTTATCTTTATGCCTCAGACCGAATTCTAAAGTTCAATTTTTATTTTCAAAACTCACCTTTTATGCTAACCACACTTAATAGGTTTCTCCACATCTAGCATTAAAATGCTGTGCTAGCACAATTATTGTTTATGCAGAGAAACCTAAATCTAGAATATTCTACCACCAATAAATGTTAAATTTTTCACGAATACTTATCTGTAATTTAACCAATTCAATGTTCTTTCAATACTACCAGATTGTTGAAGACACCACTTTATGAAGCATGTGGGAATAATGTACTTTGGTGCTTTTTATTTGTGCTGAGTCTAATTTTCACTTTCTTTTTATAATCACGTATACGAAGTTGCATTTAAGATCACTGTCGCATTAATGAGAGTTTTCTTAGGACTCACCTCCTTTTTATAGTCTCTGACGCGCCATTTTGTCACACATTCCACAAGAAAATTGCAAATTTTGCATATTTTTCGGGCTCGACTGCCTTGTGCAACTGTTTCTAACTATGATATTTCAAATAATTTATTCCGCATTAAAGAGGATTTACATTATGATGACATCCAATTTTCACAGAAATTGTGAGGGAGATAGTTTATTAAAATTTAAATGCTGCGGAAGCATTCATCGCAATACCTCACACGTACAGTCCCCTCTACTTTTTATGGCAAAACTCTTAAATTGTCAAACTGTCTAATTGTAAATTGTCAAGTTTTTAATCATTTTTTCGTAGACATTCAAAGACGGATCATGAAAAGAAGTATAATTTTACAATAACTAAAATATTGCATTAATCAACGGAGGAGCTCGAAGCAAAGGATGAGATAATATCGAAAAAATTTATCGCAAAATATCAGGTGGTACTGTAATTTAGTTTTACAATCATCATTTTGTACGATAACGAAATTTTTATTTAACATTTATTTACAAAAAGTTCACTCATTTATTTATTTAAATAATATGGCGGCCCCTGCCATATTATGACAATTACCGATGTGGAACCTAAATTTCGCTCCATACTTAGGCCGCTTACACACCGAAAACGAAAAAGAACGAATAAACGGTTCCACACCGAAAATACGTTTATGCTTACCTATCAAAAACGAACGAATAAAAGTTGGGTTGGGTTTGTATCAAATGTAAATAAACGGAAATGAGGTTATGTACGACCGAAAAGAATATTCGTTCGTGTGTGGAACGTAGTATGGAACGAAAATATACTTGACAGTTCGGAACGAAAATTTGTTTCTCGTACGAATAAACATAGAAATGTGTTTTAATTGAAATAAAGCTTTAAATTAGAATAAAGATGCAATATTTTATTACATGTATTGCGGCAAATATGTGTTAGTTTAGGATAATATTTGTGTTTTTAGGTTTAGTGTTTTCGTTTTCGTTTTTCGATGTGTAAACGGCCTTACCTGGTGAATTTCGCAGATTTGAAGCATTACCGACATGTTGCGCACATTTGTATTAACTAAATTGACTTTTCACTGCGTCAATTTGACAGTTATGATCGCTGTTTTTCAGTACACAATTTCCGCGTTGTTCTGTGGTTTTTCTCTCCAAATAATTGATTACTAATCCAGGTAAGTGTTATTAAATACCTTTTCTGTGTTATTGTTAAGTCCCAACATAAATAATTTGCAATAAATATACAAATTATACTAAATTATTCATATTGGAAAAGTATTGTCAACATGTTAACAATGACAAAAAATTTTGACTTTTGTCGCTAATAAGCATTTGCAGCAGCATAATTTTGCAGATTTAAACATATTTCCATATTTTGCAAATGTTTATTATGCAAGATATATAAATTGCAGTGTTTATATTTACATATTATTTTATTGACTATCAGAACCAGCTTAACACAAGCTCGCTGCGTGGACACGTTTAATAAATAAACGGTCAACAATATATGCGTTCCATCACTTAATCGGTTATGTTACCCTAAACATAGAACAAAAAGGTAAAAAAAACAAATTAACTCTAACTGAAAAGATTAAATATTATATAGACGTTTTTCTAACATGCTTAGAAACGTCAACAACAACGTTCATACATGCTATAGTTAGACCTTAAGGAGTTCACATGCAACAGAGGTAGCCTTCTCAAATTAATCATATGGAAAAAGATTTTGTTAAGTAACGACGTAGAATCAATATTCGCGTTTATGAGTTGATGCACAAAAGTTACATTGGCAACCATGCGAGGTTTTCAAGCGAGTGCATATTTAAAAGCTTCAAGCGTTCAAGCGATCCTCATAGGGTGGAAGAATTAAAGAATTATTCCAATGGTAGGCGCCTAAGAGCAAATCATAGGAAGATCCACTGAACAGACTCGATATGGTCAATGTGTGTACCGTAAAATGAAGACCAGACCTGGCTAGCGTATTCAAGAAGTGGTCTTACAAAGCAAGTGCACAAACGCAATATTATGGTAGGATTTAATCTGTGATCACATCACACCCAAATCACAGACAGAACCCACACAGCGAATCGTGGAATCCGAGAGCTCATAATCATAAGTGATTGGTGTCTAATTTCTATGGAAAGTCATAACCTTACATTTGTTGATATTGAGTACCAAATTATTGCTCTTGCACCAATTGCAAAATTTTTGAAGGTCACCCTGAACCTGTTCATAATCGTTAACAGATTTTATCTGAGCGAAAAGCTTAACATCGTCAGCATACATCAAGACCTTACAGTACCTCATAACAGAAACAATGTCATCAATAGACAGAATAAAGAACAACGGTCCCAAGTGACTCCCTTGAGGTACGTCAGACGAAGCCTTCAGTACTCTAGAGATGGAATGGCGGAATAAGATTTGGTATGTTCTGTTATCTAAATAAGACTCCGTCCATACTTTTCCATTTTAAGCAGTGAGATAACTTGTCCAACGCCTTACTAAAGTCTGTATAAATACAATCTGTCGTGTAGCTTTTTACAAACCCGAAAATGCTATCCGAGACAAATTCCAACAAGTTAGTAGCTGTAGACCTACTCGAAATAAAAGAGAAATGAAGAGAGTATATTCTTGTACGAACTTGATAGTTCAGAATAAATGATAGATTCGAATAATTTGGGAATGCAAGACAATCTTGCAATAGGTCCATAGTTAGATATTTAATTTTACTACCTCTTTTGTGGATAAGTATGATAAACAAATTCTTCCATAGTTGCGGGAAACCACCACTATCGAGCAATTTTTGGAAAATAATTCTCAGCGGACCTGCCAGACCGAAGCAGTATAACTTAAAAAAGGCTGGAGCGATCCCATCAGGACCAGTTGTGAAGTCATTTGGAAGCCCGTTAATATGATCGAGTAAATCCTCTTCTGAAATTGAAGGGATAGTGAATAAAACGGTATGAGAGTCATTCATATGACTGAAGTTGCTATTTTGAGGTTGAAAATTTGATGAGGCGAAGGCATTGTCAAAAAATTAAGCAAACATGTCGCAAATTTCAGACTAACATGACTAGCAGAATCTTTGTACCTCGTGGTATTGGGGTAGTTGTCCGTTTTTTTCTTCATATTAATAAACTTAAAAGAGATGCGTGTTGCTGTTGTTCTGCCAAAAAATTGGTTTCTTAGCAGTAATGCATGAAAAATTAATTGATAAAATAGCTTAACTGATGTTTATATCTATCCAGAATGATTTGTCGGACAGTAAAGATGGTTGCAACCAAATTAATAAGTCGTCGCCAGTGTACACAACTTCAGCTTCCTCTAGCTTTTATAAAAATAATATGTGTTCTTTTTACTGTGTGGGTTTTGGTTTCTCCCGGGGAATTAATTTTCACTACGGACTACGATTTTGGGATTCTGTGCTCCTAGGGTTGAATCTAAAGTCACGGAATTACGACTAGATGACGACCGATCCGGAGTAGCGGAAGGTCACCAAACCTGAGGACCTGACTTTTAACAGTAACAATAAAGTTAGTATGTGCTTAAGACCGGCCGAACGAAGTGAAAATTGTACTTAACACACTCTAAATATGTACTTTTACAAAATTTCAAAAAATTCTACAAAGAAAATCAACTTTATTTTACAACAATTCATTTCCTTTTCCCTAAACTTGTTGCATATCATGGGACAGAGAATACAAGTATTTTCATTACGAACCACGTTCCACCATTCATGACGGAATATCTTGAAAATTGATAGAAAAGCACGTCACAAAGAACACAATACTCTCTGAGCTCTATCTCTTTCCTATAGAAATGTATATACATTAGTCACGAAATGAAGTCACAGAACATATGTCAAAATGTAATAAAAATACTTGTATTCTTGGTACCGTGGTTGCATATCAGCTGTCAATGTCATTCGTGGATCCAATCATGATTGAATCTTTCTGCATATTTTGCAAAAACTGTCATGAGAATTATTCCTAGAGTATACACCATACCTGGATCCTATAGTTGATATACTAAAGGTACAAATGTACCTCATTATTATTGAGAACAAAATTTATTGAATAACCGTGTGGTGCCAGATTTAATATAAGAAATATGAAAAAAGGAAGATAACATGAAAAGAAGAGTGTTATGTTTATTTTACCATCGGAATTCTAGCAACATATTCACTCTCTCCTCCTCTTCTGTGTTATTCCATTGTTTCTACTTCTAAGCCCCTTTCTAACCCCTTTACTATTCAAAACACAAAATCCAAATAAAATAACAGCACCAGAAATCGCTATATGGAACCTGAGATGATTTTCATACCAGAACTTACACGCTGGCAGATTTCTTGTCCCGAGTTGTAGGTAAATCAGCCCATTTGAAAAAAATCTTGAGTCCGCTAGTAAACGGTTTCCCATTAAGAGGCCTCGAACTTTGAACTGAAATAAAACAACAGTTATATACAATTTGAATGAGTTTTTAATTCAATGTTAAGTATGCTTCATACCACCACGGCTCCATTTCGTAGCATGGATTCTTTGGACCCCATTTTCGATTACTCTCTCAGATAAATCTGGCTGTATTTCAGCGATAACACGTTCAATATTGTCTTGCAAAGCGTTACGTGTTTGTGGTTTTGATGGCATAACACATTGACTTTATATAACCCCATAAGAAAAAGTCCAGCGGTGTTAAGTCGCATGATCTTGGGGGCCAATTTACTGGTCCATTTCTCGAAATAATGGATTCACCAAACTTTTCCTTCAGCAAATTGATGTGTGACATTAAATGTGTGACATGTGGCACCATCTTGTTGAAACCACTTGTCGTCCAGGGTGCCTGCATGTATACGATTTTTCTTTATTCTTTTATAGTTGGAATTTCATTGATGAGTCATCAAAATTTTCAGGTTAATTAACATGCCCGTGCATTAGTGTTTCTTTTCTCCCTTTCCAACTTAGAACTGCATTTACGTAAATTTCGTTGCAGTTTTCAAGTTTAAGTTATGCTATTGTTTTGAGTACAAGTGAATGTTAAAAAGTGATAAAAACTGATTTTCTAGAGTATATTTACATATTATTACTATTATTATTATGTGAAATATACTTGTGACTCTTTTAAAAATATTTTTTAAATTCTCCAAAAAATTTCCTAGTATAGCCTAGTATACTAAGGTCCGCGCTAAGCTAAATTTTGTATGAAAATTTAGCAAGCTAAAAGATATTGGCGAATATTTATCTTGAATTTTTGCGGTACTAAGGTCAACGCGCTAAATTTTCCTTTGGGTTTTGATTAGAGATGGCACCACCCGTAAGTCTCAAAAAAATTTAGCTAAAAAATATTTATTGTCAGAGTTATGAGATTTGATAAATTTATTGATCGGATTTTTGTAGTTAACGTAGTTTTGGAAGTCTTTGTTGTAATTACGGATGAATTGGATTTCTTCTCGTGGCTGTATTTTCAATATCATTGTTAATTTTTTTTTCTTATTGTATATACATTATGCATATTATTTTTATATTTTTAATATTTCTAAATAATTTTAACTATGTATCTGTTTTTAGAAATATTATGACCGGACGTTGTATTTCCGTAAAAAAATTGAAAAGTTCTTCTTCTTCTTGTTTTTAATATATCTTTTCTCTGAGTCTCCGCTGTCAGATTTTAGCTGCTAAAGAACGGCCCAATTTTGGAGACCCGCTAAAATTTAGTTTAGCGCAGACCTTAGTACTAGGCATATCGCAGTAACAGATCAAACTTCCTTTTCTATCCAAAAACCATTTCTATCTTCTGACGTGCTATTATGTAACTTGAATCGAGTAATGCCGAAACGACTTGTAATAGCTGAATTACTTACATAAAAAAATCTGATTAGAAATTTAACATGAAATTTATCAATAAAAAGCGTTTCGACTTCACTCGATTCAAATTACATAGTACCACTCCTGAATTTGCAAAAATTGACTGGTCATCGGGGAATATTTATTGACGTTTTCATCGATAATTATTCATTGACGTTTTCTCTACATTTATACTCCTGCAGAAGGACATCACACCCGGCCTAGGACATCGTGTATAAATTTCTATGAAATTTTCGTGCAGAAATGGGTCGCGAATGAATGACAAAGGGGTTAATATGGCTTCGATGCGATGCTGCATCTATTTCCCGCTAGGTTCCTCTGCTGAGCACTACCCTAATTTATTACCTAGGCAGAGTCACTTATTGCGGTAACTTCATAAGAGCAATTCAACTAAATTTATTTATTATTATATATTCTCGTGATATAACTTTGGATATACGGTAACTTAAAAAATTAACATCTCCAAAACGAGGTCGAACAGCTGCACAATTTTTGTGAAACAGACAGATAAAGAATAGTATTTAAAAAAAACTACAATTATTAATAACAACACATTTTTGTTCAGTGCTTCTGCATTTTTCTTTTTTATTGAAAAAGAAAGCATTTAGCTTCATTTGTCATATCAATCCCAAAAATCGGTTGCTCCATTCTTGAGATACGATTTTTTTTTTGTTTTGTTTTTTACCTAGTTTAAAAACCCCTGGCAGAGAGATGGCGCATTTTTTGTATTCGATACAAACTCTGAATTTAAATTAGAGATGGTCGAGTCGAAAATCAGTCCAAAATATAATCGTTTTCATATGGAATGGCTGTTAAAATGTCTTTTTAGCAAAGTGGTTACATGATTTATTTATAAACAACAAACTAAACAGTAAATAATCAAGTAAATTCACAAAACGTTACATTCACGGGTCGATAAGATGTCATTAGCTCATTTCTCTGGATGAGAGCTTGCGCCCATCATTTCTTCAGTCTCTCATTACAACAGAACTCGTGCAGTGAAGTTCAGCCATTATTTCGATTAGAGCTCTTGTTTTGGTCGTGTAAAGGTAAAAACAACTTTTTTTCCAGAAATTTATTTTATAGTATTTGTGCTGTTGTTTCTCGGTAGGTATGCAACAAAAAAGAAGGGCAAAAATAAAAAAAAAATAAAAAAAGCATGATTGCGATTACTGTTTCCCAAAAATACACAAAAGACAGGCAGTATAATTTTTACAGCGGTAATCTTTGGTATGGACATGATCATAATAGTAGAAATGGCGCAATGAAATTTAGGTGTTTTGGTATGGGTACCACATCACCCATACAACCATTTGCTTACTAATAGTTATTTTGACCGTTATTACGATTTTGTGAGTTGTTTCCTCAATACAGTTTCCGATATGCCTTTAGTATATAAGAAGAAGGTAAATTCGACCCGTGCCAAATGGACAGGATATCGATGCTAAGAAACTAAGCATAAGAAAGCTTCTAAAACCTACCACATTCCCGATACAACCTTAAGAAGGAATCTCAAGAAAAAAAATTGCAAGAAAGCAGCGCTAGGAGAACAAGATGAGCTTAAATTTTATATCCTAATTATAAAGCTGCAGGCTCATGGATTTGCTCCAATAAGGACGGAGGTATGGCGTACCAATTAGCAGAACGGTTTCATATCAAGCACAAATTTAATCATGAAGAAATGCGAGCTGGATACGGCTGGCTGGCTTTTCCTTTTCATGAAATGATATCCCGAATTGTCAATAAGAAAATTTGAAGGCGTTTCCCAAGCAAGAGCTGAAGGGATTTACAGAGAACAGATTTCCATATATTTTAATATGTTAGAAACTTTTCTCGCTAGAAATGAGTTAGTGGACAAGCCTAGATATATTTACAATATGGACGATGATGCCAACTCAATAATCGCCCAGAGCGTGTCATTGCCGGTAGGTTTGGGTCACATTTCAATAAAATTTTAGTTTTATATACAGATTCACATTTACTTTTATACCCTAGATGAAATCTAAAGAATATACTAAGTTTGTCATTCCGTCTGTCCGTGCACACGATAAGTCGAGAACGCGTTCACTTAATTTCAAAAATGGACTAAATCGGACAACTCCTTCTTGGTGTTGCCATATAAAAATTTAAGTTTTTTACATATACTATGAAAACGATCAGTACTAGATATTTTTATTATGCTAAAAACTTCTTCAGAATACGAAATCGTATAAAATTGATTATAATCATTTCTTCTGTCTGACTAACCGTTCTGGATATATGTGCGAAAAACCACTTCAAAATTCAAACTTGCACGTATGGGTGACCATACGAAATTTTTTACGGCCAGTTCTAGATTCTAGTGTATCTAAGATTTGGTCTTAGACCAGTTCTTGCTTTTTTATATGTTTATATTTAGGTTGTAAAAATGTCGTTGCGTTGACCTTCTCCGAAAAAGGAGAGACTGTTTCAGTTATTGCGTACTGCAATGCAGAAGAAGATTTTCTTCCTCCAGCATATACATTTAAGGCTAAAAATAAAATGGCAGAGTTTGAAGAGGTAATTCCCCCAGGATCAGTGGTATCTACGTATTCGAGAAAAATCTGCTTACGTGAATACCTCTGTATTCTTCACCTGGCTAAAGGAACACGATTAGATAGAGTGCATTGTTTGCAGGGTAGCGATCCGTCAATTTATCGACCAATTGCGATCACTTCGGTTCTTTCAAAGGTTTTTGAATCCATCATTGACTCAAAATTAATGAAATATCTAGAAAATAATCATCTCTCAACGATCGCCAATATGACTTCCAAGATGGACGCTCACCTGGAGACTTGCTCACCTTTCTTACGGAACGTTGGAACCGTAGTCTTCACAATTTTGGTGAGTCTAAAATCGTTGCCCTAGATATTTCAAAGGCCTTTGATAGAGTTTGGCATTCAGCCCTTTAAGCCAAACTTACAGCACATGGTCTCTCTCCTCATCTTTTAGTCGCTAAATGCGTGTTGTATTAGATGGCGTTACATCTGAACCTCACCCTATAAATGCCGGTATGTACCAGGGTTCTGTTATCTTTCCGTCTCTCTTCCTAATTTTCATTAATGATCTGCTTTCCCTTACTTTCAATCCCATTTATAGTTTCGCAGATGACAATACTTTTGACACTCTTGCAGACTCCAGGGGGAATAACCATCTTAACAATATCCTCGCTAGGGGCAAAGCTAATCGCGTCGAATTCAATGCATCTCATTAAACCAAGATCATAACTTAACCACACCCATTTCTTTTGATGGAGCATTAATTTCTGATTCACCGTCACTAGGCATTCTTGGCATTAATATTTCCAGTATGTTAAACTGGACAGATCACATCTTCTCCGTTGCCAAAAAAGAATCGAAATGTCTTGGATTTCTGAAAAGGTGTAAGAAATATTTCAGCCCGTTAAATCTAGCGCTCCTCTATAATACAGCATGAGCTGGGCTGGTCGCACAATTTTAGCTTCATTGGATATAGTCCAAAAGAGAGCCTTCAAGCTCATTAGCGATTTGGCAATAACTTGTCATATCAACTCACTCGAGTACCGTCGAATTGTTGGATGCCTTTCTCTCCTTTATCGCTACATGCATGGTCAATGTTCTGATGAAATATCTAGTCTAATCCCTTGTAGAATGATTCCTGTACGCAATACTCGCGCTGCAAGCCGCGCACATCCTTTAACCCTTCAAATTACTTTCGGCCGTACAGTAAAATTCCGTGATGCTTTTTATCTCAAGCAGTGCGAATGTGGAATAGCTTAGCATCTTATGTTTTTCCTCTGGCATACAATCTTCGGAAATTTAAGGGCGACATACATCGGCACCTCCGTCACTCTCCTCATATCCCCTAATCCTTTCCTTACCTCTTTGCTGCCATGCTGTGCTTTGCATCATAGGGTATCACCTGAGCTTGGATTAATAATAAAAAAAAAGAAAAAAAACGTGTTCCTATGATACTTGCACTAGGTATACACGTGCATTAATTGTGGCAATGCAAATTTGAAGAAAACATGATGTGTCATGACCTACTCTCATATACCATATTATATTATAGTGTGAAATGGTATTTTATGTATGTTTTTTTTTTAATATTTTTCAATTTTGCTAATGTGATTTTTTGTTATATATCTATATATTACGTTTTCTTTGAAATAAAGTTTATTTACGTGTTTGTTTCAATCACTTATTTCATATGTTTTATAAGTTATACCAAAAAAAGAAAGCATGCGCCAAATATCCCGGACTGATTCTATGTATGGAATATGTGCCTATAGTAGTCAAAGGGTTAATAAATCTTACTATGTAGACTTGATATATCTTAATAACAACAATATGGATATGCTAATAAATCATCATATTTACATATGGTATATGGATCTATTTGTTTGTATTCTTCAATGACGTGACGTTATACCATTTTCCCCGCCCGCTAATTATTATGTAACCTTGAACTTAAATCAGTATTACGCTAGAATTTTTCTTTAAAAACTCACGTGTCTGCCTATTACTAACAAACAACTAGAAATAACACCAACAGCAAACCCACAAAAAGCCATCCACTCTTGAGAGATTGATGTATGTCGACTAGTTTTGATGTGAAACGAATTTTCCTTTTGTTTTTAATTTCGCGGAAAATCACCAAAGACATAAACTTTTTCTCGATTATTTACGCGCCTTCGGGAGTCATAAACAAGTTCATTTCTATAAACATTTTTCAAAATTTACTCGAACTTAGTTTTTTTTTAGTTTTCTACTTTCTATTCAATGTAAAACGTGGGAATTTATAAATGATTTTGACGCTGAGCTTTGCGGAACAGATTTATTTTGTCGTATTTTCTGTGATGCCATTTCATTTATTAATGACGACTTCTCTCTGCTAGTTTATTTTTACGCTGACCCTTGGGATCCTTTCAAGTATGTGATTTAAAACTCTCAGCACTAAAGAACAGTATTTTGTTGCCTACCATTAGAACAGTGAAATTGGTTTAAAAGAGGTGGGTGGGGGGGAGGGGGGTTAGAAATTATTCGCTCCATTTCTTTATAAGCTAAAAGGTTTGAGTTGTTTCGGTGGAAACATATGGTGACAAGGACTTGGATTGTTACTTTTTTCGTTAGAAAATCGTATACTTTTTTTTTTTAATTATACTTTGGGGAGATGCATCGTTTTAATTATTCTGCAATTTATTTAATTGCTTACAGTTATAAGGAAAATGATTGTATATCGTTTGTATATCGTCCGTCTAACTATACCTATTTGAAAATTTAAATTGTTTTCTGAATTAGAGAATATCCTATAAAAAATGCCAAATACCACACACACACACACTGAATCCCCCTCCCCCTGATCACTGTATCTCCAGAATAACAAGGCTTAGGAAGATGAAATTTTGCATTCTGATTCTTCTTATACCGTAGAGGTGCACTCATGATACCTAAACCGTCCGATCCTAAACCCATTTATCAGTTTATTTCCACGGTGAAAAGACATAGATCGTTGAAATTTCGTATGATATTAAGTATGTCTTATATGTTCTATGTTCACTAAGAACGGGTTTTCAAAACTTCAGGTTCTAAGAGACTTAAAGAGACTTACCTAAGACAAAAGCACGCTTAACTCCCTCTCTACGCCACATGGTACAGTTTTAGTTCGTTTTCTACTCTATTCCTGCATGGTGATTTTTCTTTTACTTTAGAGTAACATTATAGAAATAATCGACTTTTAACCGATCGACATCAATCATAAACTCATTTATTCGATTTTCTCATTCCGTATCAGTTTATGGCCAGTTGTGTATAATAGTTTTTCTTTTCGGCGTCACTGCTACATGATTTGCATCCCATTTTAATTTTACACCATGTTTTTCTATTAATTTTGTACCAACCTTCATTTTCCAATGATTTGAAATGAAGTGATGTGTAAAATAATCTACCAATTGTTTTTAATGGTTAAAATAAACTTTTAGATCCCGGTCACCTGCAAAAGCAATGGAGCTTTTCGCTACTTTGATAGCAACGTATGGCGATTCCAATCTTCAAGAGTTATGGAATAAATTCTTTGCCGGAGGATATTTTACATAGTGTGCAACAGACATATCGGAGCATGACATACAATGATTTTATTTATAACGCCAGGTGCTAACGAAAGTAGAAGAAATAGTTATGGCGATTGTTAGTAAAGACTTAGGTGATTTTGGAATGAAGAGAGGATATTACTAGGTCAGAGCGGGACGTACAGCTCTATTTGTATGCCTACCAAGTTAGAGGAAAAAAGCTATGCCTATTTCACTAAAACCACTGGCGGGTCCATTAAGCCTCATAGATTCGTGGAAATCTATCTTTCTTTGAATAACTCTAGATCTACTCTGAATCTTTAAGAAAACTCTTTACCATGCAGCTCCTCCAGTTTCGCGAAGAAGCTATACCAGGCAGCCTGCCTGCAAAGGCATGAGAACTAAAAATACATATACAATCTTCAACAGCCAAGATATTGAACTGGTTGTGAACTGGCATATATATAAGATTTGAGATTGGAGCTCTAAGACTAAGGGAGAAACACATAATAATCCCAAAAAGGCCAGAGTGGGCCGCATTCGAGATCTTAGTTCAAACAGAATTATAGGCATTCCAAAAAGGATTAAATCCAACGAAGAAGTAGATTTCCTAACAGATCAACATCAGGTAGCGCATCCAAGGGAAAAAAGACATTTCTTGATGGAATATCCAACTCGGAAATCTAAGAAGTTGCCCGAGAAAACTGCTCAACATATGTAACTAATGCAACTAAGCTATGGGACGCATATGCGTCTTATATAAGAAAGCTCTAACAGAATACAATAAAGAAATCAGGATGTCTAAAAGAAAAAGCTGGAGGAATTTTTGCGAAGAAATAGTGGAAAGTCTCGCAAAAAAAGCCCTCTATATCTAAGGATCACAACAATGGTATTGGCTCTTTAAAACACTGTGGTCGGAGCCTGTCCATCAATATCAATGGAATGCTAGAGATTCTTTTCAAAACGCACTGAAGCCAGAATTAGATGGACTAAAAAGCCTTTTATACCTAATTAGGGTACTGGCAGTGACGGCATACTTCCAATGCTACTGTAAGAATTTGTTGATTCCACTAACCCCCTTCTCATTGAGATATTTAGAGTCGGTATACGTATGAGATATATCACCAAGGCATGAGGATTAGCAAAGGTTCGATTTATACCAACAGCAGCTAAAAAACCACCCAGCGACGCAAAATCAGGCCTATTAGTGTGCCATCATTTTTTCTCAAAACTCTAGACAATTATATTCAGACGACGTCCCTTAAAAGCTATCCACTCAATGCTAATTAGTATACCTACCAATCTGGAGAATCCACCGAGAATACTTTTAGCAGACTAGTAAAGCCTAACGAGGATATCTGACAGGAAAAGAGAGTCCTGTTATGCTGAAGAGGGTAACCGAAGATGGAGGTAACGAAACCTACATCGTCAGGCAGATTAGCAGATTGTTTGAAAAACTCTCCATTACAGCTACCTTAAACGGTAAATCCACAACAATTAGGGCCTTTAGAGGCTGTCCATAAGGAGGTGTTTTATCACCACTACTGTGGCTATTAGTTATGGATGAGCTATTAAACCTACTCTAAGAGCCCGGCTTTAAGGCCTAAGGATACGCTGATGACATTTGCCATTTGTGTTAACGGGAAGTTTGAATCAGATTTACCCAAACTCATGTAAACTGCCTTTAACATAATAACTGGATGGTGTCAGAATATGGTGCTATCAATAAACCCAGGTAAGGTTGTATTAGCCTCTTTCATTAGAAAAAAAGGCTCCATGTCCTAGCTAAATGGACTTACACTAGAAGATTCCAAAGAAGCAAAATATTAAGAAGTAATCTTGGATAGGAAACTTACATGAAATCTCTACTTCGAGAAGGTAACCAGCAAAGATATAGAGCCATTTGGATCATACCAAAGGCTTTTCGGGGAAAAATGACATCTATATTCCAAAATTACTTTATGGATCTCAAACTAATCTTATGAATAATAGGATCCATACTTTCTTACAGGGCCTAAAACTATGCAGACAGCTACCAAAAGAGCCCTTGATAAGGTGCCAACGATAGCATCTGGACGACACTGGCGCCTTTACATTGTAACCTCAATTTGGCTTACAGTCACCTTTTCCAGAGAGAAGCAACGGTTAGAATGTTTCCAAGGAAGAGGTTAGATAATCACACTTCTTCCAGTGTAGGATATCTTAACATCCTTCGAAAGAAGTTACCAGGTAACAATTAAAAAAAGATGCCAGATATTAGACAAAGGGCTCCCGTTTCCGCAACGGGCCTATTACTTATCCATAATGGATTGCAAAACAGGCGTAGGGGTGATCGATCCAGAAGTGGATCATTCCATCCCGGTTTGTATCTCACCTTCCATTTTACAAGAGAAAGTTTATTCTATAGAGGTTGTATCTCATGAAAGCCTAAACATTGGCTGCAAGAACTCCAATATTTACATTTTTTCGGGCAATCAAGCTACGCTTCTGGCTCTGTTCTGTCAAAACTAGTCTGGAGCTGCCACTCGAGACTCCAACTTCTGTCCAGGGATAACAAAGTATAGCTGACACATTTTTAGGTAAAAGCACTGTCTGGCACCGAAGGTTATTAAGACAGAAAATATCAGCACCTCAACAGATATAAGGAAATATTCGCGGCACAGTGTGGATGTTGCTTGAGTAGGGCTAGACTAAATGTGTTTGTTTTCTGAAGGGGAAACATCCTTCAGTGGTAAGATCAGTTTACTATCGAGCATGGTTATGGGCTGACGAAGTCAAAGATGTATTCATCATTCTTATACGCGGACTTAAGAGAGGTAACGTTGCTTTGGGTTTCTGGACATGAAGGAAAACCGTAGCCAATAGTCTATACTGGTTTTTACTCACCTTTTGGCCTACCAAAATGCAAAGAAAGGTGCTCGCATAGTACCAATGTAGGAGAGGGGCTGAAGAATCCTCTCGCCTGCCGGATATTAGGCTTCACTCCCTCTCCACGCCAGACGAGTAAAATAATTGGTCTTAGTAGACAGTTGTTCAGCCCGCTTTTTAATGCAGTGAATGGACAAGGCCCCTTCTGTTATTTTTTGAAGAAGATACCCAAGTCCAACATCGAACTGTGTCGACTGTACCAAGATATTAATGTTGCAAATCACTGGAGAAACACTTATTTCTTCAAATAAAGTTTAAAGTCTTATCTCAAGGACAATAATGTAGGTCGCTAAAAAACTACACTTGACCGAACCACTTTAGCCGAGAACACAATAGGTCAACTACTTTTACTTTTTCTATTGTACGTTCAACCAAAACTACTCGGTGTGATTAAAGACATGAAAGTATTCTATTGCGCGTAAATACTTAATCCTTTCATTTCAAAGATTTCAAAGTACCTACATAAAAGTATTGCAAGTCTCTGAATACTTTCACTTCCATTGGACATACCCAGGAAAAAAAATATTGCAAAGTTTCTCTAGTAAACGCGAAAAAAAATGAAAAAAAGACAGCCTTCAGCTTCCCATCTCTTACCAACCGCAAGAGGATGTAACAATATCCGGAAGGCAGCCTTAAACGAAAGTTCTTTCAAAACAGCACTTCAACATACCTCCTTTCATCTTCTTTGCATACAAATGCATCCATATGTGTGTGTGCATTTGAATATGAACGAATAACCATTCCACATTTACACTGCCCTAATTTCTTGCAATGCAAAACTTTGTCTGTGCAAAGCTTCACAGATGTCGTTAGATTATCGATGTGCCCCGTATGGATTTATTTAATTTCAGTTCCATGTAGTGTCTTCAAAATTCCGCCCAGCAAAGTTACTTAGCAACATGCACACACACTCAATTTAAACTCCACTCAATCCATTACCGCACAAGTAGCAGGAGGAGTGTCATAAATCAATAAACTCACATAGGGAATGGAACCATCATTCTACTTTTGGAGGAGGATGTGCTCCTTTTCGAATGATTAAGGGTATCTTCTCCATAATCCAAACCATAAAAAGCCTCGTAAGGTCTGATATGCAATAGAGAAAAGATTTTCCAGATAGACATCCCCAAAGAACCTTTTTCTATTTTTGCCTGAATTGGATATATTCAATCCAGACATATTATGAGGTAGTCCTATAGTGACAAGCATTTTGTATATTGACTTTCTTCATTTGAATCTACGCAAAGAAAGAAGCATTCTGTGTCAGTTGAGAAGTAATTCCTGCCACTCTTCCGAAGTCAAACATATGCGCGTTTCCGTCATATTGTAGTGTCACGCTACAAGGACGCTTTCATGATATCACGTTATGAAATTATTCCAATGCTGTCGAGATGAGATGAATTATCCATGAGACATGCCCTCTCCAGTTAGCCGCAATCCTGTCAAGCTGAATCTCTAGCTTGAGAGTTGATTTATTTAATGATTCAGTGACACAATCTGAGAGCTTTTTTCGCTTTAGATTCTTTTATTAAGTGATATGTATGTAGGAACATGATTTCACCTTCGGTCGGCCCCATTTGGTTGTGACGTTATTATCTATCTATTATATTATGTCTAGACATGTGTTGCCGTGTAGGTAGTCTGTCCCAATGTATGTATATATGGTGAATTTTTTTACCGCAGTCACAGGACCATATCTACTTAAAAAAAAACGTATGATAGGCATTCAAATAAAGCTATGGTAACACTTTCGTTCCGGACTGTACAACCGATAGTTAAAAAAACAGCTATTATCGCTGCAATCAAATACCTGAAAAACGATTTGAATTACCTCGTTGATTACAAAAGGAGAATTACCTAGATAGGCGTAGAATTTGAAAATAAAAATGAAAAACAATTTTGTAAACAGTCTAATGTCAATACTCCCGATACCAACATCACGAGTACAAAAAAACAATAAGTAAAAATAAAAAAAGGTAACAATTTATAAAATAAGACTAGCTGTACCTAAAAATGAGCTCATCCTGGTTAAAAGAAAATAAACTGACGAGGAATCTTGCAGCACATGAAGCGATGTTTTGAGTTCCCGATAAATTCCAATTTTTCAGAGATAGCGCTGTTCAGGCTGACGATCAGGTACTGGATAGTCAAGTCCAGTAGTCCGAATCAACATTGCTACAACTTCTCGCAAATGGTCAAGTCCACATAAGGTTGACTTGGTATCAAGATCCAGCCTTCCTTTAAGTTTACTACCAGTGGACACTGTCATACGGACAGCCTTGACTGACTAGGAGCATACCAACATCCGGAGCACGTTCATAAAGTACATTGCAGTTACCGTACATGTGGCTATCGTCATTCGGAAATCCAATAGCCAGTTTTATTACTTGGCTAAATAACATCCTGGCATAGCCGGTCTCGTAGTCGGTACCGACTTGAGAGTGCTACCCAGCATAGCTAACCAACACAAACTCATTACGTTTGACAGTTTTGTTTGTTGTTATTTTTAAATTACAGAAAAGAAATATTATTGTAATAATGGAAAATGTAATGATTTAATAGACGAAGCAGGTAATAAATTGTTTTCTGTATATTTACATGAAATGTAACTCAAATGATGACATTTCTGAAGCTGGCAATGGCTAAAATCGTAGTCAGGAGCAGCTACACGCAGCTATGCCTGGTTACGAGATAGCTAAGCTATGACTGGCTGCGGCTGCGGCAGCAGCCGTCTTCATGAACGCGCTCCGGTACAGCTTGCAGCGGTTCTCATTGCAGCAATCAGGTCATCAGAAGGGCGTCTTGACTATCAGGACCTACGAGGTGCACCCAACTACAAGACCAGTTTAGCGCCGTCAACCGGTCATAAGGACATCTGAATTTTATTCTTTATATTTCAGTCTCCAAAGTTGTTCAGTCCCATTCAGGCTGATAGGGTAACGTCAGATTGGACACTCAGACCTTGGTTTTCTCCATTAAGTAGCCAAAGTTAACCAACCCATCAGATCCCCAACCTCCAAAAATTCAGTTTCCAGCGTCAAGCAACTCTGCTACTCCCGATGAGGGACCGCCATTGTGTTGATAGTTATCAACTCGTCAATTACGGGAAAGTAACTACATCCTGTTGCAGACGTATGTGCCACGCAAAGCTACGACAAATCACAATTGAACGGTGATCAGGTCAGCCTTCTCGTATTTTAAGTTAACTAAATTCCTGTGAAAAGTCTGAAATTTGCTGCTGTCCGACGCACTTCCAGCACACACGGTGGTCCTCAAATGTATCTTGACCGTCCTTACCATACACAGAGAAAACCCCCTTATCGGTTTTGGGCTGACTAGAGGTATAGCCAAGCCTGGACCAGAAGCTTATCTTCTGTTCGTTGTCAGGAAAACCTCAATACCGACAAAATAAATTTACCCAATTAGTTAAGATGGTGGGTTTACACTCCTCCGTTTATTGAAAATAAAGTTCTCGAGCTGCCAAGAACATAAGTTTTACACCTGGATAAGTATGTTGATGATCATGAAGAGGATGGCATGAAGGGTATACTTTATTGTGTGTTATCACCAACTTTTTCCTTATTTTCAGAAGAAACAGTAATAAGTTTATTGGTCTGTAGGACATATCCAAGGCGTAGTCAGTCCACCCTTGCTTAGGTATAAAGGCTACTTTTATGGTTCTCCAACTCAAAATAATGCAAAGGAGGCGCCAAATAACTTGCGCAGCAATACGTATGCAAGATAGGCCTTGATACACAGAGATTTGAAACGGTGGTAGAAGTGTATTGCAACCAGATATGTAAACCATCTTTTCCCGCACACCTCAAGAAGCATTTGAAAAACCAGATTAATCTCGAAAATGCATTTGTTTTAGCATTTTCTAGAAAAATGCCCTCAGTTCTGAAATGAACCCGAATCCAGCAAATCCAAAACTATTTTATGTTTCCTTAGTCAGTCTATCAGGAACATGTGTTTATGGTAAAATGCCAATATGAGTATTGCCTTAGTTCCCCAATTCGCCTGACGTTATCCTCTTGAGATCCTTGTATAACCTCTCTCACGGGCACTTTTTATGATCTGGTAGAAATACCTGCTATTCCTGGTTCACTTAGCTTTGTGTAATTCCCAATTGTAGCTGGTATTCTCGCAAACTCTTCAATTCATACTGAAGATCCTTGAAAGGGTCGGGCAGCTTCTCTGACGACAGTCCAGATTGTGTCTCGTATGTATAGTTTTCACAGCAGACTCGAAATATCTAACATCTAGCAAATTCAATATCGAATCTTTAACTATTTACAAGACACCCTATAACTATATGAAGAATCAGCTTAGTTAAGGAATTTTAATGAGTAAAAATACGTTGGCAAGTCTCCAAAAATTAAAAATGCAGAGTATGCTGGCATGATAAGGACACAATTTACCTCGTATCACAAGCAAAATGCGGGTGATCCTTCTATTTGAGAATAAAATAAAATTCAAATAGGTTCCAACAACGATTTTCCTCATACGAAGAGCAGACTTATCCTGTACCAATTCAAAAGAGAATTCGTATATTATCCCAGAAAAAAAAAATGTCTCCCAAAATGTAAAGAGCTCGAATAATTTATAACAGAAAAGGGTAACATCACGCTGAATGTAGTGGAAAAAGTAATTTTTTTTTCTTGCTCTTTACAAACATAGACTGTTTCCATGGAATGTAGCACTTACCCACTTGGGTGTAATAGAAATTTTCCGGCATATGCTAGTACACGAGTCGAGGTACATCCGAAAACTGCAAATACATGACTACGATGAGCATCCGCATAATTTTATGTACATAGCTGTTGCAGTATAGTGTGCTCGAATACACACGTGCATAATTTTTACAACTGCCATTCAGCAACATCTAAAAGAAACCGACCGGAGCTTTTGGTCGAAATTACGCATTGCACCCAACCCAAGTATTGCCTTGGATTTGGGATAGCTTTGCCATTGCCATTAAAAGTAAATAAATCGTGTAAAGTAGGTCAGGTCAATTGCCTTAAGCCATCTTGAGTTGACCTGGAAGGACTTTAAGTTTATAATCGAATTTTAGAAGTGTTTGCTATTAAATTACATCGAACTAGGAGATGGAAGCAATTATAGTGAATGGCTTCTGTAATTAACATTTTCTTGTAACACAAGTCTCATCCAGTAGTGTAGGTGACTCCTGAGTGTACGTAGTGACTAGTCTGAATGAACACAAAGGTTCTAACGTTTGGATTATTTAGTCTCAATATTTTCTGTCTTGAGCTAAAGTTGTGCCCATACAAATCTGGTGTTGTTCCATCCGTGGGTCGTATAGCCTAATACGACTGTGTTAGCAGTTGGCCCAAGCCACAGTATTAAAGGTTCCTATATTGATGAGGATACCTCCAATACTACTTCAAGACGAGAGAGTTCGTCCGCCTTTTCGTTTCTGTTTATATTGTTGTGACCTGGCACCCAAAGAACTAATACCTAATTACACCGACAACGAGAATGCAGAATAATTTTACACTCCAATACCAATTTGTAGGTTATGAAGGGCTTTATCACGATTTTGACCGTAGTACGAGCAGATGGTAATCTTCTTTTTCTCTGTATCAGAATAGAAAAGACATCTTCAACCTTTCAAGAATAATCTTGATTTTAGTCTGGAGGATTGTGAAAATTTGTTCAATATATATATTTATTGACACGTTGGATTTGGAGCCATGTGTAAGAAAAAAATACGGAGTGCGAATGGATGAAGTACATCTTGAAGAGTTCATCGCTGTACCTATTGATATCAGGCGCGACAGACTACTCAACTTTAAAGATGGATACGTTTATATATTTCTGGTTAATATGCAGACCCAGAGCTGCAATTGATGGCTCCTTCTTAATGTGTATTTACAATTGATGATGACCTCAAGCGATCAAAGTACTAGTCGACTTAACAACATCACTTACCCCAATGATGCACAATCTGTACACGTTGTCCAATATATTTCCATGATTTAACAAATCTATTGCTTTCTACCAAAACACAAATGATTGGATGACAATTGCGTATGTCCACATGAACTACGACGCATTTCGAAATTCATAAGAACTTTATTCGGTCTGGCTTCTAGGTGTGGTTTCCATCTCAGTGTTTTATCTAATATCATTCCTAGGCATTTTACTCAGGCTTATAGTTCCAAACGCGAGAAGCTAATAGAGAGAAAATGCATTGATATGCAGGAATAGTCCTTTGTAGTGCAAAGGTAGAGATCAGACTTTAGTGGATTAATCCACAGATGAAAATCGTAACCGTAACTAGTCTGATCCCGTTTTGCACTAGTCCGCAGAGTTTCGTCTTGTTACTAAAATCACCACGTGCGTATATCATACCAATTTGTATCTTATCTGGGTAGCGTTAGTAGGTAATCATCCCGCATCGTCTATCATAAGTATATATCCACAGTAAAGGGGATAAAATACCACCTTGAGGAATGCCGCTATATTGACTCTTTTCATTCTGCTTTCTCCACACTCAGATCGACAAATTCCGTTTTATTTTTCAGCATATATACAATCACTGGTTAAGGACTTCGTTAAGTTCATGTTTTGTTATCGTTTTAATGAATTTATGCAGAAATTATTATTATATGCGCCTTCTTCACTGATGAAAACCTCGAGTAAAGCCGTCTCACCAAACCTCGCATTTATTTACGTGTTATGATAACCAAGTTTTTAGTAGGAAAGAAGTCTAACTTATTAAATTTGTTGAGCAGGTCCTTCGCGGCATTTGAAAAATGTAGCTTTGCAGTGCCGTGAAGAAGAACAACTCCAGAGAGTTGTTGTATTTTTCCAGGTTGTTAACAGTATTACTTTTCCGCCAGATCAAACAACAATAGAAACAGCACTATCGATATTTTCAGAAGGAAATTTTGAAAGTGTTGACAAGTAATTTGAACAAAACATTTCGTTCAGAATAAAAATTACGACGAAGTGCAACAAATTTTTTACTGACCCTCGACGAAAAAGGGATTGTTGAGGCCATAATTTGTTCCATGAAACTGTTCAGCGCAGATTTATACATCTTCCAGTAACGTACATAGAATAAAATACTTAGATTCAAGAAAAAAAGAAGAAACAACCCAGCATTCAATTAAATCTTGTGCAAACAATACAAACTTTATATTGCTAATTTTATGGCGAATTGGGAAGATCAATTAGGAAGATCAGCCATCCATTTTAGCCAGTATTTTTTTTTCGTTTTACATTCTAAATTCAATTTGAATGAATAGCATAACTTTTACTGCCTAATCTTACGCTCAGATCCGACCAATGTGTAAATTTACAGGTATACTCACACAATGTTATTGGCAGTGAAGTACATATATTTAAAGAAGTTTAGTTTGAAATTTTTGGAGTTACCTAAACTTACCCTAAAAACCAAATCTATTCAAATTGGATAGAAAGTTGTCAATATCTAATGAAATGTATTGTTAGATCTAGTCTCGAACGATAGAGGAGGGTGCCACTTGTAAACAGATAACTCAGTCGTTTAACAATTCAAATATAAAATTTTATTCAATGTTAAAATTGTTTACACATCACAAAAATTCAATCTAATTCAAAGTCTCAGCCTAACTTAATCCTATGTAGATAATTCCGTTTACAAAAATAAATCAAAAATAGATTTCAATAATTCAAGTAATGTCCAACGTCACTGTATTTGCTGATGTCAATTCTGAAAAAAAAAATAATAAAATGATAGAATTAATTACATATTTGTCAATAGAATACACATCATTGGTGCAAGTCCCACTGCTGCTGCGTGAAAGCAGAAGGGCAGCAAAATGCTCCTTGTTACTGCGTCAGAACAGAAGGGTAGCTAAATGCTTTTTGCTATTGCATGCAAGCAGAAAAAAGAGCAAAATGATCCTTGCTATTG
Source organism: Dioctria linearis (assembly GCA_963930735.1). Taxonomy (NCBI): domain Eukaryota; kingdom Metazoa; phylum Arthropoda; class Insecta; order Diptera; family Asilidae; genus Dioctria; species Dioctria linearis. Next base: position 328,172,947 of record OZ005740.1, on the reverse strand, counting down.
CGTGCAAGCGGAAGGGTAGCAAAATGCACCTTGCTGCCACGTAAGAGCAGAATGCTCCTTGAAAAGAATAGGATATTCAGATTATCTCTAACCAGAATTATCTGCTGTATAAAAGAATATAGGAAACTGAGATTATCTCTGATGAGAATTATCTTCTGTATAAAGGTAGAACACACGATCTTCTCACGATTCAGATCAGCTCTGATGTAGATCAACTCTGTGAAAAGAATGGTGCCATCTACTGAATTTCGTCGGCTTTATATAGTCGCTGTATCCAGTTATGCCTTGATCCCATGAAATGTCGCTGATTTCGTTCATTCGTAGACAACCAGGTAATAACTAAAGGAGAGGCAATCATATGTACGATCCGTGTACATGAGCGTAACCAAAATTGCCCTGCATTTGTGTATGTTTCATTCCTCCATTTTTGGTCTTCATCTCCTTTAGGTCATACCTCGATGTTTGTACATGGGCAATTGACTGACGTAATGTCACTTGCTGACATTACCGATTGTAATATATGAGGGACATGGTAAGTTTTGTCACATTTTGTGTTATTATCTTATTAATGATTTTTTTAATTGTTCTTAGATAATTGAGCAGTGTTTAATTACAGCTCCATAGATTGTGCTATTGTATATGTGACGTGCAGGTACATTGTTCAGGGAAATTAATAAGCTTCAAGCTAAAAAGCGCTGCTACTAGCATGTCATGCTGTTATAAACAGATGCAGGATGCGGTTTCGGTTTAGATAAGCTTCTATATTTCTTTACTTTGACCTGGATATTTTGTGTCTTCTTTTTTTTGTATTTTAGTTGGATTAAGCACGACTCTGGAATTACGTCGAGGGAATATTGTTGGAATACCTGTGTGAGGACTACATATGTATACAACACGTCTTTTATGAATTTATTGAAGAGTATGGGTCCTACGTATATGGCTTCCTTGAGGAACCCCTCAAATTACTGAAATAGGTCTAGAATAAAAATTATCAATAACAAAAATCTGTTTACGATTCCCTATATGTATGACAAAAGCCAGATAAAAGTGAGGAATGAAAGTAACAATCTTGCAGCTAACTAACAAACCCATGTTGAAATTCATAGATATGCTCTTGAACCTAGAGAGACAATTTTTTGCAAATAATGCTGCCAAATAGCTTACAAATTGCAGATATTTTGCTAACTAGCTAATAATTCAATACAGTCCACTACGAGTGATATAATTAAAACTAGTAGATTGTAAGGCTGGTTTGAGAGGTGCATGGGATTAAATATTTCTTTTTTCTTTTTTTAATTATCACCTTTCCCCACCTTTCGTTCGTTTCAAACTTAGAACTCTACAAATTCGAAATTTCACTATTTTAAGAAAAATTCGTTCGGTTAACTACAATTTAAAAAAAAAACAGAAGGTAACCGTTTTCTAATTTTGGTACCGTTTCTTAAGCACAATACACATTCAAAAAATGGTAAGTAAATGGTACTGGGCTGGGATACTGACAAATTTCCTATTTCTTTGTGCCTCACGGATTTATTGGCACTTTGGCAGTCAACATAATACATCAAGTCCCACAGAATAGTTGTTGCCAGCATCTTTCAAAATGAGAACCCGAAATTATAACGCTTAAAAGACTTACTTTACTTTTAACTCCCTTCATAATTAATCCGCACCGGATAATGGACCAATTGTTCGATTTTCTTCATACCCATTGATAGTTAATGCTCTTGGAAAATATATTAATGGGATTCTTACACAATGGAATCCCTTTCAAATGCACCACCAACTCCAATTGTAATAGTTTCCCTTACATCAAACAACCTATCTTACGGGTATACAAAATTCATTCAGTAAAGCTGTAATTTTATAAGAAATAGCATCATTCCAATAGTTTTTAAAGCATTCTTAATCCCACAAAGTCTGAATTTCTACAGTTTGCGAGACTTTAAGGCCACTTACAGACCATAAAAATGGCGAGTAATTAACTTTAAGAATTGCGTAAAAGCCCACATAATGGACAATTTGAAGAGATCTCACAACATTAAATTTAAATAATGGCTAATGGATGCTAATACCCTCCACCATGAGGCATGATCATGGGTAGGCTAGGCGTCATCTCTTCAACACAGAAGAATGGAGTTGAGTGCAGCAGATTTGTTAAATTACACCGAGAAATGTTTTATTGAGGTCATATACTATAGGGCCTATAGTATAGGCCTATGTCATTATTTATGCCCCAGGATGATGCAGAGGAACAAACAAGGAATTTTCTTTGTTTCTTTTTTTTTTTAGGTCATGGATATTTTCAGCATTAAGAGCAATTTTATTTGTAAACTGGACGGGAGGTGAAATGACAAGGAACTCTACACGATACACTTTTGCGTAATAATATTTTAGTAATTTGTTATTTAAGCTGTTTGGTATTATAAATTTACACAATACTTGATGCCATTTGCTCGAAAAGTTTAACACTGGAAAGTTAGAAATTGAAAGGTCTCAGCAAAACCACGATGATGAAGGATAACATATTTAAGTAGGTGTAAAATCTTGGCGGATCCAGGAAGAGTAACAAAACAAGCGCAGCGATAGTGGGTCGAAAGTAGAGCTCTCCATTCCGCTCGATGCCTCACCAAAACTTAAGGTTAGGTAAAGGGGTGGTCTACGCAATAGATGATGAGGCTCAGGAAAACCTAAACACGGACTGGATGAACTCCAACATCTATGTACATATATTTCCTCAGACAAACAATCTACCGTTCTTGACTAAACTCTCTCAAGACTTTGAGTTGAAACTAGTAAAACAAGAGCCAAAGCCACTTTAGGGGGGTTACAAAAATGTATTGCACGCTTTTAGCTTTAAAATTCCAAATCCCTGAAGAAGCATTTGTCGCTCCATAAGATTCGCTACCTACATCCTAGGGCAAAAATCGAGCTCGTAAAAGAGTCTAAATTTAGCCTTGGTCCTTGTGGCGTCAATGCCCCTACTCTTACCTTATTCTTAGCTCTCCGATTAAGAGCCAAAATAATAAATGTAACAGTCACTCGCTTCCTGACGGAAGAAGTAAAAAATTATGTAATGAAAGATACTCATTTTATGCGCTACTGAACGAGGTGTCTGAATTCATTCCTTTTCATCATTGTCATGAACAGTAACGCGGTAACATATTCATTGAATTCTAAAAGTCTCATCAACTAGATATTAGTGGAACTACCTTTGAAGATGAAAAGGCACACAAAGATACCTAGAGCAAAGAGGCCATAAGAAATGGATATCTGATGAGAAGACTTGAAAGAGAGGTGAAGCCAAACTTCCGAAGTGATGATAGAAGGCAGATTGCTAGACAACAACTATAAATTTTACACCAAATAACGAAACAAAAATACGGAAAGCATTCTAATAAAAAAACAGCGAGAGTTGATCTAAGACCAGTACCGAGATTCAGCTAATTTTTTAGTATTTCACTTCACTCACTTCTTTCACTCACTTTTGAAAATAAAATGATTCCTTTAAAAAAGTGAAGTGAGTAGTTTCGAAAATTAATTTAGAATGCCAATTTCACAGCTTTTTGGCTTTTTTATGTGGGAAAATGAATGCGGGTGCGAATTATTGTCCTCTAAACATTTTGTTCGGATAATACGAAGTAATATAATAGGTGCCTTCAGCAAGCACATTCTCAGTGAGACAAGTGATATATTCTCAATTGGCTCACTGAGACCTTAGAATATAGCGAGTATAGGAAGTGTGATAAGGCAGTTGTGTTAGTATATGTTGCCGCTATATTGAAAGCTCAGTACAGCCGTGTAGTAGAATCAATATACAGAGCGGGGCAACAAGATATATGGTTGAAAATATTTCAGTTGGTCCCACCAAAAATGCTCTTAGTCGCTGCCACTGAGTCAAGATATCCAGTGAGTTTCTCAGCTGTTACAAACGTAAGCAAATCCTCAAAAAACAAATATTTCATCATTTTGTTTATTAATTTAAATTTAATTTAATATAAAAATGTGTGCAAAGTACACAAAATAATATTTTATAACTATACTTTCCTAAAAAATGATTTCCCACTTATATTTTCACCAGATTCAAATTGTTTCAAATTAGGAAAGTTCGTTTGACATCTGAAAATACATTTGTCTCTTTCTTCAAATTAATTCTTGAGAGTATGTTCGCTTGTCCTGAGTAGACGTGATTGTAATTAGCTCCTGTTAATTTGTATATTTCCGGGAGTTTTACCACTCCAAATTCATCAGCAAGTGTTGTGATTTCAAGCCACGGTTGTGTTTCGTTTTTTCCCAAATTCATTTTGTGCTTGACAGTGTTTATAAACTCTTAATCGACTTTATTTTAGTCCTTTACACAATGGGTAAAGATACTGCAAAACCAAATTCTAAAGGCTGCACTAACACCAATGCACAATCCACACCAGTAAGAACAACGAGAGGGATCGCAAAGACTCAGCTGAGTGGAAAAGGTGGATCTGCCTCTCTGACATCAAGTCGATCGAATTCACTGACATATATAATATGGACTGCTTAACTTTCTATTTCATGTGAGCTCAATTGCTTGTGTCAATAAAAGTTCTTACGCCAGTGGCAAGATTGAAAAAATCATTGGCGGGAAGTTGAAAAAATAAGCGCGCAGTTCGAAAAGTGATTATAATAAAACGTTTCCAACTTCTGCTTCATATCTTATGAATATATTGCCTTTTGTAAAACAATTTAATCAGTAATAACCCTAAATAATTAATTTAAAAACATTTATTTCGACGGACCCATTTATTTATCTGTTGTTTACAGTTCTCCTCAGTTGGTACTTGGTGCTTAGACCGAAAGAGTCAACAATATAAAAGTGAGCCAACTTTTTGCAGTGCATTGCCATTAACGTAGTCAGTCCATATTATATATGTCAGTGATCGAATTCCATATGTTCCACCGATCATTACGAGCTATTGGAGAAGAAGTTGCTGAAAAGTTTAATTCAGGTAATCTCCGAAAAGTTTGAGGTGTTTGAAGAGCACATGCTCGGTAAAATTGACGAGATTGTGAATGTGTCACACTCGGAGATCGCGAAACTGAGTGACGATTTAGATCAGCTCAGGGAGGAATTTGCTGAGGTTCGTCGATTAAGCAGATTATCAGATGCCGTGGTGACTGGCATTCCGCACAGCCCGCATGAGTCCCCCCAGCAGTTGCTCTCAACTATATCTACTAAAATCGGGCATACATTGTCACCATATTCAACTGCGTTTCGGCCCAAATACACTTCAGCTAAATTAAAAAATTTCAAGCGGAGGGATCCCCCTATTATCATTAAGTTCTCCTCGATTGCTGAACAGAGACAGTTTCTTTTAAAATTCAAGAGGGCCGGCTTGTTAACTCTTAATGAGCTGTCATCAAATTTTGTCTCCACAACCAAAGTGAATGTTTTTGAAAGCCTCACTACCAAAAACAGTAAAATCCTACGCGCCGCTCTTAAACTGCGTAATGATAACACTCTCTGTGCTGCTTTTTCTCGGCATGGGGAAGTCTACGTGCATGTGAGGAAGAATGATCCGCCAGTGAAGGTCACATCACTTGACTCTTTGGAATGCATCGTTGCGGAAGCGAATCAAACAGCAGCTGATTGACATGATTTTTTTTGTTTCCGAACTTTTTCTTTTTTTCTTCATACATACGTAGTTCTCATTATTTGTTTTGTACAATTTTAGTTAAATTGCTTCTTTTCATTTTTATTTTTTCTTTCTTTTGGAGTAATTAATTTAGTCATATGTATCGCTTTGCTCTTTTTATTTTTTACACTCAGTTTAGTTCATTAACCTCTAATAAGTATTACATCATTTCTTACAGGGTACTGCTGCGTATGGGTTATTTGTCGTTTGCGATATTCATCTTACCTTCTGAAATGCCTTGCGTTATAGTGGTTACCGTGCGGGTACCTGTCTTGACATTTTGTATTCCTTAAAGCTTCCGAGTACTGCTTCATCGAACAGTGTAAGATCCATGTTGAATGTATTTTGCAACAAATTCCAAGGTCTAAACATCTGTCATCTTAACGCTCGTAGCGTACGGGCTAAGCTGGATGAATTTAGGAACACATTACAATGCCCTAAACTTCATGCAATCCTCGTAAGTGAAGCGTGGATGGATGACGATATCCCGTGATCTCTGGTTTCGCTTCCCAATTATAAAATTTTCCGTAGTGATCGTGGCGGAAGAACTGGTGGTGGTGCAGCGATATATGTGCGACAAGACCTTAGGGCGAGAGTGGTTTAGAGATCGGCGATCGGTAGCTGATAAGTGCATTTTATGCGCAGTGTATGCGCCTCCCGGTCTATTTATTAGTGATGCTCGCTCGGAGTTTATCAATGCTATTTCACACCTAAGTCAACGGTGCACTAACATCATAGTAGGTGGGGATTTTAATGTCAATGTACTCAAGAAAAGCCTGGACACCGATATATTTTTATCCGACATGCTCGCCTCTCATTTAACTGTTGTTAATAATAATCCTACATATCATAATTGCTCGAACCCTTCCACATTAGATTTATTTTTTGTTTCAGACCCTTCTCTAGTGCTTTTTTTCAATCAACTGAGCCGTAGTATTCTGGATCATGACATTATTTTCTTCACCTGCGATATAAGAGTTAGTTCCAGTCCAAGTCCGTCCTTTTTTCAGTTCAGAGATTTTAAGAACCTTGACTTGCCTTCGCTTTGTGCAGAATGTGAATCATTTCCCTGGGATCACATTTATAATATTATTGACATAGATGAGCAGGTATCGTTTCTCAACAATTCTATTGAGTATATTTATAACAAGCATGTTCCTCTTCGAATGAAGGTATCAAAGCCAGATTCCTTTCCCTGGTTTAGTACTGAAATTGAATCAATGATCGCAGAACGTGAATATCTGTATTTCAGGCATCGAAGATTTAGGACTGCTACAAGTCGCAAGCAGTACACGTTACTAAGAAATAAGGTTAATCTTAAGATTCGCGAAGCCAAGCGAGCGTATTTTAAAAAGAAATGTGATCTAAAAGCTTCCCCGAAAGTGCTTTGGCGTAATCTTCGAAATACCTCCGTATATGGAAAAAAAAGCACTTAACTGCAACCTAATCCCAAGTGAACTTAATAAATTTTTCGCCGGTGATCATAATTTGCAAGCTTGTAATCAGTCCGCCTTAGAAAGTTTAAATGTCTCGCCCAGGTCAGATGGCTTTAGTTTTCGCGGAGTGGATCGTGGGGAACTATTAAAGGCAATATTCTCTATTAAATCGCATGCCATTCGCCCTGACAACATGTCTCCGCGGTTAGTGAAGTTAATATCTCTTTTTATTGTCGGTCTTCTTTTGCATATTTTTAATTGCTGCATCACTAAGTCAGTGTTTCCCAAGATCTGGAAAATCGCGCATGTGATCCCTATCCCAAAGAAAGCAACAGCAGAAAGACCTGCCGACTTCAGGCCTATCAGTTTACTTTTTTTCCTCGCTAAAGTGCTCGAGAAGCTTTTGTATTGGCAGGTTCAACAGTACATGCTCCAAAATGATCTTCTTAGTCGATGGCAGTCTGGATTTCGACCTAAACATAATTGCGAAGGTGCTCTCGTGAAAGTTACAACGGACATCCGCTCAGCTCTTGATTGGCGGGAAGTGGTTATTATGACGCTTCTCAACTTCTCGAAGGCTTTTGATAGTGTCTGCCATAGTAACCTGTTGAGAAAAATGTCTTATAATTTTGATTTTTCGAACAGAGCCACCCTCTTAATAAAAGAATTCCTTCACGCTCGTTCGCAGAGGGTTACCTTGGGGCAAAATAATTCCTCCACCCTGCTTCCCCTATCTGGTGGGGTCCCTCAGGGTTCCATTCTGGGCCCTGTGCTGTTCAGCATTTACATTAATGATTTGACCGAGTATATTCGCGACGTCAACATTCACATGTACGCCGATCGAGGATTTTGCTGCTCGCCTGAACAGTGACGAAAACAAGCTCAAGCTGAATTCGAGTAAGTCGCAGTGCATTGCTTTCCATTGTGGATCTATTGATCCTACAACGCTTCCTACTATTTCATTGGGCGGTTGTCCCTTGCCTTATGAGGATCGAGTTCGTAAACTTGGCGTGTTTTTAAATTCTACCATGAGATGTTGTGACCTCATCAACTCAAACATAGCAAAAATATATGGCACTCTCCGCCGTCTCTGGCTGTCTGCTAGTTTGCTATCACCTAAGCTCCATTGTCACCTTGTTAGGTCTCTCATTCTGCAACATTTCACTCATGCCTCTCTTGTTTTTTCCAAGCTCGACTCGCACTGTTCAAGGAAATTGACTGTCGCTTTCAACGACTGAACTAGATTTATCTTTGGTCTGAGGAGGTTTGATCATGTATCTCACCTCAATTTCACCTTGTTGGGCTGCTCGCTTGATATATATTTGAAGCAGAGAGCTTTAGTGTTCCTATTTAATTTGCTTCGTTCTTCTCAACCGGTCTATTTGAGTACCTTCTTTCAACCCTTAAACTCCACTAGGGGGCTCAAACTGCTACTTCCACGGTTCCAAACCTCCATATTCGACGGATCTTGCATTGTTCAACTGACTAGAATCTGGAACTCGCTGCCTCATCATATCCAGACAACTAATTGGCTCGGCAACTTCAAATGACTCCTAAAGTCCTATCTTGGCATAGTTGACATTGGCTCGAGGTGACCTGTACGCGCAGTTCTTTTCTTTTTTCTTTTTCTCTGTTTTTTAATCTTTCATTTTTTATTCCTGTAGATATCTTTTTAAAATCTTTAATATTATGTTTAATTAAATATGTATATTAGCTTAATTTAAGTTAGGTTTAGTTTTATTTAGCTCTCTTGCCATTTTGTTCGATGTTTGATAAAAGATTGTAAATCTTATAGCATCAGTACCCATTAAATAAATGAATTGAATTGAATTGAATTGAATTCTGACCTACTTCAGATTACCAGAAAAAATCCACGCTCATGCACACAAATTTTACAGGTATCAACACTTCCTATTGTCTCTATATTCTAAGGCTGAGACTGCACTTTCAGTTAACTGTCTTAGTTCCATATTGAGCTATTTAATATTATGCCTAGGTGTCCAATGCATTTTGCTCTTATAGAATTATTTCTCTGCATTACAAACGGAGACACAAATTTAGTATACCCTATAATTTCATCTAGGGTGTTCAAGCCACACTGAGTTTTCCTGATATTCCCTCGATGCTTTTCCTTCCCCAATTTATGCTTCCTAAAAGGATACAAAAAAACAAAAACAAAAACCACAATTCATGAGTTCAAAATATGCCCATTTTTGTACTAAAAAACGGCCATCTCTTAACCTTAAAAAGAACTGATTCACTTCTTTTGCAGTTATTTCCGAAACCATTTATCAGTTAAAAACTAATTACATATCTAATTAGGGGACAAAATTTAAATGCGATTTCATCATACGTACAAGCTTCAATGTGCATATTTAACATTTTGATAGCATTTCGTCTATATGTACTGGAAAACGACCAAATAGACCATTTTCGCGTGATTTAAAATTTTTATTGCGTATCTTGAGACACCAAAAATCAGATATCTCTGTAAGTATTGCATGGATATTCATAATTTTTTTAAAATATAGCCAGGATATGTGGTTAATTTATAATTTAATTTGAAAATTCCTAGCTACTTAGGTACTTTCAGAAGACGCAGCAGAAACAGGACATACTGTCAGCTGGGAATTTTTCCTCTTACATTTCCACTTGCAAAACACCGGAGAATTAACAAGTGGAATAGAGAATTCGGGCAAAACAAATTTGCCGAATTACAGATTTCCAAGTGAAAAATTAACTGTCTCATTTCCCAAATTCCCTAATTTTCCGTGTTACAGAATCCGGCGCCTGATATTTTTCGCACAATAACTTTATTCCGTGTGAGATAGCGTAAAAGTTTTTATCCAGAGCAATTTACAGGAAAAAATTAAAATCTGATATGCCTGTTATTATTGTCGTATTAAAATATTATTTTAGGACGGCAAGAATAATTGTATGTATGTGCATGCAATTAGATAGGAGGAATTGAAGAAATATATGTATGTATACTGTGAGCATGTGACGTGGAATGTTTGTCTTGATAATAAAATGCAATTTATGTTTAATAACATTTCATTATAATATGGGAAAATGAAATTAAAGTTGGAATAAATTAAATTATTTTTGTGTACAGGGTCATATTGTGGTAGACATCCATATATTGCACAAGACAATATATATTGATGCATCGACTTTATGGTTGTGATTCAGGCCATGGCATTTAAGTTACAACAACTTCATTCATCCATTTTGGCCGGTTAAATATCGAATCAAGGGGTTTTCTTAACCATTTTTCCACTGCTCTTCGAAACAAGGCACTGATCTTGTTATGGAAGTTAGCAATGGCAGAGGGACCTTTCAAGCTTTTAGGTTTGTTTTCTTCCCTTCTGTTGATTTAACTTTCTCGTGTTTACTTCTATTTTATCAACTTATCTAATTTTTGCAAGAGCACTTTTTATCAGCGGAACTTGTAGATATACATTTGAAGTTAGTCAATTTCGGCTCCTCTTTTGCCTAGATCGTTTATCCCCGAAAGCCACTTTAGGAACAGCGTTACTTCTATATTAGATTGCTTCCTCCTGATGTGGGTGGACGGGTTATTGCTTTACTGGCAATAATACGCTTTACCAACTTCAGCTTTTCTTCCCTTTACTCGTGAGAATACCAAGATCATTGGTAGAAATGAAATATACATTTCGTCCGCATGCCTGCCTTTATCCTTTGCCCTGTGCCTTTGTTTTTGAACTGAAAATTTCTTTACGCGCATCGCGTACAAAATTTTTGGTGGGCAATAAATGAATTTCATTGTCATTTGAGTAAAATCAGAGAGCCGAAATTGTTTCAATAATAATTCAGTTGTCTCGAACTTGAAAGAGAAGAAGTCTCGATTCTCGAACTCTCGAATGACAGTGACAGATGACATGCAGCTCGTAGGTGTAAGGAAAAGTAGCTAAATAGCTTACTGCTTGGAACAGAATGGAAGTAGCCACCACGCAGAAAAATGTCACGCAAAAGTAAGTTATAAGACAATGCCATTAAGTGACCGCAATGAACGTAGGCATCGTAGTCACCACGCAAAGTTGGTCGACTTTCAACTTTTGCGCAATTATCCTGCGTTGACATTTCGCAGCTGATTAGCATTTTCTCTGTTTTAAAATTTTGTATGCTGAACATCATGAGTTTCAAAGAAAATTTAATTATGTTGGTGAACAGTCGGAGTCATAACCCCCCCCCCCATAAAAAATTTAAGTAACTGCTATATTGAAACCGCAAGTATGTCTCCGGTATTACTGGCAACTGACCGAAATAAAAAAATTCACACTGATTTGGGTACCTGGACATGACGTCATCAAGAGCTGACCGTATTACAAAGGAAAGAGCCGGAACATTGTCTGTGTGAAGCTCTAGATCGCATAAGGCTTACATATCTAGAAGAACGTCATAGGTTTTGTAAAAACTTCAAGTTCAAATGAATGCCCTAGGGTGGGCACTTAGAGGTAATGTCACAAAAAATTCCACATTCCGAAAATCTTTTTCTATCCATGTCGTTGTTTTTCTCGACCCGAATGATTTAGTTTCAATGTGTCGTCACTTTTCTCAGACTTCGAATGGTTCTGAATGCACCTGTACTTTTTACGGATTCAAATAGAACGTTTTTCATTTGTATTCGTGAATGTGTTGTTTCTATCCTGATTAGAGTAATAGTTCAGGTTAAATTCTGTTTATTGGAAAATGGCTTTATTTTTGATAAACAACAATTTATACGTATATATATACTTGCTTTGGTCAAATGAGAAGAGAGTCTTTTTCGATCACCATTTTAATAATAATAATAAATATGTCAAGCATAGTTTCATAATATTATTAAGTGTTTATCTTTATACCCTGTTCCAAATCATACTAAGTTTGTCATTCCGTATGTAACTCATAGAAATAACGATGGCAGAGTCAAATGGGTTCGGCACTCAGGCACAACACTAAAATTATATATTTTTTATTTTTGCATGTCCGTCTGTCCGTTCGTCTGTCCCTCTGTCTGTTCATCTATTTGTCCGTGCGGAAAAAAGGAATTGTAAATATAATATTATGCAAATATCTTGAGACATATGTTTAGTTTACATAACAACTGTATATTTACAGCTATTGACGTTGTGCATTTAACCGTTTTATTAACAACGGAAGTGTATATTCAACGTATAAAAAATGTACTGAAAAATTGTTTTTTATACAGGAAAATTGTAATTGAAACAACTAAATTATTTTTAAAACTTTTTCATGATATTTATCTTTTACAATAACATTTGTTAGGTATACAATTTGTTATTTTATAAAATTGTAACAACTACGTATGCCTATTAAATGTTTTTGAAATTATTAATTACATTAAAATACTACATTTAGCAGTGTACGTCAGTCGAATGATTTCGGTGTACCACTGAAAACGTGTTCAATAGAAATTTGTATAATATGGAGTAAAATTGTCTTCATTTAAAATCGAACCGAAATGTTATATAAGATTCCTTGACACATCTAATTTGTGTGACGCCCTCCACTCCATTTAATAAAAAATTAGGTCATTTCCAGAAGATTTGGCAGTGACGTCTTTTTTAATATGCTCGCTATCGGAAATATTTCAACCTAGGTAGTCTCTGCTCTTTTTATTTCTTACACCCAAAATGGTGAAGTTACAATTGAAATTGTGCGATTTACAATTTTGTTGTTTCGGGTGTGATCTTAAACAAAAAATGTGTTCTATTTACTACCGAAAATGTGGCATATAAACTTGAAAGTTATTCGTGCGGATTGTCCAGGATGAGGTGTTGATTCACAATTAAAAGATATTGGGCATACCTTTTTAGCCTGCATTGGTCAATTTGTATCGTAGATGAGAATACGTGAAACACATTATTTCGTTGGTTTTTGTCATTCAGTTTGGAACAGTGAAGCTTGTAATCTATAAAGTGCTGCTGAACAAGAGGATATCATAGAAATTATTACATGTGAACATTGTGTGTCAGAATTACTCAAAATGTGGAGTATTTTACAGAAGTTTTCATGGGTAAGCCAAAATTATGTGTTTCCATTACATACACAGTAAAATAGTTTTAATGAAGAATTTGACGTCCATAATTGGGAGTGCTTTCCTATAAAAGATATTAAATCATTACCCACAAATATGCACAAGCTTCCTAACGGAGAGCTTCCGGACAGAATAAAACCATTTTTGGATTGCTCTTGCATTCTTGACAGTTATTTTTCATCTTATTTTACGTAAAACGGCCACAACTTTATTTGGCACTTAGACTTTAATGTTATCCTGTTTTTTTTTTGTTAAATCAATGTACAAACGAAAATATTTATGTATCTTGTAATAATTGCTAAAATGTGGATCATACATATTCATACAAACACCAAATGTTTTATCAACAACTAATATGTAGCAGTAACATATAGTTGTTTACATATTAGTTATTTCATAAATGTAATAAATACAACGACCATGTAACATTAACATATAATTGTAAAGTAACATTTACCGAAAATATGATACTTGGAACTATTATAGTGTTCATGGAACATTCCAATAAATACTACACTGAAAAAAAAGATTAGTTGCTTTACGTCAATGAATTTGTTTCATCAACAAATAATATCAGTTGATTTTCAGCTTACGAATCATATTCGTTAAGAGAACTTATTGGCATTAGTTGATTTAGCTAATCTTCTTTAGTCATAACATTTGTGAGTTCAACTAATTGTTTAGTTAGTTTTTATAATCTTCGGAATTTCGTATCCGAGCATCTTTTGTTTTTTCAACTAATCATTTTGTTAAATTAACTAATTTTTATATACTAAATTTCGAAAAAATAGTAATATCAACTAAAACAGTCGTTGTTTAATCCAGCCTTTAGAACAATCGACTAATTAATATTGCTTTTCAATAAATTCAATTTTCCAAATTAACTAATTGATTGGTTGATTTTGCATACCGCATTATTTCAAATAACTGAAACATTAGTAATCAACTAATTGAATTTGTTAAAATATGTAATGAAATTGGAAGGTTCAACTAATTTTTAAGTTGATCATAATAATAAAATGCTATGAATTTAATTATTTTAGTAATTATTATTTTTATATGATTTTATTACCTGCTCGCAATAGGCTAACAATATGTTTTATAAATAGGAAAAAAAGCGTTCTGTATGGACAAGGACTCTATATGAGACTTTCTGCCAACTGTAGACGCTGAAGAAAATATTAAGCAAACCCCATATATGCACTCAGTATAAGTTCTAAGTGTGAATTATATGAAGCAAAAATTTCTGATTTGTAGATTCATCGAATGTATAAGTCGAATTTACGAATTGGGTTTTAACATGTCCAAACGAAATTCAAATAAAAGATGTGTCAAAGCAAAGGTTCAGATTTTCGATTCAACAAATGTATTGGTTTAATTTAATGGTTTTACGCATAAGTTTCTAGAACGATGAAGCGACAGTAAAAATGGATATGATTCATTTTGCAGGTAATTTCTCAGTACAAAATAAAATATTGTAAATTTTGTATGACAACACCACGGGTTCAAGATTTCTTCCATTTATGAAATTATATCTATTATTTTATCGAAAATACCATAGACGAACAGATAGACGGACAAATGGATGGATATGCAAAAATCAAAATAACAATTATGCGTGGGTGACCAACCCATTTTTCCTTTACCAGTAACATGAGTAACCAGCGAAATGATAAACTCAGTATGACCTATGAGATTTCATCTGGGGTATAAAAATAAATATTAATGATGCAGTGATTTAAAATTTAAAGTCATGCGAAATCTATATTATTCATATCAACTAACGTAATTCGTTAATTTAGAAAATTGTGAGGTTACATCATATTAAACAAATCTATCAATTTATTTGTTGAATTTATTAATTGCAGACATTCGCTAATATAACCAATCATATTCTTAAAAATAAACAAATAGTTTCGTTGTTTCTGCGTAAAAATTCATAATATTATATGTTGATTTTACTAATATGTCTTCTGAAATATGATTAGTTAATTTATCATCGAATATTTGTTAACTAAACTAATTGAATTCGAAGCTACAACTAAAGTATTTTCCAAAACAACTAAGGGCAAATCAACTAATTCCAATTAGAAATTGCAACTAATTAACACTTACAATTTTATTAATCACTTAATTGTTTTTCCAAATCAATTTACAGAAATTACTAATGTACAATCAACTAATCGTGATTAGTCGTTTTAACTAATAATTTTTTTTCAGTGTACGAGAAATGTGCATAGTACAGAAAATTATAGTTAGTTAATATTTAATCATAAAAGTGTTTGCGAAAACCATCGTCGTTGTTAACGGGCACAATTACATTTTTTCGGTGCGTCCTCACCTAACTCGAGAGCACGTACACTAAGAGAGCTGTAATTTTAAACGCGGACATTTTAAAAAACGTATATTTAAGTTCGAAACTGGAACAAATCGGATAAGTTTTTCGTGCGAGAGTTTTTTCATGCGAGAAGTTCGTTTTTCACTATATATTTGGACACTACCTGAGAAAGTGTCGACTAAGAGATCTGAAAATTTGTACATGGTGTTTTCATAGGAATAGAAAATAAAGTTTCAAAAATAAATTAAATCCCCCAAGCCTACTACAACTACAAAATTTTGGGTTTTTTTTTATTTAACTTTTATTTTCATCTATTATTGGTATTAGACCAGTTATAACTTTTTCTCCTGCTTGTTATACTTTTATTCGACATTTCATTTACGTCTATGAAAACTTGAAAAAATCCCACTGGTTCTGGTGATACGCCATCAGTTACTTTCGCATCACCTCTATATCTTCCAGATGGGACCACAAGATGTAACATGTCCCGAACAACGTGCCCACCTTTGAAGCTAATTTTACCCTGCAATAATATTAATTAAAAGAAATTGTTTTCCCATTGTTATTTATACTTAGTAATTGTTTGTTTTGTTTTACCAAATATGGACATGAATGATTTATGTTGGAAAATGACGTAGTTACTTCCATAACACTTTTCAAAAATATTGATCGTTTACTCTTTCTAAAATAGTCACACAAATTTATATCGTATGTAAGCACAAAACGTCTATAAACGTTGTATAACTTAAAAGTTTCAGCATGCACCTATAAAAAATAATTGATTCTAAAAAATGCTGTTTTTTGTTTTTTTCTTTTTTTTTTTTTTTTTATATAACCTACCCAAAAATTGTTTAAAGGTTTGATTAATTCTGCTTCAAGACTGGCTTCTTGTCTATTTCTGTTAATAGCTTTCAGCCTGCATGTACCATTCTGAATCCATTCTGGATTAAAATTGCACACCACTTTAGTTATTTTTATAGTATTGAAAGAATTCTGAATAAGAAAGTAAAATGCCTAAATGCCTATAGAAATTCAAATTGGCCAAAATATAAATTACCACTGCTGCTGCACTATCAGTTCGGTGGATTGCTAGAAAAAAGTACGTTCAAAACACTAAACACTCTTAATAGTTCCATCGCGAGACGAAATAAAACTGAGATATCTAATGAGTTTATCATAATTTATATACAGGTGCAACTGCTTTAATTGATGACTCATAAATTGCACACCCTTTATGATTGCAGCATTTATGATATAATAAAAGCTAGTTTTGGCAAGATCACATAACTGATATCCGCGGTCATTAGATATGTTACTGTGCAGAGCATAGATTCAGAGTGGATTCCCTTGTTAGCGATATACAAATTGTGAAATATGTGTACAGTGAGCTTTGAAAAAATTTCAATAACAAAAAAAAACAAAAAACAATAATAATAATAACTAAACAAAAATTATTTAGCTTAGAAGCATGACGGTCTCATCTAATTTAAAATTTGCCATGGATATTAAAGTTATTATATAGTCAGATGAAAATGGTCAAAAGCTTTATTTCTATAATTGAAGCCATTACAAATGGGTTAATTGGAAGGTGACCTCTATCTATAAAATTTGATGTAGAAAATAAGAATTTTTTTAATAATTACAACTAGGAAGTTGTAATATTGATCTAAGACCAATTTTGGCTACATTGAAAATATGTAAATTAGATTGTTAAAGTGGTTTATCATATATCTATCCAGTATGATTTGTCGGAGAGTTAAGATGGGTGCAATTAACTTTATATATAGGTCCTTATATTACTACGCCACTGTACGAAACCTTCAAATTTCTAGCTCAACACAAACTCAAGCTGCATCAAAATATACATATGTCTAGTAAAAATAAAAACGTTTGTATGGTAACACTAAAAAGGAGTTACCTGATTTTGTCAATTTCTATCTTAGCTCTAGAAGTTTTATAAATAGGTTGGGTCCAAAAGTTCCAACCGATGATGGCGTGTTGGGGAGGGGGGCGCAAAAACTCCATAGAATCCATTGGTGTATGGCCTACTGCATCCTTCTCATCCTGCTTATTTACCGACTTATATATATCTACTTTTATAAAAATAATATCCGTTTTTTTTGCTGTTTGGGATCTCTTCCTTAAAATTCCTAAAATCCATAATTTTAATTTGTTCAGCCATAACATTAAAACGAAGAAGAAGAGGAGAAAATTTTAAATTGATAAATCATTGAAAAGTTCAAAGGATTGTCTATCCAACATTTTAAATTTATCATCACACGGTGTAAGGCTTAAAAGTTACAGGGTAATCTATAAAAACATACCCAAATATCTTTGAGTCCTGTTATTTCGAAAACCTATAGGATTCGTCAGCATAACCTATCCATAGCGTTCGTCCGCAAGATTACAGACGACACCCTGTACTGAATCTATATAAAAATTCAAATTGGCCTTGGCCAGTTCGCTGGATTGCTAGAAACAACATGTTGTAAATACTAAACACTCTTAACCGTCCCATTTGGCCCATCGCGAGAAGAAATGAAACTGAGCTATTTTTCTGAATTTTGCATAATTTATAAACAGTTATAACGATCAAGAATGCAAATTATGAAAGACAAATTGCACACTCTTTATAATTGCAGCATATATGATATAATAAAAGCTAATTTTGGCAAGATTCACATGAATGATATCCGCGGTCATTAGACATTTTGCCGTGCAGAGCGCAGATCCAGATTAGATCACCTTTTAGAAAATTTGTTAGCGATATTCAAATTGTGAACAATGTGTACAGTGAGCTTTGACCGTACTATGTAGAAAATAAGAATAATACAAAAAATTAATAATAACGCAACAAAATAAAAAAAAAACAAAATTTTTAGCTGCATGACGGCCTTATATAATTTAAAATTTGCCATGGAAATAGTAAAAAAAACTTTATATAGTCAGCTGCCAATAACCAAAACCTTTATTTTTATTTGAAGCAATTATAAATGGATTGTCTGGAAGGTGACCTTTAGACTCCCATGAAATTAA
The DNA here is from genome assembly GCA_963930735.1 of Dioctria linearis. Classification (NCBI taxonomy): domain Eukaryota; kingdom Metazoa; phylum Arthropoda; class Insecta; order Diptera; family Asilidae; genus Dioctria; species Dioctria linearis. Next base: position 328,154,410 of record OZ005740.1, on the reverse strand, counting down.
TGGGTGCTCAACCTCACGAACATTTTGATTCCATAAAACAAAAATAAATCTTTCAATTTGATATCGAAAAAAAATTTTTTTTTTTTTAATAATTACAATTAGTAAATTATAATATTAGTCTAAGACCAATCTGGGCTACCGTGAAAATATGTGTATGTGACAATAAATATGGGTGGAACCAAGTGTATAGGAACTTAAATTACGACACCGGTATACACAACTTCAGCTTTCTAGGTCAAATAGTATCAAAGTGTAGTGAAAATCAAAACTTTTGTATGATAGCACTAAGATGGAGTTCCCTGATTTTGACAATTTCGAGATTAGCTCCAAAAATTTATATAAAAAACGTTGCGTATAAAACATTTTTTGCCGGGAGAGGGTCGGGCACTTTTGCTTCCAGCATTCCAAGAATCCATTGGCATACTCCATCCTATCCTACTTATTTTACCGAACGTATATCTCCTTTTATAAAAATAATACGAGGTTTTCTTTTACTGTGTAGGTTTTGGTATCTCCCTGACAATTAATTTTCACTTGGGACTTTAGGTTGGTCCTAAAATTACGGAATTAAAAATAGATGACGAATCCGAAGCAGGAGAAGCTCTCCGAATATTGACGACAAGACTACCAACAGTAACAAAATATTGAGTGTGTGCTTAACCTTCCGAAGTGGCACCCCGTGGCAGACACGAACAGTGACATGCGTTCTACTGGACCAGAAGTAGGATATAACAGCTTTCAAAACGTAAAATAAGTGTTTCATTTTCTAAGCTTTTATTATGAAACAAAGACATCTTAACTTTTTATACAAATAAGAAAGACTCATATATTCATGCTGGCAATACTCCTAGTTAATTATTAATAATAATAGCCTTTCTATTTCTGATATGTTCGATTTGGAACAAAGTTAACATGTTTCTACCGTTCTACAAACCGCTGTGGGACCACAAATTACAATATCAGGACACAAGCACATGGGAGGAGAGTTGGCGAACGACAGACGTGTACGTCACTACTTTTCCAGGAATACACATCAGCTCATTGAAGTAGATTCGTTTACAAAAAAAAAATAAAAGGAAAATAATATTGGTGCGGACTTATATACCGTGCGACAATTCTAGAAGGTTAAGACGAGACGACAGAAGTGATAATTTTATTTAGTACACTCTGAATATCGTTCTTTTTCAAAATTTCAATAATTCTACAAAAATAGTCAACTTTACTTTAAGTTATTTAGTTATTTTTGCCCATCAAAAATTATGTACGCGATGCACCTAAAGAAGTTTTCACTTCAAAAAGAAAGACAAAGTGAAGAGGATAAAGGAAAAACTGGGGAGGAAAAGTATATTTAGCACGTTTTCGGCATCATTTTTGCCAAAGACGAGAATAGCTTAAGTTGACAAAGGATATTATTGCCGGTGACCCATAACCCGTCCACACCAGAAGGAGCCATACAGGGTATTAGCAATGCTGCTTCTAAGGTACACTCACAAAAATAAAATATTCAGAATTGACTCTATTCGCTTGTCATTTAACAATGTATCTATTTTGCTAAATTTAATTGCAAATAGTAGAACAATTGTAGAAATTAGTAAATACAGTGAAAAATCCCTTAAACGGACACTGACGATACTAGGAAAACTGTCCGTTCAACAGAATATCAAAGAGTAAAATAAAAATAATTGTAAAAGTTCCCCTTCTCATCAAGTTCCAGTATTACTGCTTTCGCATTACAATTACACTTCGTCGGTTCCGTAATTGTTCAGTTTTTCAGTGGAAGTCAGTGACAGCTGTCTCCGTTTGAGCTTTATTCAGTTGCGCGTTGACTTAGAGCTATTATTCTTGGAAAACGTTTTGCAGCGTGATGGATACAAAGAATTTGAGTAATACTGTTGGCAAATTATTTCTGTAAAAGATATGGGTGTATGTAGTGAATGGAATTGATTTTGTTTTTCATAAGTATACTATGAAAATAAGAATAGTTTTTGTAAGATGTCACCCGTAGGTGACACTGGGCAGTACACTTATTTTTCATAATTTTCATATTCAGCTGTAACTTTTCACTTACAGTATGAAACTTCATGAAATAGTGGAAGCCACTAAAGCAGGTTTTGGCGAGATCTCTGGGGTTATTATCTTTCCTCCAGAAGATTGTGAATTTACAGATGAAGATATTGGAGGTGAAGAAGAAACAAATCTAAAGGAGCGTTTACAATGGCAGAGTAGAGTAGAGTCAACAGATTGCATTGTCTGACCTTGTCTTAAGCTTGCACTCTAATATAAGTTCCTCGCACTTCTCACCAGAGTGGATTTCACAGAGTAGCGTCAGATTTGAAAAATTCCTAATCTCACGTTGGTGAGATTACGAGAGAAAATGCAATCTGTTGACTCCACTCTACTCTACCATTGTAAACACTCCTTAAATCACCTTCAAGCACGAATGCTTAGATCCGGAGTAGAACTTCTAGAAATAATAACGCTACCAGCAAGGTTGAACTAGAATTAATGCCTGCTGGTGTTTTGGAACTATCAAAGAAAAAAGACGATTTCTTCGACAACAACTACAAATAGATTGATGCGAGGCGTTAAATAAGCTTAGTATTATTTCTATGAGAGGTGACACTAACGTAAATTTCCAGCAGTAACTCAGAATACGACTTAACATCAATGCGATATTTTGAAATGATGTTCTTCTTATAACTGGATATCTAACCCCTAAATATATTCGATTTTTTTGGAACGGACACCCATAACGATGCGAAGGAATCGGTTTCAGGAAATTTATATCTTTCTGATAATCTTCACCTACTCACTAATGACAAATTTGCTAAGGTCAGAAATTATTTCTCTATGCTAGAAAAGAATTTTCTGAAGAACTTTGAAATGCTGCCTTATTCTCAAGTATCAATAGACGAAACTATGGTCTCTTATTATACGATCGACATAGTTCAAAGCAGCATATCCACGGCAAACCTATCAAGGCGGCAAATTTTGGGCGCGCGCCCATAGCAACAAGATACATTTAGATTGGGTCCAACTGTTATACTTTAATTGGATTCACGTTTACCTAAACAATTTGGCCCATAAAATTTTTATTTTGACAACCTTTTCACGATTTTTTAGCTCTTCTTAATGAATTATCAAAACGAGGACATAGAGGAACCGGGACAATTCGGGAAAACCAGAGAGGTGTTTTCTATTATGGGACCACTCCTAATTTTATAGTAGTTAAGTGGACGATAACAGCATAGTTTCAGTGGCCTCAAACTGCCATAGTGTTCAACCCGTTGAAAAAGTAAACCGAATTGGCTTTGTAAGTGTAAACGCTCTTGAATTCAAATAATACATCGCCCTCAACTAATTAAAAGGTACAATAAATATATGAGAGCGATTGATAGGTGGTTTTCACTCTTCGCTTTTAGGTTAGATGATGCATGCCACAATGCCTGAATTTTAAAACGTGACAGTAGTAATGACAAACATTATACGTATTGCTAGTTTTGACGTACATTAGAGTTATTGTGCCTCTTTTGGTCAACCACCTACAAAAAATAATAGTTGTGGATGGAACAAAGAATCTTGCCAGGAATCCGTACTGCAGGTGAACGTTCTGATTATGCTGGAGGACCTTGGTCAGAAAGGAGATGTGCAAAATGCCATCAAAGCATCTACATCTATTCTTGGTAATTTCCGGACTTTTTCTTATTAGTTTTATTTTTAATTTGCTTTGCTTCAACGGGATATTTTATTTGTTGTATTTTTATGTTTTATGTTTTGTTTTTTAAGTCTATAAGTATGTTAAAAGCGAAATGAATAAATAATTTTGTTTGAGGAAATATAGTATCCCTGAGTTTAATAATTTAAATGTAGCTGGTATGGGATATTAAAACAAGTTTTCTTCTTTTCATACATAATAAAGAATTCATTTGATAACAGTAAGACATTAAAATTATCTATCAATTACCTCAAGAAATTATAAATAGGAATTATAATTATTATTAAAATTACACATTAAAAAAATTAAACAAATTATAAGGAGAATCCAAAAATTAATGTTGTTGTCATTGAGCGGTATATATATTATTTCACTAATATTCCATTTGTACATTTTAATACTTAAAATTGAAAACTCAGCTGCCTCGTTTCCAGGTATGTCACTATCACTAAGCTCCCATAGCGCGTTAAGAGGACTTTAAAATTTCTACCACTTAAATAAGATGAGATATAAACTGAGGAAACCCTATTTTTAAGAACTTAAGCAGCAGCACTCTGTCGAAAAGCTTGGCAAAGCCTTTGGAGAAGTTGGTATAGGTACAGTCAGTCTGCAACCGCTTTTCAAGGATATTAGCAATAAAGAATGCTAAAAGTGTCAAGTTCGTTGATATTGATCTGCCCTTAATGAAGCCATATTGTCATGCACTAATTACAGCTAACAATGGAACGTCAAAAGTTCACAAAGAAATCATACTTACTAAAAGCTTTGCTATAATAGATAATTTAGAAATTACTAACGAAGTCCCTCTTTTCATTTTTAAAAACATGAATAACAGATAACAATTTCCAATCATCCGGAAATACAGCCGTGGATAAAATAAATAAAGCAGCAAAAGGCTATCAGAACATTATTTAAGAACAATGCTATAGGAATACCATCCGGTTCAACAGAATAGGAAGAATCCACTTCATGAATGTTGTGAGATCTAGGCTCGTTCGTGAGGGAGGAAGCCGGTATAAAGGATAACTCCGTTTGTTTTTTTTTTTGTCTTTCAAATATAAAATTTTATTGAAATTCAACAATTCAATTAGCTTAACTTAATGTCACAATTCAGTTCAATAAAACTCAAAATAAAATTATCCTACAAACTACTACACAATTAAGTAAAAGTAAAAATTAAAAAACAAATTAAAAATTCAAATTAACATTCGGAAATGTGGCGCCATCTCGCTTCCTTTATTTCTGGAAAAGAATAGGAAGAACAGACTTAAGCAACTGTCAACAAAATCAATTTCGATTAAAAATGTCCGTGAGGGCACAAAGGTAGTAAAATGTTTCTATAGAAACAAATGGATACTCAGATTAACTCTAATCAGAATTATCTTCTGTGATGGTGCGTGAAAGCACAAGGGTAGTAAAATGCTTGGTGCTAGTACGTGACAGCACAAGGGTAGCAAAATGCTCGGTGCTAGTACGTGACAGCACAAGGGTAGCAAATTGCTTCTATAGAAAAAATAGGACGCTCAGGTTATCCCTGACCAGAATTACCTTCTGTATAAAAGGATAGGAGCTCAGGTTATCCCTAATCACAATTATCTTCTGTGTGATATGATAGGAAATTCAGGTTATCCCTGACAAGAACTATCTTCTGTGTGATATGATAGGAGATTCAGTGTATCCCTGACCAGAATTATCTTCTGTGGAAAATGTAGGATGCATGATTGTTTATAACTCAGATTAGCTCTGATACAGATCAACTCTGCCAAAAAAATGAAGACATCTACTGAATTTCGTCGGCTTTATACAGCTACTGTAACCAGTTATGTCTTCTCGCCGCTTGGTGTTGCCCTAGCAACGATTGATGCGATATCTGAAAGTACTACAGACAGCTGGTTGACATAATGTCTCTGGTTGTCATCAGAAATTTGTAAATATACGGAGGTAAGTATACTGTGGTATATTTTATAGAATTGTGTTGTTTAATTAATGATTTAAATATATGTTTTTTTTAGATAAATGGTAAGGGAGAAGCAGCAGCTATTTATTGAATGAATAATCATTTCAGATGGGAATTTCAAATGAGAGCTGATGTGCTGGAGGATTTGATTGGATAAGTATTTTTGTATATAAATTAAATTTTAATGATACTTTGTGTCTTCTTTTTTCGTTTTTAGGTAGATTAGGCATCGAGGGAGTATTGTTCAGCTTGCTGCCTCAAGCTTTATAAACGTCTTGATAGTAGGAAATTCATCGTGGGATCTTACATAAAAAATTATACATGTAAGACGATAGATAAGAAAAATCAATCTCATTGCTATTCTCCACACTGACAGACTTGACAAAATTATAATTAAATAGAAGAGACGGGTCATGACTAGAACTGTTCAAAAAGAATAGGCTACTGGACAACCATCCATTTTACTCCTAGCGTTAACAAAGTTCAAAAACTCTTAGAATCATATTTGATATTACTTTGGACGTTATTTAGCCTTTTGAACCTCCTCCTTAAACTGTTTTCTAATACCAAAATAATTGTGATAATCATTTATAGATTTAGATTCTCCACGCTATGCTACGACCATTACAGAGAGCCCACACAATCCTCATCCTCCTAACACCCCTATTTCTCGCTTTACCAGTTATAGTGGTAATAATAAATTATATGAATTTAAAGTTTTAAAATTTTATCAATACAAGCATACACGTGCTAGCCATATTCCCATGTACATATTGCCAACTGCGCATAATAAGCATATTGCTTCACATGAAGTAAAAATTAAGCTAACATAACCTAGCTTAATTTTTACTTCATGTGAAGCAATATGCTCTTCATGCGCAGTTTGCAATATGTACATGGGAATATCGCTAGCTAGATAAAATCTAATGCTTTACTGCAAGTTAATCACTTTTTAGCAGAATCTAAGCTTCAATAAACGATGTATGGAACACAAGATATTGAAATATAATAGCACTTTTTTACTTACACTATATGTCTTTAAAAAAAAAAAGAGTTTTCGCTGAAACTGCTCGCCTCACATCTTCTACTAACCCGATTTCCAGTTCAGATTTTACAGTGCCATAATGATAAACTATGCGTATGACATGTGCTGTCGTCTTTCGTGAAATAAACAATATTGCCAACATATTCATTTACTACAATAAACATTGAAAAGTAGCTCTTATTATTGACAAGAATTATAAAAGTTGATTCATAACTTTTATTGTAGTATGACCAAATAAAAATAAATCGAGAAATAACTTCTATTTATTGAGAAGAATTAAAAAGTTATCGATAACTCTTATTTCATAGCTTAAAAAAATGGTGAAATAAAGATTATTCGATAACCAAAAAAAAAAAAAAAAAAAAAAAATAATCAAAAATTAACCATATTAACAATTTTTATTTTATTGGTTTTAATTGTTTAGTTTTCCCCAGAAATTGAAAGTTGAAGTTATGAGGATAAGATTGCTCCTATTAATTTAAAGATCCGATCATTATTTCTATGTGATTTTTTTTTTGAAAATGTAAAATATTATTATTAAGTAGTTATTTTCTGTCGTTGGTTTGGATATTGGAAGTATTCCACGGGATTTATTCAAAACTCTATAAATGGCAACAAATTTTCATATAAAAAAAACGTTATTGTCATTGTATAGTATCACTGCTTACAGCCCTAGTAATTTTTAAATTTGACGCATTTTTCATTACTTTCAGCAGCCAAAATTTATTTGGTAATCAGCAGAAATTTTTATACTGTTGAAATTTATCGCCCGCAATTTATCGCCAACAATTAACCGCTAGCAGTTTACCGCCGCGTCAGTTATCGCGTAAACAATTTATAGCCTGCAATTGATCGATAGCATATTTTATCGCCATATAATTCATATATAATTTAATAAATAACTTGTACAACTAAAAATGCAAGTTATATTCAAGGTATAGGCAAAGATAACTGTTTTACCACACCTGATGTCAATCCCTGCGTTCGCAAATTACACTTCAATGAAATTTTTCAATTCCTATAATTGACTTTCGAATGAACTGTAGTTACAAACGAGAATATAATGTATGCTAAAATAAAATATTTGGGTGGAGTGTAGCGGTTAAACAAAAGATGAAATTTTTCGCTCAATTCTTCACTCAATTTTATTTCAAGAAAACTATTGTTTAATGAACAAATGCTAATACTATGCAAGAATAAAATTACATTCATTCATTTTTTTAATTTTTTACCTCAATTAAATTACACTAGTAAATTTCCAAAATTTCAATTTCATTCATGTAAACAATTCAAGATTATGTCAACTTTATGTAACAACAATTAATTAAAAAAAATCCTATCTTACACGAATTTTCTTTCAATGACAACAAACTAATGCTACCTTTAAATTTGATGAATTATTCATTACTCTAATTACTCTGATTTAATCTCGTGGCTAAAAATTTAAAGAAGATTAGTGCTCAATACAAGTATAATTACCAATTATGATGTGGTGTAAAAATTACCTTATGCCATATTTTTGAAACAATGAATAATTGTTAGAAAGTTCACTTGATTTAGTAATTTAAATACAAATTATAAACTTGCTTGTTAGCAAAACACCAATTGTTCTTGTTAAATTCATACATACACATACATACATATTCGAATTTTCTTTCAATTATAACCACATATACTACTTTTAATTTGGATAAATTATTCTTTCCTCTAACTATTTTGATTTAATCTAATGGCTGAAAATTTAAAGGAAATTAGGACTCAATGCAGATCTAATTTCCAATTATTATGTTGTGTTAAAATGACCTAACGGCACAAATTTCACACGATAAATAATTGTTCAAAAGTTCGATTTGATTGAGTAAATCGCAAATTTACCTTTAATTTCTTGTAAAAATTTATAGCTGATAAAATTTTCGATAAATTCACAAAAATTACTAAAAATCCTTTTATGCTTTAATAATTGGCTTCTAGAAATTGTATATCCCCTTTTTGATGAAAACTTTTATTAATATTTCCGATGATGTTCTACTGCTGATGAAATTGCAGACAAGTGGGAGAACTGCTACTGCATATGCTCGCATTTTGAAAATAAGGAGACACAGATTTAGCGAATGAACCTTCTTTTTATAGAGAAATTTGTTTCAATTTTATATACGTAAAAATGAATTTCTTAATTTTTGAATTAAATTGGATTACAATATACGATTTCGTTATTATCAATTGAAGTCAAATTACAAACGGCATTTTTCAACAGCTTTCCCATAGAAATCCATTTTAATTTCAAGGAGTTATGATAATATTTTCCAAATCTTACCATAATTAATCGTTTCGCCATAATTGATTTCATTTTAAGGAATTCCTCTCAGAACTCAAAATCGTGCATTTTCATCATTGTCAGTTTCACACCTTTGTGTCTCTTTCGCGAATTACCTGCGATCCGTCAAAATTATCTCGAAACGAACAGGGTCATACGATTCGTGGTATATATATATGGAATATAAAACATCATGCAATGGAGAATTGTTTGTACAATTTTATTCTGGACCTGAGGACAATCGAATGTTAGTTTTCAGTTGTTAGCGCGAAGTGAGCACTGGTATGCCGATGGGACTTCCAAAACTGTTTCCTTACTTTTATCAACTATGTACGATAAATGGATTCAAGGACAAAATATCGCATCCATTTGTTTATGCATTATTGCGTAACAAGTCTGAAGAAACACATTTATCCTATATATATATTATATATTTGTATCATATATGGTTAGACTTTGAGCTCCTGATGCTTTACAATAATGTTGCTTTTTCCACTTTTCACAATGTGTTTTTCGTTCCATTACATATCCGAATTTTGACAGCATTTGCATTTCAATTCAATTCAATTATTCTTTATTATACGGCCCAATATTCAATAACATTAAAATCTTTTATTAGTATCCTATATAAAAAAATAAGGTATAATAACGGGACTTGAATACTTATAGACTACCTTAAAATAATTAGAACTAAACTAAGAGAAAAAATATGTGTATGTTTCCACTCCTATTATTACGATCGTTTTTGAACACAGCACCGGATCGCGGTAACTAGACGAGTGGCTGAAGTCTATCTGCATCCCCCATTTTAATAATAATAATAAATATGTCAAATAGCTTCATCATATTATTAAGTCTTTCTATACACAGTAAAAAATGTGCACAAATTGTTGCCACAAATCTTAGGTATTTTTCGATAAGATTAAGGAATTTTCCCCAGAATGTAAGTTTTTCCCCTCTAAATTTTAGGGAATATTCCCTACATTTTATAGAAAAATACCTAACCTTTGTGGCAACATGTTGTGCATTTTTTACAGTGTACCCTAGATAAAATATAAGGGAAGGTATAATTTTGTCATTGCGTTTGTAACACCTAGAAATAATTATGCATAAAATTAAAAGTTATTTTAATTTATGCATGTGTCTGTCCGTCCGTTTGTCCGTCCGTTTGTCCATCCTAACGATAACTCGAGAACGCGTGTACTTAGAGAGCTGAAATTTTGCACAAGGGCTCTTAAAATAAAAAGTAAAATTAAATTCGAAAATGCGACAAATCGGGTAACTACTTTGTAGGGTTTACCATAATACATAAATTTCGTTTTTCACTACATATTTGGACACTACCTGAGAACGCGTTAACGTAGAGTGTTAAAATTTCGTACATAGTATTCTCATAGAAATAGTAAATATAATTTCACAAATGGACTAAATCGGGGACCCCTTCATGGTGTTGTCTTTTAAAAATTTAGGATTTTTACATATCTTGTGAGAACGATCAGTCCTCTACGGTTTTAATGTACTGAAATGTTCTTCAGATTATTAAATTCTATAAAATTGATTAGGTATAATAACTTTTGCTGTCCGTCGAATCATTCTAGAGATATATTCAAAAACTACTTCAAAAATCAAGCTTGCGCAGATGGGTGACCATACGAAATTACAAACGAGCATTCATCTAGGGTATCATAAGAATTGGTCTTAGACCAATTCTAGCTTTTTTATTTGTTGTTGTAATACTTTTATTCGACATTTCATTAGCATCTACGAAAATTTGGAAAAATCCCACTGGTTCTGGTGAAACGCCATCAGTTACTTTCGCATCAGCTCTGTATCTGCCAGATGGGATCACAAGATGCAACATGTCATTAACAACGTATCCACCTTTGAAGCTAATTTTACCCTGCAATAATGTTAATGAAAAGAAATTGTTTTTCTCTTATTATTTATAATTGTTTGTTTTGTTTTACCATATATGGACATGAGTGATTTATGTTGGAAAATGTCGTTATTACTTCCATCGCACTATTCAAAATTATTGTTCGTTGACTCTTTCGAAAAAGTCACACAAATTTATATCGTATGTAAGTACAAAACGTCTATAACCGTTGTATAACTTAAAAGTTTCAGCATGACCCTGAAAATAAAAAAATAACAAAAATAATTGAATCCAACATTATTTTATTTTTATTACATACCCAAAAATTGTTTAAAGGTTTGATTAATTCTGCTTCAAGACTGACTTCTTGTTTTTTTCGGTTAATAGCTTTCAGCTTGCATGTACCATTCTGAATCCACTCTGGATTAAAAGTGCACACCACTTTAGTTATTTTCATAGCATTGAAAGTATTCTGAATGAAAAAGTAACATGTATATAAAAATTCTAATTGGCCAAAATATAAATTGCCAGTGTTGCTGCACTCTCAGTTCGGTGGATTGCTAGAAACAGCATGTTGAAAACACTAAACACTGTAACCATCGCGAATGCTGCAACTGCTATAATTGATGAAAAACAAATTGCACACTCTTTATGATTGCAGCATTTATGATATGATAGATGCGATTTTTGGCAAGATCACATAAATGATATCGGTAGTCATTAGACATTTTGCCATGCAGAGCAGAGATTCAGATTAGAACACCTTTTAGAAAATTTGTTAGCGAAATTCAAATTGTGAAAAAGTTTTGAAAAAATTTTAATAAGAAAAAAAAATTAATAATAACACAAGAAAATACTAAACAAAAAATTATTTAGTTTAGAAGCATGACGGCCTTATCTATTATAAAATTTGCCATGGCTATTAAAGATATTATTTATTTATTTTTAGTTAAAGCAATTATAATTGGATTGTTCAGAAGGTGACCTCTAGGCTCCCATGAAATTCGTGCGTGCTGAGCCTCACGAACATATTAATTCCATAAAACAGAAAGAAATCTTTCAATTTGACATCGAACAATTTTTTTTTCTTTTCAATAATAACAACTAGTAATTAATAATATTAGTCTAACAGCAAGACCAATCTTGGCTACCGTGCAAATATGTGTATGTGATAGTACAGATGGGTGCAACTAACGTAATAGGAACTTAAATTATGACGCCGGTATACAAAACTTCACCTTTATAAAGCAGTATCAAAGTATAGTAAAAATCGAAACTTTTGTATGGCAACACTAAGAAGGAGTTACCTGATTTTGCCAAAAAATTGTAAAAGTGTGATTAGGGCCCTCCAAGAATCCATTAACATACTCCATCCTACTTATTTACCGAACAACAAACATTGTACATTTATGAAAATAATACGCGTTTTCTTTTTACTGTGTCTGCTTTTGTTTTTTCCTCATAATTAATTTTCACTTCGAATTACGATTTTTGTATTCGGTGTTGCTGGAGTTGAACCCAAAATTACGGAATTTCGACTAGATGACGATAAATACGGAGCAACAATAGGTCGGCGAACCTGAGGACAAGACCGGACGACCTAAGTGAACGTTTTACTGAACACTATTTGAAGGCCAGTACTTTTTTTCAAAATTTTAATAATTCTAAAAAGAAAGTTAACTTTACTTTAAGCTATTTAGTTATTTTTCCCTTTACTCGCTGCATATCATCGGTCACTGTTAATCGAAAATTCGAGAATCGAAACATGTTCTCTTCCAATTTTGAGAAAACTTCATTTTTATTGAAAAAAAAAATCCGCTCCAAGAGTTTAGCAGAGCGTTTCACGTTGAAACGTGACATTTATGAAACACATCCACATTCAAAAAGAAAGGAACAGGGAAGAGGATAAAGGAAGGTTTGCGGAGGAAATATATGTTTAGCGCATTTTCAATACAATTCCAATCAATGATTCTTAAGAATAACTTAAGCTGGCAAAGGGTATTAGTGCCAGTGATGCCATAGCCCGTTCACATCAGAAGGAAGTAATCCAAGGTATTAGACCTGCTTTTAAGGTGGCCATCGAAGATAAGCTCCCTAAGAAAAAAGACAATCCGAAGTTAATTACCAAGGCTTCAAATGCATTCACGAGTTCTGCGGATGGAACGTGCGGTTGCAGCAGGTACCTAGATAGATGGAGAAAATGGAAGTAAACAAGAGAGAGTTAAACCACCAGATGGGCAAATAATGAGCCTAAAAGGTTAAAAACTTCCTCTGTCATTGCTAACTTCCAAAAGTAGGCAAGTTCCTAGCTCTGAAGAGCAGTGAAAAAAAGATGAAGAAGCTACGCTACGTTCGATCGCAGTTATCATCAGTATACTTAAAAATCCCTTATTCGATGTTTTACTGTCCCTGGAAGAATGAAGCAAGGACTTTGAACAGTAAAGATTCTCGCTCTTGTATCTCCTTCAAGAAGTCCATATTTATTTATAGTATATATGTCGTAGACATTTAACGTAACTCAGCACTTCACGAAAAGTCTACACACTTCATGAAAAGTAGGCAGATAGTGTGCCGGTTTTGACTTAGCCACTTTTTACATTAACCCCTGTTCACGAGCGCGATACGATACCAAAGTAAAAATTAATATAAGTAGAGACAGAGGCGAAGAAAATTGGAAATTTTCCGTGTTTTTTAGACTGAAAGAGGTAATCTCATATACTTTTGTCTTTTGCATGAATGGGGGAAAAGAACTTGGGTATGCATTATTGTAGTGCGACTAAGACAACGAGTTCAAAACAAAAATTGAGAAAACATAGGATTACCCGAATGATAAAATCTTCTTGAATACCTTCAAAATTATTTCGAACTATTCATAATAATGTACATTGGGTAACCCTACCTCCATTTTGCAAGAAAAAGATAAATTTCGCAATGAACAACGCACTAAAAGGAGATGTAAAATTTCTGTCAAATAAAATTCCCAGAATCCAGCAAGAGATTCCCCCACTTGAGCAAAACAAATGTAAACAGAAAAAGTGCTGTTCACATATCATAGGATTACACTAACAAACATTGGAATTCTGCGAAGAACATTGGGACAATTCCTGAAATTCGTGTTTTCATAAAAGAGCGGGAGCATTTTATGAGTGTAAAATCAGAAAACTCCGCCCATTCTCTCTTATTTACGAAAATAAATCATTTGTTATTCCATTTCGTTGCATGTAATGTTCGCATTCATATTTTTTGTCTTATTCGTAAAATGTTCAAAGAGTGTTTGGTTCTTTTTTAATTTTTTCTCTTTCTTCCTTCTTTTTCTCGCCATGTACATTTAAATGGAAAACAATCGGAACACTCTTCTGTGTCCTTTCTTTTATTTAGTTTGTTTAGTTTGGTGACGTCCTGCTCTTTCTATAAATCTATCTCTATTTGCGACTGGTTTTTATCGCGCGATACGTTCACAAGATTGACAGAGGCTACAACTTCATTTGTTTAGTTTTGTATTGGGAACGAGATATTAGTGTGAAATTTACATATATTTATATATTTACATATTATAATAAATTTCGACATCACTACGGCGCTTTAGCATCTGATTACAAATGTAAACAAACGTAAATGTTGAGGTTAAGGTGAAAATCGCACCAAACTAAGAGCATTGCTGCGATAAATTTGTGTATCGCACGAAACGTAGAGAGAGTAAGCATGTTCACCGACAACTAGATTGCTGCACCCAATCAGAGCTCTGTCGCATGCGATAAATCGCGCTCATGAACAAGCCATTATGTGTCTGAAATTTTTAGTCAATTCAAGAAATTCTAAAAGCCTTTACGCCGATAGTGTAATACCACCCGATATAACCAAATACACGTAGAATGTGATTTGAGGTGAAAGGGGAGGTCGCTCCCAGGCCTGCGACATACACACCCACACCCACCCACTCATAAACACAACCTCATACACACACTTGCACGCGCCGGGCGTGTATGTGTGTATAGATGTGTGCAATGGGTGTGTTTATGAGTGGGTGGGTGTGTGTGTGTATGTCGCAAGCCTGGGTGCGACCTCCCCCTTCACCACACATCTCCCTCTCCAGGTGTTTGGTTATATCGGGTGGTATTACACTATCGGCGTAAAGAAGAATTTCATGAATTGACTAAAAATTTCAGACACATAATGTAAAAAGTGGCTAAGTTAAAACCGGCACACTATCTGCCTACTTTTCATGAAGTGTCTAGACTTGACATTCAATTATTTATTTATTTAATTCAATTTAATATTCACCAGAGAAACGGTATTTTAACAGTGATTTGAACTTATCGAGGGAACCGGCACCTTGAATGGCTACAGGTAGCTCATTCCATGAGCGAGCAGCCTGAACAAAATAAGAGCGCTCCAGAATGGACCTATGGAAACGTGGAATGAGTAGGTTGTTATTTCGAGAAGTATTTAAAAACTGCAACTGATCATAGAGATAACGTGGGGTCCTATAGTGCATCAGAGTATACAGAAAGACCAGCATCCTCAACGTACGATGGTCATCTAGAGAGCATCCCTCCAGATGGGATCTCAGGTGTTGGACGTGATCAAAGCGTCGAAGCCCGAAAATAAAACGTATACAGTCGATAAAAGCAACGTTGAGCCCATGAGAGCATGAGTTATCGAGCTTGGGATATATTAAGCTACCAAAATTAAAATGAGGAAGAAGAAGTGCTTCAGGCCTTCATATATTTTCCTCAGCATGAGGTTGATGTGGTCACAACAACTCAAAGTAGAATTGATTATTATTCCCAGATTTTTGACCCGCTGCACTTTAGTGAGAGTGGAACCATTTAGTATAACCCCAGGAAAGTCATCAATGTTGGAAATAGTGTTGTTATGCAGGACTATGTATTTGGACTTGCCAGGATTCAACGAGAGTTGATTTCTCATTGACC
Organism: Dioctria linearis; assembly: GCA_963930735.1. Classification (NCBI taxonomy): domain Eukaryota; kingdom Metazoa; phylum Arthropoda; class Insecta; order Diptera; family Asilidae; genus Dioctria; species Dioctria linearis. The sequence goes on along the minus strand of OZ005740.1, from coordinate 328,138,569 downwards.
AATGGCATATTCTATTAAGGTCATCATTCATGCGTGCTAGGCAATCCTCCATCAGTCCAATTGGTCTACTGATATAAAGCTGCACATCATCAGCATACAAGTGAATTTTCTCGTCTTCAACAATATTAGGAAGGTCATTTATAAAAGTACTGAATAATACAGGTCCCAATATAGAGCCTTGTGGAACTCCACATAGGATGGGTAGAAGGCTAGAGATAACATTATTCACTTTAACTTGCTGACATCTGTCCCATAAAAAGCTATATAGCAATTCGGTAGCTGAAGACGAAAAACCAAAGCGAGCAGATAACTTAGACAGCAGAATTTGATAATTTACGCTCTCAAATGCCTTTGAAAAATCGAGCAACACAAGGACGCCCACATGATTATTATCTAGAGCCAATCGCAGATCATTAGTTACCTTTATCAGGGCAGTTTCACAGCTATGTTGGCAGCGAAATCCGGACTGCCATTCCGTTAGTAGTTTGTTTGCACCCAAATGTTCGAGCATTTGAGTATGCATCAATCTTACCAGAACTTTGGAAAAGAAACAAAGGATACTGATGGGACGGACATCGCTCAACTCTTTAGGAGACGATGTCTTGGGAAGTGCGAGAACAGTGGCTACCTTCCATACACGCGGAAATGTAGAACAAGTAACTTTGAAAGTTGACGCATTTAATAAGGCGGAATTCTTAGATTACGGAAAACAAAATCTTTTTCTTCAAGAAACCCAGTTTCGAAAAATTTCTTTTGACCTATTAAAAATGATTCTAGTATACCCAAAGTTTGCCGTAAGACCATAACTTTAAGATTCTAGTTTGAGTGAGACGGAAAGTCATTGCATGAAATGTGAGTGAGCAATATAGTGACGCTAGCTCGTCAAATCATTGAGTTTTTACAAATGTGTGTCATCCACACTCCACAGAGGGCCGATTTCCAAACCAAGTACATGGTGAAGGAAGAGTTCCTTACCTTACGAGGACGTAGTACTTCAAGCAGTTGAAGAAAGCACAGCACAGGAGTGCCGAAAAGTATAGCTTACCGAATTTTACAAAAGCATGAGCTCCAGAATTACGGAAGCAGTTGAATTTGTCAACAATGGAACATTTGCCCGTCTGATAACTCGATCTTTTTTAACAAGATGTCGAACTTGTATTGCAGCTGAATGAAGGCAGTTTGAATATCTTTTGTAAATAATGAATCTTAGCATCCAAATAATTGGTGTTTAATTTTAAACTTAAGGAAAATTTGTCCTAAATTTAACAAAAAGTCAGCATCTCTAACTTGAAAGCGTCACAGTCTGTTTCACTCACACTTCATGTAATGACTCTCCCTCTCACTCAAACTAGAATATTAAAGTTACGGTCTTACGGCAAGCTTATACTAGAATAATTTTTAGTATGTAAAAAATATTTTTTTTAAACTGGGTTTCTTAAAGAATATTTTTTTTTCCATAATCTAAGAAATAATGTAGCACGTGTTATACCATTTCAGAATCCTTATTAAATGCGTCAACTTTCAAAGTTACTTGCCAAACTGGCGTAATACATTTTTTTTTCAGTACAGTCAGTTAAAATTGGGTGAAGTATTAATTTTCTATTCTTAGTTCGGTAAAATGTGACATTTTCTTCCAAGGTAGAGCAGTTGGCTTAGAATTTAAAGCAACAGGTTACATAAGCACTATTCGGGATTAAATAAGAAAAATAAAATTGAAAAAAGTCAAGATTTGTAGCAACAGGAGCTAAAAAACCATCACAGGCTGTACATTTTCTCGAAAACAAAAGAAATGTCTATAATTTGGAAAATACATGACTTAGATTTTTTTTATATTTTTCTGGTACGGGAGACCCTGTATATGTGTGAGAGGAGCAAACCCAAAAATAAAATTACCAATTTGGTGAAAAAATTTAGGAGCAAAGTTTTCAACAACAACTGTTTAGTACTTAATTAGTATGTTCCTATACGACGAACTCTTAAATACTTACCTATAAGCATAGTCGTATAAAATTCCAAGTTCTCACTAGGAACACCTTGGTGATTATAAAAAGGTCGTACCTAGATAGGCTTATGAGATAATTAATTTTGAAATTATTTATGGAACGGTTTTTGTTTTATTAGTTGTCAAATTTGATGAGGTGACATAATTATTATCGATTCAAACTACTTTCTAAGCAATAAATAAGCTTTATGTTCCAACAAAAAGAGCCTGGCTATGGCATTATGATAAAAGAAAGCAGGTAATTTATCTACTTCAAGGTATCTTCAAAAAATAGAAAAAATAAAATTCTAGAAAAAAAAAAGGATTCTAAGGGCCGTATTCACCGAGCCATTTAATACAAATTTAATTTTAATTTAATTTTTATTGAGGGACCGCAATTAAATTTTTGTAGCTATTCACCAACCTTAATAAAATAAATAATTTCGGACATTTCGGACTATCAGCTGCAAGATTTCCGAATTTGGCAAGTGACAGTTCTCGTGAGAATTCACGTAATTTAAATATTATTTAATAAATTAAAAGAAGTTTTTATGTATTATATAAATAGAGAAGTTTTTATGTATTATTAAAAATATTTTATAATATAGATATGTACAATTCGTTTTAATTAAAAATAGCCCATATTAAGCAACTGCTTCTTCAAACTTTTAACTGCGCTATTAAAAATATGACATTTGACTGCATGACAATTCAATCAGCTGATATCGAAATTAAATTTATTTAAGAGAGGGTAAGGCCTCACTTAAAATTAAATTAAAATTAAATTTTCATTAAATCGACTCGGTAAGTGTGGTTGGTGAATAGCTTTAATTGAAATTTTTTTTAATTTTGCTTGGTGAATACGGCCCTAAGAATTGCAAAGAATTCCTGTATCCTTAAATATTTCCAAATGCTACCCTTGATTTCCTTCCTATTTTCCAACGGCAGGCTACTGCTAGTACCCAATTTAGTTAATCATAAAATGAGGGAGGTTCCGATTTTCAAAGATAAGCCTGGTGGTGATTCAGGGGGATGATTCAGATCTCTTTGTCGTAGCTTAGGCGAATATTTGAGTCACATATTTTGACATTTCACCACCTATTTGTCGTAGTTTTATATTTGCCGTAATCATTTTGATTTATCCTTTTCATCAACCACAAAATAAACTAAAATGAATTTGCAATGAATTAATTTCAGAATACACGCCTAAAAGTACGACAAATTAGTCAACTGCTTTCGAAACTGGCTAAATTAAGAATGGTTGACAGGAATAGCGCTAATTAAATTTGCCACTGATGTCGCTGTCAAAAGGACTTTTGTGGCTGATTGCAAGTTTATCATATCTAAAAATTATTTGTTTTATTTGTTAATGTTTTGTTTATTTTTTCTTTTCAGATCAACAAATGAACGAATGCTGGTGCTGCGCGGGAGCAGTGTTCAAGTATGGTAAGTTTTGCTTTAAGTGAAAGCCTCAGATCGTCAATAATCTGAGACTTTAACATTTGTTTACATTTTTTCTTTTCTGTTTGTTTTTATATTAAGGCAACTGCAACATTGCGGGAGGAATATTTGTAAGCGTTTTTATACACTAAATGAAATTAAAGTTTGCAATTCCGTTTTTAACGCATGGAAATAATAAAGGCAGAGCAGATTGGACATCCACGTAAAATATTAAAAGTTATTTTATTCTGTTTGCCTGCCCGTCTGCATGATAACCCGATAGCGCGTTCACTTACGAGTGTTGAAATTTTCCGCACGGTCTAGTGTTGCAATACAAAAATTTCGTTTTTCACTATATCTTTGGGCACTGCCTGAGCACGCCGCTGCGTTTTCATAAAAATAGTAAATATATATATATATATATATATAAATAAGTAATTTTGAAAATTAACCAAATCGGGCAACCGCTTCTTGGTGTTGCCATACAGAAGTTTCGGTTTTCACTTCATTTAGCATTTATGTTCATCTAAGGTACAATATTATTGTCTAAACCAATTGTAACTTTATCTCTTGTTAAATCAAATTTTGGTGAAATATTGGTGAAATTTTAAAATAGCAAATAACGCGTTTTTCTTTTTTATTATGCACACAAATTACTTAAAAGGAGTAGGAAACAGTTTTCAAGAAAAATTTGGAGAATTTTTTCTTTATTGTATGTAACTATGAATTTGTGGATACAATAGTCTTTTTTATTGCAAAATATATTTTTAACCTAAAATAGAACAAAATTATGTAAAAGTATTATTTAGAGTATTTAGGGCCTTATTAAGATTAATTTTTGGAAAGCTGGTTCGATATCTTCCTCCTTCAGTTTAAGAAATACTCGGGGAAATTAAATAGTTCAGATAGTCCACAAGGGCCAAGTTTAATGGTTTTAAGTAAATTCTTTTCATGGTCATCCGAAACAATATAATCAAAAACCAGCCATTTGCACTTTTTTTATGCAAGTTCTTCGTCTACTTTTATGCCCTATTATCCTTTCAAGTGGCGAAAGATTTCAGTTTGCGGAATTCTGCATTATTTTAAACGTCTTTCTTTTGTGATCGGTTTTTTTTGCCCGTATGGTGTCGTAATTTGGTTGGTGTATGATCGCTGCAGACAGCCAGATGAACAGACAAAGAAACAGACAGACAGATAGACAGAGAGTTGGGCAGACACAAAAATGGATAAACAGACAGATGGACAAACAGATAGACTGACAGACGGACGAGCAATAATTAAAATAACTTTTACTATTACCCTTGGGTGTCTAATCCATTTTGCTAGACCAGCATTATTTCTAGATGTTACAAATGGAATAACAACTTAAGTATAACCTATGAGATTTCATCTAGTGTTTAAAAATATCCAACAAACCGATGAAAAATAGCTCTGTAAGTGGAAAAATTCCTCCGTCAACATTTCAAAATGTCTTATGTGCTCTTATTTATTAAGGATGAAGTGTGAGTACGGATTCATATCGACCCCCCCCCCCCCCACGAATCACTCCCCTTGCCTGTAACTTACGTCTGAAAATAGTTAATTCTGCAAAGGAAGTGTAATCATTGTTATCATTTTCTAAATAATCAGATCCTTCCGTAAATTTTTTTAATTTTATTTTTGATAAATAACTAATTCAATATTTTCTAAACGGTTCGAGGACAATCACTTTATAGTGGTGTTCAATAAAATTGTTTCTAGTAAAATGTGTTACGTAAGTATAATTTTATTTTAAAATGTTTATTGAAACATAATTTCTCTCCATTATTAAAAATTACTTATTTAAAAAACAAAACAAAAAACGGAAGTTATTTTCATCTGCATCACATTTGATGTAGAAATCGGCATAAACTGGAATAACAAAAAAACATTTGATACAGTGATACTTAAAAGCTTTAAGTTCTATAACCCTATAAATTATGTCCAAGAAGAATAAGGGCCAATTGTATCACTTGGAATAGTCGGATATTTACTAGAATCCATTAGATCCATATAAAAATAAAAATGCCGATTTTAGACTGATTTTTATTCATTTGTACGTACAGAAAAACTACCCAAAATAAAGTTTTCACAAAACTACTAACAATATATCTAATATATACACACTAAATTGTTTTTCCAAATCTTCATTACTCACTTGATCCAAAAACGAATGAACAAAATAGATCAGTCATTTTCACAACGAATATCTACCACCACTTTCCAGTACCTATTCCCAACTTACAACTGAGAGGCATACAGATTAAGGTCCTGAATTTATAAGAAATATCAATTTCTTTAAAAAAGCTGCCGAAAATAAAATTGTTGATAACTTTTAAGACATAAGTTAAGAATCTCAACTGATATGACAAATTGTTTTAAAGATTTCTGTTTTAAATCTTTTAAGAGACATGAGGAGCTCTGGCAGTTAATTATGCACACCAATTAAACATTGTGTTTTTGTTTTGTTTTTTTTTTTTTTTTGTATTATTAAAGGTCAGAACTGATTTCTACGCTAAATAAGAGATAATCTGGAAATATTATTATTTTTATTGTAAAAAAGATATCTTATTCCATAATAAAATTAGCGATTGAAGACGAAATAACCGCAAATAAAAATTTTTGTTATACTAATACTTAACTAGACTTGCAAGTGAATTTGTGGCAATTCTTTTGAGAAGTTTTTGAAAATCTTATTTATAGATATTTGCTCTTGGGTGAAACTTATTTACAATACAATACAATACGTTTATTGAAGGAAAAGTATACAAAATTTAGAAATCTTTTATGAGTACTAGTTATCATAATTGGCGCTGGATAGAACGTACTAAGCAAGTTTAATCTACAACAGCAAATTAGCAAGTATATATCTAATCTGAATTAGTTTATATGGATATATGAATTTTTATCAAAAACTAGAAGAATTAAATGTAAATAAAATTACAGAAATTAGAAAAATACAAAATAAAAAAAAAAGAGAACAAAAAAAAGAGAAAAAGATACAAAATTTCAAAGTTAAAAAGTTGCAAAGTTTCAAAGTTTTAAAAGTTTTCAAAGTTTTTAAAGGTTTTAAAGTTTTGTGATGTCAAAAGGGGATACGAAGGAATTAAAAGAGAAGCGAAGATACAAAAGCAATTCATGGAGATAACTAGCCCAGAAGAGATTTAATAAGTGTCCTGAATGCACCGACAGTACTCGCAGATCGAATATTGGATGGTAAAGCGTTCCATAAACGATTGAATTAGACCAAATAAGAACTATCCATAATAGATTTCCGAAAATGAGGTATCACAAGGTCCTGATTTCTCTGATACGCTGTGAATTCGAAAAATACTCTCAGATAATCGGGTTTGCCTGACTTTAAGAGGTTATATAAAAATATTGGGTTTTGGTTTATATAATCATTCAACGAGGAACCCAGTACTTGAGGTCGTAAATGTGAGACGTGATCGAATCTGTGCACCGCAAAAATGAAACGAACACATTCGTTGAATGCCACATCTATTTGCGGTAACAGACACTATCTAGCTTAGGAAAATGATCCTGCCATAGTCTTCGCAAGCCACTATAGACTTTTCCCAGGATAGAACCGATATAGTTGCAGCAATTCATCCTCCCATTTAGCACAATTATCAGGTTAAATACGTTTCTTGAATCTGGTATAGTAAATGCGTTTAACTCTACTGTGGGAAAATCAATTAAATCTGGATTGTTACAGTTGCAATAAAAAAAAAAGCATTACGATTTAACTGGATTTAAGACTAGTTTATTATGTTGGGCCCACGTATTTATTCGGAATAGGTCGTCGTTTAATCATGCCACGCAATCCTCAAGAAGATCGATTGGTCTGCTAATATACAGTTCGACGTTATCAGCATGCATGTGTCTTCTCACATCTTTTAGTGCATGTGGAGGAGCAGTGGGCCGAGGATTGATCCTTGTGGTACTCCACATGTTAATGGTAAGGGAATTGCAAGAGAACCATTTATTTTTAAACGGTGGCTGCACCCCGATAAGAAATTCCCTATCATAGAAATGGCTGACGAACTAAAGCAAAAGCTAGTCGACCGTTTTGAAGTAGAATAATATGGTCGACACTATCAAATGCCTTGGAGAAATCGAGAAGAACGAGAGCAGTATAGTTTTCCCGTTCCATAGCACGTCTAATATCGGTGGAAACTTTTAAGACTGCGGTCTCGCAGCTGTGTGAAGGGCGAATACCATATGGCCAACATGACAAGAGATTATTATTCTCGATGTATTCAAGCATCTGACCGTACATAGGCTTCTCCAATACTTTTGATAAAAAGCACAACAAATTAATTGGACGAAAATCGGAAGGTTGTGTTGGAGACCGTGGCGATTTTCCAGCTTCTGTGGAAACACGAAGATGTTATGGATGAATTAATGATATATAGGACATATTTACTGATTACTGGTAATAATAGCTTAATGAAACGCGGTGATTGATTATCTAGCCCTGTGGTGTCGGATTTTTAGGAATATATCGATTGAATAAGCTCATCGAAGCAGACTCCGCGGAAAGAAAAGAGATCAGATATTTTTGAATGTAAAGCACTGTTGTTTTATCCTAAGAGTAATGATTCCTCGCTATGAGCTTACGGAGATAAAGTAAGCATTCAATTCATCCAGATAAGAGCTGCAGCTAATTTGGTCCTTACCACATACTCCTGCCTCTTTCAGATTTTGCCAAAGAACCTTTGGTCGAAGATTAGTGTTAAGCTTCGTCTTATAGTATCACTCCCCTTCCCTGTAACTTACGTCTGAAAATAGTTCATTTTCCAAAGGAAGTGTAATCATGGAGGTCCAATACCTAGGCATTATCCTGGATAGCAGACCACCTTTCTTACAGTTCAGTTCTACATGAAAATAGGTTAAAGTGGTATAGGTGAATGTTTTATAAGTCCTTACTTGTGAGCTACTGATACTGTAGGTAATTTTTATCCCAGGGAAAAAATGTTTTTGAGAACGTTAAATGCGAAATGGAATTTTTCCTTTGTTTAAATGATTAACCTTCGTCGGAGGTCTCTGTCTGCGTCGAGTGAAAATTACTGGCATTCCTGCGCGTTGTTATTGCTCATTCAGCAGTCCGAAACTTTGGACAAAATATATGCAAAAAGGAAAAAAACAAGAAAAAAAAACAAGAAAGTAATTACACCTGTAAAAAAACCAAACTGGTCGAAAATGCAAAGCCATCTAATAGCCGCTAGGGACAAATTAGTATACCACTTAATTACAAGCGATTGGCAACTAGATCCTATATAGAGATTAGGCACCCATTAGACACATAGTTACGTAAGAAGGCGAAGGCGTCCGATTCTCTTAAAGTTACTTTCTTTTTGATAGTGAACTCCGGAGGTGTACAGACCAGCACAAGCCGAAGCAAGACAAGCACAGGCAAAGAAAGAGAAAGTTTTATTAAACTAAAGACGAAAAACGAATAGAAATTCCAGTTTAAAGAAAGAGTGTAGGTTATTTGAAAACGCCATTTAGAAAAAGTGTTGGTTAACCAAACTCACCGAAGGTTCTCGGTAGTAGTGAAAGGAAGGAATAGTATTATTAATAAGCAAGGGTGTCCGACGGGTGATGCATAGTTTTCTCAAAAGCGTACCTCAGACGAGCCAGATCAATGTTGCGGTAAAGGAGCAAAGGAGCTGATAGCCTTCACCAAAGGTATTTTAAGGAGAGGCCAAGTAGCCGCTGAGATCAAGCAACACCCTTCGTTATCCCAGCAAACTCTGAACCTCCATCATAACCAAGGGGAAAGGATGTTTTTTTTTGTTCTAACCTGGCGTCAAAGCACAGCCACCTAACTCATCATGAAAACAAACAAACAAATAAAAAAAACAAAAAACGAGATGATTTCCATTAAAATTTTTTAGCATAAGAATGAATAAATTCGTTAATTTCCTAAGCAGCATAGCACCGGGATTGCAAATGCGCATTTGGAATCACCGGTGAGGACCATTTTTAATTGTTTAATAAAAGAAACTGAGTGTTTTTATTGAGGTATCTACAATGATGTTTTTTTTTCTTGTTATATATGGAGGTACTAATGATAGGACATTATAAATCGTTTATTGATGAGAATTAAAGTCAGAGATGGAGTGAATTTTGAACATGGTGTGTACCTCATTTACTCTCTCTTATGCCGTGGTAGTGTTGATCAGATTATTGATGAAGTTGGTGTAAAGGATATGCGATTGGGTTAAGATGCATAGGTCATTGGTTCAATTTCATTACAGTCGTTTCTTTTTTCCTTTTCCTTCTGCATAGTTTATGCTAAGGTGGTGATTATAACTGACCTAACTATATATTTATCACGGAATGCTCTATACTCTAGCAGTGATTATTTATTTCACATGTGGTGTGGAATCTAAAAATTTGTGTAATTATTCATTCATGAGTTGCTTCGCAGTACTTATTTTCCTCCCACGCCCGCCGACGCGCCTTACCAGGCATCTTTAAAAGGAAGTTGTGGAAGATTGAGGTATAGCGACAGCGATATTATAATATAATGTTCTGATTGAATAGTTTCTGTAAGGTGCGAAGTGCTGTGACTATACCTATTACATGTAACTGTATGGAAATGGACTTGTGTTTTTTAATAATATCATTTAACGGGTGATTACTCATATATCGCACATACTCATCGATGAACCTTCCCTCACGGGACCTGGCGCCCAGTCTTTTAAGCCAACCGCACTTTTGACACTCAGATTTTGTTTTCTTTTGTACGACTTGCTCTTATCAAATGGAAGAAATTTCAAACAAAATCGTTTTTTTTTTGTTATATGCACAGAAGTAAATTATGACATCATTCTTTCAATTCACACAAATTCATTCAGTGGGAGAAAAGGAGCGCAGCGCTGGGTCGCAGCAACTAGACTGAAGTCAGTTTGTATCCTCCATTTTAATAATAATAATAATAAATAAATAAATCTCAAGTAAAGTTTTGCTTCATAATATTTATTATTCAGTACTTTTTGTAATACTTTTATTCGACATTTCATTAACATCGATGAAACCTTGGAAAAATCCCACTGGTTCTGGTGAAACGCCATCAGTTATTTTCATATCAGCTCTATATCTACCAGATGGGATCACAATATGCAACATGTCCCGAACAACGTGACCACGATTAAAGCTAATTTGACCCTGCAATAATATTAATTAAAAGAAATTGTTTTCCCATTGTTATTTATACTAATTGTTTGTTTTGTTTTACCAAATATGGACATGAGTGATTTATGTTGGAAAATGTCGTTATTACTTCCATCGCACTATTCAAAATTATTGTTCGTTGACTCTTTCGAAAAAAGTCACACAAATTTATATCGTATGTTAACACAAAACGCCTATAACCGTTGTATAACTTGAAAGTTTCAGCATGAACCTGAAAATAAAAAAATAACAAAAATAATTGAATCCAACATTCTTTTATTTTTATTACATACCCAAAAATTGTTTAAAGGTTTGATTAATTCTGCTTCAAGACCGACTTCTTGTCTGTTTCGGTTACTAGCTTTCAGCGTGCATGTACCATTCCGAATCCACTCTGGATTAAAATTGCACAGCACTTTAGTTATTTTTATAGTATTGAAAGTATTCTAGATAAAAAGTAAAATCTATATAAAACATCAAATTGGCCAAAATATAAATTACCAGTGTTGCTGCACACTCAGTTCGTTCGATTGCTAGAAAAAGTATGTTGAAAACACTAAACACTATAAACCATCCCATTTGACCCATCGCGAAAAGAAATGAAACTGAGCTATTCTCATGATTTGTGCAAATTTATAAACAGCTGTAACGATCGTAAAGCGATGATTACCGCTCAATTTTTTTGTGTGTTTTTATTAACATTTTTTAAGTGAGATTTATTTTAACTTCTATAATTGTTTAAACACAAATTGCATACTCTTTGAGATTATTGCTGTATTTATGAAATGACAAAACCAATTTTTGACAAGATTCACATAAATGATATCCGCGGTCATTAGACATTTTGGCGTGCAGAGCGCAGATCCAGATTAGATCAACTTTTAGAAAATTGGTTAGCTATATTCAAATTGTGAAATATGTGTACTGAGTTTTGAAAAAATTTTAATAATAAAAAAAAAAAAATTAATAATAATGCAAGAAATTACTAAACAAAAATTGTTTAGCTTAGAAGCATGACGGCCTTATCCAATTTTAAATTTGACATGGATATTAAAGATATTATATAGTCAGATGAAAATGGTCAAAACCTTTATTTCTAGTTGAAGCAATTACAAATGGGTTAATTGGAAGGTGACCTCTATCTATAAAATTTGATGTAGAAAATAAGAACTTTTTCAATAATTACAACTAGGAAGTTGTAATATTGGTCTAAGACCAATCTTGGCTACATTGAAAATATGTAAATTAGATTGATAAGGTGGTTTATCATACATCTATCCATTATTATTCGTCGGAGAGTTAAGATGGGTTCAATTAACTTTATATACAGGTCCCATGTTACGACGCCGGTGTACATAACCTCAGATTTCTAGCTCAAAACTAACTCAGACAGTATCATCAAAATATGTGATTAGTGAAAATCAACTAGCAAGGAGTTACCCGATTTTTGCAATTTATATATAAGATTATGATTAAGGCACTCCAAAGAATCTATTAGCATTCTCCATCTTACTTATTTACTGAACGTATACAGGGTGTTTCCCCTTAGGAGGTACATAGAGCGGGAGGTGATAGTACTCACCTAGACGAACCAAAAATTATACGGCAGGGGGGGGGGGGGGCAATATCAACCGTTTAGGAGTTACAGGGTGATTCATAAAAAAAGCTAGGTTTTCACAAAACACCCTGTATATTAAAAACTACAGGGCGTATGGTCACAGTTAAGGGCTCACTGTATGCAGAACTTCATGGCCTTTCCAACGACAGCTCAACCAGCCCCTTACCCCTCTCCCCTAAGAAGTTATGAAGGTCTAAACTAAAAATTTCGGATTTTCTTTCCTTTTTTTTTACTTTGACCTCTATTATTTTTGCAAAATGGTCGTTAACATAACTTTTTTTTATAAAAACTGTAAGCTGTAGACTCTCCTCTTTAAGTTGACCTATTACAACCTATGTGTTAACTGTAGCCGTTAAACAGTTATTAACTCATAACCTATTCAGGTCACACCGAAAAAAGACGATATTTTTTAAAATGACGTGCTAAGGGAACAAATTATCGTTGAGAATTGGTTTGAAAATAGGTTTGAGAATAGGTTTAGAGCTAATAACTCTTAAAGGGCTTCAGATAGCACATTGGGTGTAATAGGTCATATTAAAGAGGAGAGTCTACAGTTTACAGTTTTTATAAAAAAAAGTTATGTTAACGACCATTTTCCAAAAATAATAGAGGTCAAAGTAAAAAAAAGGAAAGAAAATCCGAAATTTCAAGTTTAGACCTTTAATATACAGTGCTATTTGTGAAAACCTAGCTTTTTTTATGAATCACCCTGTAACTCCTAAACGGTTGATATTGCCCCCCCCCCTGCCATACAATTTTTGGTTCGTCTAGGTGAGTACTATCACCTCCCGCTCTATGGACCTCATAAGGGGAAACACCCTGTATCAACTTTTATAAAAATAATAGGAGAATGTTTTTTTATTGTGTGTGCTTTGGGTTTTCCCTGATAATTAATTTTCACTTCGAGCTACAATTTTTGATTTCTTTGTTGGTAAGATTGGACCTAAAAAGACATTATATTACGACAGATGACGACTGATCGGGAGTAGAGATAGATCGCCGAACCAGAAGACAAGACTATCAACAGTAACAAAATTAGCCATTCCATATACGAAAACGATCAAAAAGGGCTTGTTTTGAACCCGACTATCTCCGATTTGGTTGAATTTTTGACAGTTTTTAGGGAATACCAAAATAGCTCACCCGTATTATTTTGTTTCCCGCTACCAAACCACCTACCCCCATCCCCTCCGCTAGAGGGGTTAACGAGATTTAACGATGAAACTCATTTTCAAAAAATCATATCTCGAGAATGGAGCAACCGATTTTTCAGATTAAAATGCCAAATGGAGCCTAATGCTTTATATTTTTCATAAAATAATATAACAGCAACAAAGGAGAAAAAAAATTGTTATTAATAGTTTTTTTTTTAAATAGTATATTATTCCCGATTGAGGACTTCTAGCACTTGTTTTTAAGCTGTAAATTTTATCTATCCATGTACATACAAAAAATCGCGATGACCTTCGGCTTGGTTTTTGAGCTATAAATTTTTAAAGTCACCGTATACCCAAAGTAAATACAGCAAACCACCCCCACCCAAAACTTTGGCTAAATATTTTCCGATTTACAAAATTCCTTTTGCTAATTTTTTTGTGATTTTTTTTGAGTTTTATACCCTGGATGAAATCTACACTGAAAAAAACTGATTAGTTATAACGACAAATCACGATTAGGTGATTATACATTAGTAATTCCTGTAAATTGATTTGGAAAAACAATTAAGTGATTAATAAAATTGTAAGTGTTAATTAGTTGCAATTTTTAATTGGAATTAGTTGATTTGCCCTTAATTGTTTTGGATAATACTTTAGTTGTAGTTTCCAATTCACTTAGATCAGATAACAAATATTTGATGATAAATTAACTAATGATATTTCAGAAGACATATTAGTAAAATCAACATATAAAATTATTAATTTTTTCGCAGAAACAACGAAACTCTTTGTTTATTCAACAAATAAATTGATAAATTTTTTTAATGTCATATAACCTCACAATTTTCTTAATTAACGAATTACATTAGTTGATATGAATAATATAATTTTCGCATAACTTTAAATTTTAAATCACTGCATCATTAATATTTATTTTTCTGTTTTTTTGTCCGTCTATGGCATTTTCGAACAAAAATAATAAATATAATTTCATAAATGGAAGAAATCTTGAAATCCGTGATGTTGTAATACAAAATTTACAATATTTTAAGTGTTCTGGGAAAAATTTTAGGGCCAATTTGTTCTTGGACTGAGAAATGACCTGCAAAATGAATCATAACCATTTTTACTGTACGTTTCTAGAACTAAAAAATTAGTTGAACTTTCCAATTTTATTACATATTTTAACAAATTCGATTAGTTGATTACAAATGTCTGCAAACTAATGTTTCAGTTATTTTAAATAATGCGGTATGCAAAATCAACCAATCAATTAGTTAATTTGGAGAATTGAATTTGTTGAAAAGCAATATTAATTAGTCGATTGTTCTAAAGGCTGGATTAAACAACGACTGTTTTAGCTGATATTTTTATTTTTCGAAATGTATTATATAAAAATTAGTTAATTCAACAAAATGATTAGTTGATAAAACAAAACATGCTCGGATACGAAATTTCGAATGATTATCAAAAGTAACTAAATAATTAGTTGAATTCACAAATGTTATGACTAAACAAGATTAGCTAAATCAACTAGTGCCTATAAGTTTTCTTAACGAATATGATTCGCAAGCCGAAAATCAACTGATATTATTTGTTGATGAAACAAATTCACTGGCATAATGCAACTAATCTTTTTTTTCAATGTAAAAGGTATACCAAACTTGTCATTCCGTTTGTAACGCACAGAATTAATGATAGTAGAGCTAAATTGATTGAACACAAACGCATAATATTAAAAGTTATTTTGATTTTTGCACGTCTGTCTGTCCATCCGTCCGTCAGTCCATTCGTCTGTCAGTACGCACGATAACTCGGGAACGTGTATACTTAGAGAGCTGAAATCTTGTACACGGACTTCAGAAAAATGTAAAATTAAGTTCGAAAATGAGAAAAATCGGGAACACCTTCGTGGGGTTGACATATTTCCCACTAAATATTTGGACACTGCGTGAAACGCGTCGACATTGAAAGCTGGTGTCTTCGTAGTAAAATCAAATAAAATTTAAAAAATGGAATAAATTGGTCAACCCTTTCTTGGTGTTTCCATATAAAAATTTGGATTTTTTACGGATACTGTGAAAACGATGAGTCCTAGACATTTTTTTTTTGTACTAAACACTTCTTCAGAATACGAAATCCCATAAAATTGGTTATAATCATTTTTTCTGTCCGACGTACCGTTCTAGAAATATATTCGAAAAATCACTTCAAAAATCAAACCTACATAGATAGGTGACCATACCAAATATCATACGGGCATTCATCTAGCTAGGGGGTCATTAGAATTGGTCTTAGCCCAATTCTAGCTTTTTTACTTGTTTGAACATACTTACCCTCCCCTCACAAATTTGTTGCGAAAATTAATTTTTGACGGCCAACATTTCTATCTGAAAATTTCCCTTCGAAACTTACTTAAACGCATTGCCAATTCATCCATTATTTATTTTTTTCATGCATGCTCATAAGGCGATTATCTGTACGAAATCTCAGGAAGATCAGATTTCATTAAAGTTTTGTATGCCTACTTTCTCCCATCTATTAGCAGTGTTTGAAATTCACGCACATGTCAGTTATAGAG
The DNA here is from genome assembly GCA_963930735.1 of Dioctria linearis. Classification (NCBI taxonomy): domain Eukaryota; kingdom Metazoa; phylum Arthropoda; class Insecta; order Diptera; family Asilidae; genus Dioctria; species Dioctria linearis. The sequence goes on along the minus strand of OZ005740.1, from coordinate 328,122,589 downwards.
TTAACAATCTACATATCTCCTTTGTCTGTGGTATTTTATCCAAATGAATTTGGTGCTTTCATTCAAACTTTGCGCCAATTTGATGGCGCGACAGCAACCATGAAAATTGGCAAATCAGCCCATAAAAAAAATTTCGTTTTTTGCTTTCTACCGTACCCCATCATGTAGGTACTTTTTGGAACGGTGTCAGCGAGTATATAAATAAAAACTAGTTGCCTCACTTTTCGGTTCATTTGGCGCCAAAAACTTTTATTTTTGAATTACTGAACCCATATTGTTCCTAAGTGATGCCACCTCTCGGGACTTTCTTGAACCATTTCCAACATTTTATTATAGGCATTTGAATCCCTAATTTGTGTGCTATTATAAAAAGAAAATATATAAAAAAAGGGGTAGAAAAATAAACAATACGTTCCCCCTCAGTGCAGGCGCGGCCGTGGTAGCGGAAAAACAGAAAAAAATCGGGTGAACTATTTTGGTATTCCCTACAAATTGTGACAGTTTCATCCAAGGTAATTGGTTTCGTGTGGAATGGCTGAAAAGTGAGTGTGTGCTTAAGGCAGGACGACCAAAATGAAGATTTTACATACAGAGTATTTGGTACTTTTTCACAATTTTAATAATTCCACAAAGAAAGTCAACTTTACTTTAAGCAATTTAGTTATTTTTCTCTATACTCGGTGCATATGATCTGTCACTGTCATTCGAGAATTCAAAAACCCAAACATATTCTCTTCCAATTTTGAAACAATTTCATTTTTATTGACAAAAAACTCGACTCCCCGAGTTTTTGATTCACTGCGCACCAAAAAGAAGTTTTCACATAAAAAAGGGCACAAACATCTAAAACTTTTTCTAACCCTTAGCAACAAAAGAGTGCATATTTTAATACTTCTATGAAAATAAAACAAAAGCAAAACATACTGTAACGAACGGAGTGAGCAATATTAATTGCAAACTTTGAGGGAAATGATACCCTGCGTATGGCAAAAAATGTGCCAATGTTATGGAAATAATCATCATGCCGCAGTCGTGATATGTAATAAAAATCGTTGCATGCAATAACCAATGAGAAATACAATGCTGATAACACATTTTGTATTGTTTTAATTGAAAAGAACTTAATTGTAAACGATTCATGATTCGCAATAATTAAAATCCGTGGCAAAACGATAAAATTAAAATTAGACACAGGATTCCGAGTGAATATCCTGCCATTTCAACATTTAAGTGATTATCAACAAAAAAAGCATTGAAAATTTATCGAGAGTATGGTCCAACGTTATACCGATCCTGATTTAGCCACCAGACCTAGCCATACACCCCAACTCTAAACACATAAGGAAAAAAGTATTTGTAATAAGCTGGGTGTTTAACTGCAACAGCAACTCGTATCTAAAGCTACTACATCACAAGGCAGCACACAAAAGTAAAATAAAATCATAAAATAATTTTGATATGTGGGTATAAGTGGAAAGGAAGGATTTTAAATTTAATTTTCCAAACAAAATATGCAAAAGAAAATGGAAAATTAAAAAAAATAACACAAAATTGGAGGGATACCAAAAGCGAAAAACAAAGGAGGGTCCTCAAACTGTACAACCCAAATTTGGAGACTGAGTTACACACTGATTCATGCAAGTTCGACGGAGGAGCGGTGTTAATGCAAAAGCGTCCAGAAGATTGTTCATTTCATCCCGAATTTTTCTATTGTTTCCAAACAGACAAAACAGAGCAGAAATACACCACTTATGAGTTGGAGGGGCTAGCTGTCGTTCGAGCTCTTAAACGCTTAAAACATTACCTTTTGGGAAGTCGGTTTTCCATCTTCATTGATTGCCAGACTTTTGAGATGACTATGAGCAAAAAGGAATTTTGCCCTAGAGTTGCTAGGCGGGTGCTAATTATTGGAGTATTTCAATGTCCAGTGAAACATAGAAAGGCAAATTTAATGAAACATGTAAATGTGCTAAGCAGAGGACCTACTGTTATGACTATTGAATCTTGGATGCTGGAAATAGTTCGTAACGTGCAAAGAGACGACGACGAGTGCAAGCTAATTTGTAAAATTTTGGAAAGAGATTCGAGTTACGAGGACTATTTACTACGAAACAATATCTTATACAAATATAAATGCACACCCATTCCAAAGGTCTCATCAACACAAAGAAGACAGAATTGATTGCTGCTAAGAAAAGATTATTTTATTGTAAGCTGCATTTTATCTGCAAAGAAAATAGGCAGGCAAGTAGGATTGCTCAATCCTATTCAAAAACCAGATTTTCCGTTGCACGCATATAAATTAGATCATCTCGGGCCATTGTCGTCTACTGCTAAAAGCTATAGTTACCTATTCAATGTTGTGGATGCTTTTACAAAGTTTTATTTACAAAGTACTTACAAAGTTGGAGTTTCAAAGTCAGATGTTTGGAGATCCCTATCGATTTGTTACTGATAAAGGAGCGGCATTTACAGCAAAACTTTTTGAAGGATACTGTAACGAGCTCAAAATAGGACAAGTCTCAGTTGCAACAGATTCATCAACTTCAGCTGGAAAACCAGAGAAGCTTTAATAAAAAGAGAAAACCTGCGCACCAATCCAATGTAGGCGAGTTTTGGGACCATATCAAGTAGTCAGAATAAAAGGAAAAGATCGATATGACGTTAAAAAAATTGGGGACCATGAAGGACCAATTTCAACGTCTTCTGCAGCGGATTCAATGAATCCATGGGTAACTCATTATAGTGAAACGTCACCGTCGGGGTCCGAATATGTTGTCAGTATGGCCGAGTTGTAAGATATAAACAAACTAAATAAACCAGATCACAGCAAACTAAATTATTTCGACCTTACATTCAATGCAATTCTGTATGGTATCAATCCAAGTAAAGTGGAATGAACTCAACCCTTTTGTTATCATCGCTACCGTTAGCATATTTTTGGAGAGAAACAGATGCTTTGTAGAGTCAACAGATGGTCGCATTCAAGAAAAGGTCGCAGCAAATGACACGTATTTTTAAAAATCGAGTTCGGGTCAGAGTTTTTGTTACCTTAAATTTATTAAATAATAATTTCAATAAAAAACAACTTTATTAGTCTCGTTCAAATGCCTTTTTTATTAGAAACGTCTGATAACCATTCCTAACAAAATCCCACAGTAATTATGGACTACCTTAAACAAAAATGCATTGAACATTATGAAACAAGATTAGAAGCCTACAATAATAGTACTAAAATAAAAACAATTGGGAAAATTTATTTGAAGTATATCTACCTACCTACTGTTAGGAATATTACTGCTGTTCAACAGTTTTTTATACTTAGGTTTAACAAGTTGTGTAGACCTAAAATTAGTAAAACGGTTAAATTTTAAATAACAAGGGAAAAGTTATTATTGGTCTAAAACGAATAATATTATATACTAGATGAAACTGATAGTTAAATAAAGTGAAAAATCAAAGTTTTGTATGGCAACACCGAGAAGAGGTTGCCCGATTTGATCCATTTTTGAATTTATCTTTGCAATTTTTATGAAAACGCCGTGTATAAAATTTGAATTCTTCACATCGACATGTGCTCAAGCATTACATAAATATAGTATAGTGAAATTCCAAAGTTTTGTCTGCGTCAACTCGTTCTCAGGCACTGCCCAAATATACAGTGAAAAACGTAATTGTTTTCTGGCAACCCTATGAAGGAGCTGCTCATTTTCGAATTTAAATTTATTAATTTGTGAAAACGCTCGTGTACAAAATTTCAGCACTTTAAGTGAATGCAAGTTATTGTGAGAACAGATGGACAAACGGATGGACAAGAGCACGAACGGACATGCACAAATTAAAATAACTTTCAATATTATAGGTGGGTGCCTAACCTATTTTGCTCTACCATCATTATTTCTAGGTGTTACAAATGGAATGACAAACTTAGTATATGTACCCTATGAATTCATCTAGCTAGGGTATAAAAATGATATTGTGTCTAAACATAAAGAATTGTTCGAAGAAATAGGGTGTTTCTGTAAATTTCTTTATATAGCCATTGGTGACAATTGTATAGCAGTCACCAAACTACCAAGAAAGTTTACATTGAAACAACGAGACGCGCTAAAAAGGAAATTAAAACGCTTGTGTTCACTTAATATAACAAAAAAGGTGGCGACTATTTCTGCTTGGGTGTCTAACACAGTCATAAAAGAAAAACTACAATAAGCAGACACGCATCTGCTAGATCTAAAAGATTTATACTCAGCTATAAAAAAATATATATATAAGGAAATCCCCAGCTTTTATCAAAACGTCCAAACAAACTTGTTTTTCATTTCTAGACCTTAAAGATGTCTACTGGCAAGTAGCTTTTGATAATTATTCTAAGATCTTATGTACCATCAGTACCTACTCCTTTTGGTTGTTATAGATTTAAAAGTACCTCAGTGCTTCTCTTTTAATTGCCCTGTCAAAGATGTAGTTGCGAAAATTCCACATAACTAAATTTTTCATTGTAAGAATTTCTTTTGATTTTTGAAGATATTGAATTTTTTTTTAAGACTGGTTCAACCGGCAGGCAAACTAATATATAATCAGATATCTAATGAGTCGAAAAGGACTTTTGGGATGAGTACCTTAAGCCAAATGACGCTGAGAGAAATATAAGTTAACACCCGCATCACGCATTTTCTCCTAAGATCATGTTTGCTACTTATTAAGGGTAACAAACATCAAACTAGCTAGCGAAGCATTTTCATGTTTTCCCACCTAGCATTCACAGATCCAGAGTTCACCTGAAACCCCAGGAAAACGGGTGAAAACAGCTTTAAGCCAAATGCAATACCGCCGGCTACTTCAGTTCGAAAGTTCCGTATGGCATTCACTAGAATTTGTAAAAATTAATTTAGTTTTATTATAGTCCAGTCAATACGGACTAAATAAAGCCTTTGCCCCACAAATGGTGGGATAGTTGTGATTTTTATATATGTTATTCAGTTCCGGGCCCCGATGAAAAATCCAAGTTTAGACCCTTGGGGATGTCCGCGCAGTCCGCCATCTTGGATTATAGGTACCAACAATTGTTTTTTTTTTTTCAAAATAGTTACTCAACGACAAAAATTTAAAATATAAATTTGAAGAAGACTAAATATTATTTCCAATTGGAATCCGGCATACCTACTTATTTTCCACAGCTTGTCCTTATTTAAATTGTAACGTCAAAATCCAGTAACCACTTTATTCTCGCGAGGTCCCCATTTTGCCGACGTTCACTAACTATTTAACTTCTTTCGATGAAGCAAGGCTACTTAGATAAAACCTTTTTTAGTGAGTAAAAGCACACTCTTCCTAACGATATCATTTATTCATCTTAAAAAATTATTTTGTTATCCCAAATCGGCACAGAAAAAAAAAAGTGTCCACTTTTCCCCGATCTCCCCTAATAATAAATATTTGTTCTCAATAACTAATTTAAATTTAACGGGTAAGCATAATTAAAGGTAGGACCTATTTCCCGACAACTTTTCCAACAACACCTACTAGAAAATGAACTGTATATTATGTATGTAGTGTAGATATAGATAGCTTTATGCGATCTGACCCATTTTCATATTGTTTTCATCCTAAAACTATGCAATGAATCAATCATCCTTTCACCAGAAAAATTGCTTGTTTACTATACAGAAGCTATTGAAACTATCGAAGCCACAATTCAACCCCATCCATTATGTATTTGCGGTTAATATATGTTTGAAGTAAACACGAGGACAATCATCGTGAACTATACGATATGTATGTATGTGCGCAGGTACAGATAAACAAGTTCAAGTATGTGTGACCCAATGAGAATAAAAATGAATGGAGTGGAGGAGGCTTTTGGTGACAAATAACCACCCAGCACTACATTTAACCTTTAATAGCTGCTCTTGGGCTGTTATTACTCGCCTCTCCTGCGTCGCATCGGATCGGAAAAATACTTTTGATTAATGTCTCCAGTCACAAAAGCTTATTGAGATTTTGTCAAGTTATGAGGATACGTATATGAAGCGGGTTACTGATGAAGATGATGATACACAGCTTCCGAACTGACAAATAGATATAATTATTTATATAGCATTGGAAAAAGAAAAAATGCAAATGCCCCAATTACGCTAGCCTTTTTTACATAGTTTGCATTAGTGAAGTCTTATAGCTCTGAGTTTGCTTATTTCACTTAAAAACAAGTATAAAAAGTTGGACTTGAATCACATTTTCACATTCAATTGATATATGCAAGGGGTAGGCCTCTCACAAAAACCTGTCTGTTCCCTTAATGAAGCGCATCAGGTGAGACAGTTCATTCGCAGATAAGAGGGAAGGTCCTAGCGTATCCAGCCTATGCCGGGAAAAAGCTGGACAATCGCAAAAATGTTCGGTTATCTCAGATCTTGCTTCATGTAGCTCGATATGTCGAACAACTCTGATTGAATCATCGATAATGGCAGTACGAATGGTTGATACTTTATGACTATAGTCATAAATCTACCACTATTTAAAGCCAATATTTTGAATCTACTAATCTACCACCCTGTTAGAAAATCTACGACTATTTTCCATTATTGCCACTAAGATATTATTCCAAATTAGTTACCTTCTTAAGCCGTTTGCACAATTAAACTTATGTGAATTCTATATACTGGGTGTCCCATAAGTGGTGTGAAACCTGAAGCCTATGGATTAGTCACGTTTAGGCGAGCCAAAAATTGTATGACTGGGGGGGGGGGGGGGGGGGGGGGATCCGTATGGTTTCCGAGATATCGGGGCTTAAAGATATTTGGATATGTTTCTATAGGTCACCCTGTAGCTTCTGAACGTTACACCCCTAGATAATTATTAAAATATGTTAGACAGATAATCCCTGGACCTTTCCAACGGTCCATAAATATGTCTCCTGCTCCTTTTCGTTTTGAAGTTATGGCTCAATAAAATCAAATTTCGGAATTTTAAATCGTTTTTTTTTTAATTAACTACTATTTTTATCAAAAAACTCGTCACGCGCTTTAAAATGACTTATTCCTCTGTACCCAAAATGTAACCGTTTCTGCGTTTTTTTGCACTTTTTCTTAAGCATATCCAGGTAAAAAGGCTCAAAAAGTTCAATTAGTGCCAGAAAGTAGGCAATTATCTTTTCGGGATGAGCTCATTGAACCATTTCGCTGGATATGTTTAATAAAAAGGTGCAAAAACACAGAAACAGTTACATTTCAAAGGAAAGTTTTTGGGCTTTTTAAATCTAGTATGAAAAATTGGTGTTGATTACCACTTTTTTTTATAAAAATACTATTTATTTAAAAAAAAAACAATTTAAATTTTCGAAATTTGATTTTGTTTAGCCATAACTTCAAAACGGAAAGGAGCAGGAGACATATTCATGGACCGTTGGAAAGGTCCAGGGATTATCTGTCTAACACATTTTAATAATTATCTAGGGGTGTAACGTTCAGAAGCTACAGAGTGATCTATAGAAACATATACAAATATATGTAAGCCCCGGTATCTCGCAAAACGTTTGGATCACCCCGCAGGCACACAATTTTTGGCTCACCTAAGCATGACCAATCCATAGGCTTCAGGTTTCACACCACTTACGGAACACTCTGTATAATTATGGAATTGTGGTTCACTTTTGGAAAAAAAATTTAGACAAAGATGGAAGCTTTGCAAGCATTTACGTTTGCAGAATTAGCGGATTTTATGTGAACCTTAGCTACTTTGCAGCACAGCAGTGCTACAGAATGTGCATCTTTATACCCAAACAGTCACTTCAAAAATCAAGATTTCAAAGATGGGTGATCATACGGAATTACATACGGGTAAAAAATGAAGTCAGTTAAATGGGTAAGCCGTGGAGAATGTTATGTATACAAAAACAGTTAATAACTATCTTTAACAGAGATATTTTTTCAGCCCTTCCTAGACCTTATTAAATATTTTGCTAGATTCAAATTAATAACTGGGAGATATGTTAAACAATTATAAACATTAAGTAGATATTAAAAATTATAATTGAATAATGCATAATATATTTATTAAAGTTGTATCCAGAACGAATTAAATGATTTAAAAATGAGTTTTATGGTAAATTTTTTGTCATTTTTGTTTTCAAAGTATTTTTTATTGAAGTTCTTAGTAATAATTCGGTCAAGAAGATCAAATGGCGAACGGTGTTTGTCGCACTCTTCTGTCCATAGAATTATCACCCTGAACTTCCTTTCTCGGAACAACAGGGTACTAGTAGTTTACGTGCCAGGTCTCAGCGACATTAGCGGAAATGAAAAGTTGAACGAATTTTCTCGTCTAGTTGCAACCTCGGAGATATCCTCCAATACAATTGGAATCGCATTTGATGTTTTTATGTTGGCTGCAGATGCAATCACGGCAGAAAGAATAAGGTAAAGATATTGTATACAATGCTCCGTCTCTGTTGCCCATACGCAGGATTCAGTTAAGAATAAATATTGAAAATTAAAGTCGGAATGAGTTTAATTCCTTATAAGCGATTAAAATATCACTTGGACACAAGAAAATATATTTTTTTAATTAAATTCGATTTTCGGGTATAAAATTTGATCTGATTGGTTGAGTTTTATATGCTTTTTATGTAGTAAAAGTTTTAAAGGGTGCTCTAACGGAGATATACAGAATCATAATATTTGTGCCACATGAAATAGCAAATCGCTCAGTCCATTGTTATAAGTCAGTGGGCAGACTTAACCCAAAAGAAACGAAAAATCTACTGATGGTAAACAAGCCAACCTTGAGAAATCTGATGTCAGTTCTCACTGTGCACTCTCGTCTCAGGGATCACCTACACAACATTGGGCTTGTTGTTGACCCTATATGTGGGGATGTGGAGGGAAACCCGACACAGTGTCTCACTTAAAAATACTCACTTAAATACTCACTTTTTTCACTGTCCAGCTCTCTCGAGAAAGCGTTACAGATTCCTTGATGAGCTCCACGAAGCGGGCAAGGAGGACTAGCAGCCAATACTTAAATTCATAAGAGTATCCGGTTGGGACCTATGACCAGCTGGTTATAACTCTGGAGGGCCTTTTATGGCCTACTTTTCAGAGCCCCCGCAAGGAGTCTCAACCTCAATTTTCAATCAATCAATCAATCAAATCAATAGAAACAAACAATTTTCGGTTTTTGTTAGTAAACAAATCTTGTGCATGGTGTTTTCATAGAAATAATAAATAAAATTTCTTGGTGTTGCCTTACAAAACTTTTGGTTTTCACTTTATTTAACTTTTATTTTCATCTAGATAATATTATTGGTCTTAGAAAAATATTGTAACTTTTTCTATTGTTATTAACATATTTTCTTCAAGTGATTTTTAGGAAAACAGTTTTAAAGCTTGATTTTCGCTTTTATCTATCTATATTTAATTGCTATTTATCTTTTTTTAGTAGCATCCACATCTCATTTTGCAAAGGAGAGTGGAAGTGAAAATGAACCAATGTCATCGATTTTAACCGGTCCATTTAATCAGGATGAGCTTGCTTCAACAAGTACTGCGCCTATATTGAGAGCGGACAAGCAAAGGTGCAATCCACTCTCAAATCATTTATAACTCGCCCAATATCAGTTGTTCGTAAAAAGAGGCTGGATAATCTTGTTTTAAATATGATTATTCGCGATTTTAAGCCATTTTCTATTGTCAGTGATGCAGGTTTTCGTGAGCTATTAGCTGGACTTGATCCCTCGTATAAGTTGCCTAATAGATCAACATTAATTTGATAGGGTTGCAGAGGTATTGAAAAAAAATCTGCAGATTGCTGAATATATCTCCCTTACCACAAAGAGTTGAACCTCATCAACTGCAGAAAGTTATATTGCTGTAACTGGGCATTTCATATCGGAAGAATGGGAGTTGAAGTCTTCTTTATGGGAATGTTTTCCTTATAGCGAAAGGCACACAGCTGATAATTTTAAAAATGAATTATTTCGAGTTGCTGACAACTGAGGAGTAAGACATAAAGTGCATTGCGTTATATCTGACAACGCTGCAAATATTACAGCTGCAGTGCGTTTAACCGGCTGGAGCGGCTTGTTCCGCACATACCCTCAATTTAGTGGTACAAAGCGCTATCCGACCTTTAAAAATTATACCACAAAAAGTGAAGTCAATTGTGGAATATTTTCACCGAAGCACTGTAGCTTCCGCAAAACTAAAGGCATTGTAACTTCCAATGAACCCTGAATGTCAGCCCTTACAATTAAAAAAGAAGGTTTTAACCCGATGGAATTCAACATATTACATGTTTCAGCGAATAAGCGAAATCCAAGACGCAGCTATACGTGTTCTCCATAATCCAGTGCAAAGTTTGTCTTTTTTCGAAGTTAAACATTAAGTGAACTGATTAAAGCTTTAAAGCCATTTGAGCAAGTTACATATGAGATACCTAAGTGCTGAAAAAGATGCTACTATATCGAAAAATATTTTACTTGCACGAGGGCTTGGTAGCTTATTAAGTAAAATGCAACATTTAGTAACTTGAGACATTTTTTTGGAACTAATAAATGACTTGCTGAAGTCACTTTCAACTCGTTTTCATAATGTTGAGCTACATTTTACATTCTCCCGTGTAACGTTCTTGGATCTCCGCTTCAAAAAAATTTAATTCAAGATGATAAATAACACTACTGCCTTAAATAAATTCAAGGAAGGCATTATGCAAGATCTGCTGCGAATTCGGATTGGACTTCTTGACAATTCATTAAATGAAGTACCAGAGAAATCTTCAAAGAACACCCCGAATACCACAAAAAAGTCTGTTGAGAATATGGAGGAGGACATTTGGATGGACTTTGGCAATAGAGCATCCGTTGTAAAAAGTGCTAGTACACCGTGATCTATCGCACATATTGAGGTTCGTCAGTTTTCTGAAGAACCAAATATGGCCCGCAGAAATGTTCCATTATTGTGGTGGAAAACACGAGCGCTCACCTATCCTAGATTAGCTAAGTTAGAAAGGAAAAATCTTGGAATTGTGGCAACTTCAGTCCCTAGTGAGCGTATATTCTCAAAAACTGGGCTCATAATATTAGAAAGAAGAAGTCGATTAAAACCGGAAAATGTCCAAATGATAGTTTTCCTTTATGCCAATAAGGCTTTATTTAATTAATCTCTTTTTATTTCTTTTAAATTTCTGTATATCTTATTTCAATTTTTTGATTATTTATGTATGAATATCTCGTTTTTTTTCTGCCGTTGAATTTGTTATATTTTATTCTTTTATACATATTTTTAATTTGTTATGTGCAAATACATAAAAAAGAAAGTACATTAAAAAAGAAAGTACCTAATCTATATATAGGTACTAACTATTTCATAAAACCTACTATGGTAAAAAGTACATAAAACAAGCTAAGGCGCTGTAGAACAGAACTTATTATGAAAATTCTGAGACCAGTACCGAAAGTAACGAGAGTACCGAGTACCAGTTTCAAAGTAACGAGTAAATGCTTCCCATGTAACGAATCATTACAGGTACCGAAAAGTACCGATCTTTCCCATCACTTGGAATCATAGAGTCACTTATGAAAATTGAACTACCTGGCTTTTTGATTAGAATTAATTGCTGTTCACAATGATCTGTGGTAAAAAAATTTTAATTCACCAGAATTTGCGATAATACTGTTATTTTTTCCAAAAAAGATTTCTGCCCTCTTATGTTGGTGCTCCAGGTGGTCCGCCTCAGCTGCCCCACCCTTACTATCCTGCTCGATATACCTATAAAATGTAAACGAGTTTGCGTTATTGCTAATAAAATTGTTTTACATATGTATGTAAAATAATAAAATACTAAAAAATAAGTCCGATACAATTACTATGAGAACTTTCTGAGATAATTGCAAAAAACCTAGAATTCAAACCCTTTCAAACCACTTCACGGCTCAACTTAAGAACACTTTTCAGGATATGCTTAGGACATCAAAAATCCAGCTTGGTTCGTATTTTTTCGAAGTTTTGCTCTTTTTGTGTTTTAATTTTAATGCGAGCTATACAATTTGCCTTCCTTATGTGAATTCATTTTTTTGCTCTTTCCATTTAAAAAGCGGCTACATATACAACAGAGTATACCCTTCTATAACTGTTAACCTCAATTTTCAATTACCATCAAACCCCTAAAAGGATAATACCAGCAATAATTTCCTCAAGAGCTTTGGGGTAGGTAAAAAATAAAAGCTCTTAACGAGATTCATCAATTTTTGCTCATACTCATAACTTTCAAAATGCAACGAACTTATCATAAGGACACAACCACGATTTTTCTTTCTAACTTTTTTTGTTTGTTTGTTACTTGAAGGACTCGAAAGCGTTGTTTGTTACAAGCCTTAGAAAGAATATCAGATAACTCAAGCCTATATACACATTTATATGCTAGCCACGTGTATTGTATTACAGTATGGAAGGATGGAAATTTGAATTTTTCATAGAAACCACCAAGCTTGAAAAATTGTTCTGTAATCCAGATGACGTCTATTTTGTATAGTAAATACAAGGATCTAGGTTCGATGCATATGCAGGCTACTTCTGCAAGCAAATCGTTCGTCACTGAATATAAAATCACCGGCTGAAAGATGGAATAAGTCAGACTGTGTAAAAGTAGTGGCACTACCACTTGAAGTGGATGTGAAATGTGTAGGGCGTGCGCAGTTGTAGCTCGACATTCTGTACGGCAATAATGTACACAGGTCTGGTAATTGGGGCAAGGCATGCTTTTCGGGACTCATCTCCCATCTAAAATGAAAAAGGATGAAAAACTACTGCATGTATAGATCTACTTGTGTGGGATGCATGTAGCTCTTCTCGAAAAAAAAATGTTGAGTAGACCCAGGCCTGGGTATAGTATGTGCCGAAATAAGCACAATAAGCACTTGAGTGAGTATATGAGCAATCTCATGTTCATGTTCACTCCAAATAAGTTGCAACCCAGGCTGCTTATCAAGTTTTGCTTCATCTGTCTTTGTGTCATCGTTTCAGATCCATGTGTTTCGCTGTACATTGTAAAGACTATGTTTCTAAAAAGTTGCCTTTGTATATTCAGCATCAGCACGAGTTTGTGTCAGAGATGTATATTCGAACACATGTACAAAAACAATCAACGTGCTTGTGAGAAAATTTATTAAAAATTCATTCAAGATTACTTAAGAGATTTTTTCAATGTGCTTCAGTTGTGCGCTGATTCTGAGCCGTGACCTCCATGAAATAAGTGTGGGTAGACTTTTCAGCATTTGATTTAACTTTCTACAAGGCTCCTTAATCAATATCAATACCTTCTTGATGTCAAAGAAGTGAAAGCCACAGCTTAAAATGAAACGATTTTAATCATTCTTAAGGGTTTGACAAAATTCGTACCAGTTAAATCTTCGATGTGGAATTGTGGGTGCTGCTGTTTAAGGAAATCGCTTTTAATATAATTTCATAAAATTAAATAAAAGTTAGCAAAAGCTCAACTCAGTTCGTAATAAATTTCATTATCAGTTGGTAGTGTGTAGGTTTGATAAATGATAGATAGAAGATGCTTTGATTTATGAGCTTAGCTTAGGAATTTTCAGTGTCCATAGAGATATATTGAGAATTGATGCCCCACCTTATGACGATGTTGATATTAGGCTAGTAAACGGAGTCAATTTCAAGAAACAAGTATAATTGTGGTAATATTGAAAAAATGTCTACAACATGACATTAGAGTTAGTTGATCATCACATTTAGGCTCCGAACTTTATTATTACCTATAGGGACCAGGAGCAATTTTTTTTATAAATTATCCTCATTTATACAGATCTACTCGACTTTTTATGCTCTCTTAAGGGAAATGGATAGGAAACAGTAGCCCTCCATCGTCGGATCCAGTTTTGGGGAACAGATTTCAGCCCACTTCATACACTTCCTGTTGATGTGTGGCTTTGGTTAGACGATCATCTTGCAAGTTGTTCTGGATTATTATCCTGTTTGAGGATGCAATAACTCAAGTTTCTGATGAATCTGGGAAAAAACTCAATTTCTATGCCTCCAACCCAACAAATAAATCAGACTCTCCTTTGTACCACTCAATTAAATATCCTTTAACCGGTACACCGATGGATATGGGGGGGGGGGGGGGGGGTCATTACCCCCCCTAAATTTGAAGTAGAAGATATTTACTTATTTGAGTTATTTGAAAAAAATACATTTTTTATTTTATTTTATTTTTTTTATTTATATAATTCACCTTCACAAAAAAATCTTTATTCAAAACTTTTTGTATGCATGTGATGGTGTATAGGTTTTCCTCCGAACTTGAGTTTGGGAGCTCAACTTTTGGTGATCCAAAACCCTAGAGAAACACTTCCCAAACCATGAAACAGACTCCCTCGCTACCACATCAGAGCCCTAACTAGGACTAAGTTACACAACAGAAATTCGAAAGGTTTTTTGGCACCGACCAAGGTAAGAACTATTTTTGACACACAAAATTATACCCGCATGAAATGGCATATCGAGCGAGCAGCCCATATTAAATATATATGACAGTGTGTAAAACTGAGAAAAGTGTTTGGTTTGAATGACTCCTGCTGTTTGCACCCTAAACTACTATTCTATTAAAAAATTATACTAAAAAATGACACATAATCCAACTGCTTAATACGGAAGCCTTCTTAGTATCTCACTAAAGTACTGCAGTGGCTACACTAAGCGACTTTTTTTTTTTTTGTGCTCAATGTAATTTGTAAGATTTCAATGCTCGATCCGCGCCTGATAGTGCAATCAAATAGATTGAGTACATATCATTCAAAATCTTAAGAAGATTGTCTTTTTAGCCTAATTTGCTTGGGAATAGCGATCGTTGTACACCAACAACTTTTTTTCACTCTTCATTCTTCTTGGGAGACTACAGTAGCTATCCAATACCGCCGTCGCTTAATAGGAAAAACCTACGATGTACGAGGAAGCTTTTTGGTTCTTTTCATATGCCTATTTATCCGATTGGTAACATTGCTAATGGTGAAAGCGTGAAAACCGCATACAAAATAGCTTATAATCAATCCTACAAATGTTTCTTTGCTTTTCTTGAGTATATATTGGAGTGCTGCTGGCAGAGAGATTGATGAAATTTTTGATAGTTGGATTAGTAGCTAATATGAGAGAGGAGAACTATAAAAGTCGAAATGGATCTATGCAGGTATAAAATCAAGTCATAGTCCTTTATATATAAACTGAAAGCATAAAGTCAGATAGTCTTTACATCCTTTTCAATGTTGTATTGAAAGCTGTTTATCCAACTCGTCTAATAGATGGCGTTATTAACGAATCTCACCTTATAAAACCAGAGTTTATGAGGACTCTGTGCTTTGTCCGTCTCTTTAGCAGAATTTCATGAATGGTGACTAGACATTCATTACTTCTAGTCCCATCCATAATTTTGTTGACAGATTTCAACATTTGCTTGCTCCCGTTTCTTGCTCCACAGATATCAAAGTGTTTGATGCTTTCTCGCAGATTGATAAGAACAGGTTTGCTGATAAATCCACTCTGAATAACTTTCAACAACTCGCGTGGAGAGCAGTGGCGGATCTAACATTGAAATTAGGAGGGTGTCATCTTACTGCAATTAAATTTAGCAAAAAAAAAAGAAAGAAAAAGAAAAACATCAAATGGAGTACCACTTGTCCAGCGCCATAGTAAGTCGGCTAGTTTAGCCACCGCATTAGTGAGGTACTAGGCAGGTTTCCCCATTAAGCGGTGTGGATGATGTGTCATTTGTTAATATTATTTTTTTACAAAAAGTAATTTCTTTAATGAATAGTAGTTTAGGGTGCAAACTGCACGAGTTATTCAAACTAAACTTTTCTCAGTTTTACAATCTTTTGTGTCAAAAATAGTTCTTACCTCGGTCGGTGCCAAAAAACTTCGAATTTTTGTTGAGTTAGGACTAAGTTAGGGCTCTGATGTTGTAGCGCGGGAGTCTATTTCGTGATTGGCAGTTGTTTCTGTAGGGTTTTGGATCACCCAAAGTTGGGGTCCCAAAGTCAAGTTCTGAGAAAAATCCATACCCATACATCAGAGGCATAAAAAAATATTCATTAAAGTAAATTTTTATTTTTTTAAGTTTTGGAATAAAAATGTTTTTTGAATTTGAATTAATAAATGAAAAAAATATAAAATAAGAAATATATTTTTTCAAATAACTCAATTAAAGAAATATTTTTACTTTAATTTTTAGGGGGAGGTCAAGACCCCCATGACTCCCCGCCTGGATCTGCCACTGGTAGAGTGTTGATCATTTCTGGAGTTTTAATAGAGGATGTTATTTCCGTTCAATTCAATATGATGGACAAAAATTTATTCATAATACTTGTATGTTTTAACTTTTGTCGTTTCTAGACCCTGTGGTTAGTTCATAATATTCCCATTCTGCCTCATTATGGCAAACTTTTTATCGAGTATTTTGCCCGATAGATCTTAAGTTATTCAATGCGGTATTCTAATGTTGCCACTTTTTACCACACTTTCCGCTTTTAAAATTAGAATATAACTAATTTACAGTCTTTTTTCTTACAGAACACAAGCTTTAAATTACCATGAAGCTGATATTAATCGCTGCGAAATGTTTGTCAACATTATATATTACGGGAAATGTTTATAATGTATAACGAATTTATCTTGTTACAAAACTCATATTATAGGTTCTAGCCACGGTATGCAGATTACAAGGAATGCCTAATAAATTTTTGAACTTTAAGTCATACTTGGCGTGTAAAAGTTTATCAGAAAGACGGATAATCAGAAAAATCACTGGTTGCACATACATAATTAGTGGGGATGACGTTATTATGGTTGAAATTAAATACATTTGATGAATGCTCGTGATAATGATCTTTGCTAATATCGAGCTTGATCATATATTATAATCCATAAGAATGATGAGCACTTAGGGACTGATTAACTATATTGAATAAAGCCAGCACTTGGGGATTCAAAGCTAAAAAACTCGATATAAAATTGTATATAATATATGTAGGTATATTTCTGAGTTAACTGAACTGATTGATCGTACAAGAAGAAGTAACATTTTTAATCTGCTAATAACACAACAGGCTTTTTGCCTGGTCTTAACGGATCCTGTTGTTATACGAAATTAAGTAGACTATATGCAATTACGACTACTATAGCAAGTAATGCAAGAAAGAGTTATTTTGATAGTTTCATACAAAACTAAGCTAACATATTTCTCCTAGTTTTAATTTACAAAGTTTTAATTATACTTCTTGTAGCCTGTATACTATGGGGTCTCAGTAGTGAGCCTGCATGTTTATTAGATTGAAGATAAGAAATTTAACAAAAATTAACAAGCCAAATTGTATAGCCACTACGTAATGTAATCGTCATAAATTTGTTGAGAATTTTTCTAATAAAGCAAACAAAACTAAAAACTAATAGGATGGAAGTTTTGGATACACTTTAGGAACCTTCTAGACAAGAGTAATTATGGATCAATTAAAACAGGATTAAAAGTTTGTTAGTATAGATGTAAAATAAATAGGAGAATTTAATTGAGAAAAAAAGTCGAGCGAATGTAAGGCTGCAAATAATAAGAAGCTATTGGTTCTTCAGAAACTGCTACTATAGAGAGGAGATCTTTTTTGACATCTCCCTAAAGATTTCTATCTCCTGCTGACGACTGCCTTCTTCTGCTCCCTAATAAGAGCACGATCATATTAATGGGATTTGAAATGACTTCACAACGGGTCGTTTTTTAAGTCATATTGCCTTTCCCTGGCATCACCGCTGAGAATTATTTTCCAAAACACGCTCGATAGAGGTTGTTTCTCTCAGCTATGGAAAAACTCTTTTATCATACCTATCCACAAAAAAGGTAATAAAAGTGAAATTTCTGCTAACTAGAGGTCTATTGCAAAATTATCTTACATGCCCAAATTTTTTGAATCTATCTTTTACTCTCATCTATCAATTTCCTGCAACAATTTACTCTCTTCAAACCAACATGGGTTTATATTCCGCAGGACTACAACCACTAACTTGTTGGGATTTGTCTCGGATACCAATGGACGGAGTCTGATTTAGATAACAAGGCATACCAAATCTCTTTCCGCCATTCAATCGCTAGAGTATTGAAGGCATCGTGTGGTGTATCTCAAAGGAGTGAGTTGGGCCCATTAGTTTTTTTTTTCTATCTATTGACGACATTATCTCTGTTGATTTATGTTAATGATTAAATCTTTTAAAGATTGTAAACAGGGGCCGGATTCACGGATAACACGGAGAATTGTGGACTTTGATATATAAGAGTTGATTTGACAGTTAATTCTCCACTTGGAATTCTATAACTTGCCAATTTATTTTGAAACTTAACAAATTGTTAAAATTCTTCGATGTTTTGCAAGTGGAATAGTAAGAAGAAGAATTCCCAACTGAGCATATTGTCTATTTTTGTTGTATTTTGAGAAGGTAGGTAACCTAGGTAACCTACGAATTTTCAAATTAACCGGTGGGAATTGCAATCTCTCTTTTCGCATCAGTTCTCTCACATTTTCCCCAATTCTCAAACCATGTTGGGAATGGAAAATTAGAGAGTTTTATCGGAGAAAACGCATATTCTCATCTCCCAAATTCCCAAATTCTCCGGGGTTACAGAATCCCGCTCCTCTCACAGGGCGACCTTCACAGATCTTACGATTGGTGCAAAAACAATTATTTGGTACTCAATATCGATTTTCCACAGGAATCAGAAAATAATCACTATTCCCCCAGTCGACTAGACTTCTGTTAGTAGTTCGTCTAGTAGTAGTTCTATTCTGGGCTTATAAAACTTTGGCCCGAGAGCTCTCGAGCCCCATCATAATATTGCATTTGTACAATTGCTTTGTGAGATCACTTCTTGAATACATTAACCAGGTCTGGTTTCATCGACCGTATCGTGTCTGTTCAACGAAACTTACTACGCTTTGCTCTTAGGCACCCACCCTGGGATAATTCATTGATTCTTCCCTATAAGGATCGCATAAAGCTTCGAAATATGTACTCGCTTGAAACAGGTCATCGCTGTTAATACTAAGGCTGAGCATTTTGTCGTTGACATTTATAAACATGTTCTAAAAAAACCTCTACATACACAATCCTTAAGTTTTTTATTCTATGTTGCATTACACGTCATTCCATCTGATGTTTGGTTTATATTTCATTTAATACTAACACCGACTAAGTGATGAAAGGCAAGCATATATTGTTGACCGTTTATTTATAAAACGTGTCAGTACAGCGAGCTTGTGTTAAGCCGGTAATGATAGTCAAATGTCACAACTACATGCCGATGTATTGAAAAGTTTTTCTTAGGTCTGCAGTCAGCATCATCATCACGCATGTATGAGTTACGTAAAATAAAAACTTGCAGTAATAAAATTCATAGATAAAAGAATTGGTCGACATTTGAAGTTTTGAAAGAATGCGGCAATTATCATAAACTGATTCCGAATGAAGTAGAAGTATAACATTCGACAACCACCCACTGCACCCCTCTTCCTCTTCCAAATCTTCCTTGCATATGTACTAAAACGTAAAAACAAGAATGTCATTAGCTTGGCTCATTTCACTAGTTAAAAATCTGCATACAAATTTTAAAGCTTTTAATCTATTCCAAGGATCATCTCAAGTTAGCTCCATTGAAGTCATTCACATAAGATGGCATCATCCGCCTATTCGCAAATTCTCAATACAATTCTTCTACAAAATACCACCGTCGAAGAAAATTTCTTAAAGGCTTTAAAATCAATGAAGTTGAAAATTTTGCTGTTCCGAACGTGTTATCTTATGGGCAACAAGAGGTTTTCCTGTTCATCGAGGATTCTTTGGGACTAGGATCTTAAGGAGTTTATTGACTAATAAAATCTAAAGGTTCAAATTTAGTCTTTTATGAACTCTTAAATAGACAAACTTCGTCAAATCAGTGGCAGTTTATACAGAAAAGATATTTACATGAAAATTTTGACCACAGAATCTCGTTTTGTGATGTGGCAAAGTCAATGAGTAAACAAGAAAGGGTTTTGATAAGTAATTATCGTTCATCGAACCTGCCAGGAACAAGAAACTTTAGATACACACTTTATTTTATTTTATTGAAGATTAAAATTAAAAATATTATTTTTTTTCTTGTTTTAATTTATTAAGAAGAAAATTGGACTTGTTGACGAGCCCGTATGCGGAGGATTCGGAGGAAAATCCGTAACGGTGGCTCACTTTCTTTGACTCAAACCTCCTAGTTGAAATACACGAACCGGGTAGGGACGGTTGGAGTTCGATGAAAAAAAAAAATTGTGAGAATGCCCAGCAGGCATTTATTAGCAATAGCTCATAATTCAAGAGCCTTGTTATGGCCTAAGTTCTAGAGTATCCTTTGGTTTTTTCAACCTCTTTTCAATTCATTCATCAAGCAGAAATATGGAAATCGTGGTTTGCTTAGGGCTCGTCATGTTAGGAGGCAGTATAGAAAGCTTTGATATGGATACGTACTGGACCAATATATCCTCCCCATACTATACTTATTGCTGATTTCATTACGAATATTCAGTATAGTATGCCTTCATATTGTGGCTCCAGATAATTAATTTCTGAAGTTGAGTAGATGACAGTCATACAAAAATTGAAAGTAGAAATGACAAAAAAGTAGAAAGCGTACACTATTTGTTCTCTTGAATAGGTGGATAAAACGCAGTCTATAAAAATTTTAATTAAATTTTTGTACAATTTTTTCAAAGAAAGAGCATCCAACAACAGGGATAGGGTCGAATCCTCATTCATTTCCAATGTCAATAGATGTTGGATGCTCTTTCTTTGAAAATATTGTACAAAAATTTAATTAAAATTTTTATAGACCGGGTTCTATTAAGCTATTCAAGAGAACAAATGGTGTACCTACGCTTTCTACTTTTTTGTCATTTCTACTTTCAATTTCTGTATGACTGTCATCTACTGAATTTCAGAAATTGATTATTTGATTCCACAATATGAAAATCCTTTTGTATATAATACATAATACGGTAGCTGTGACTTATTGACACCGGTAGGTTCACCTCCAGTCACTTTGAGGCCAAGATATAATTGACGAAAAGAGGATGACGGTGCATGGGGTTTCCGTGTAAATGTACACATGCAGTGAGTGTACACATTCCTTCGAGAAGAATACAAAAATGTCTAATTATATTATGTAAAAAAGGTAGTATACCACATAAAATCAAATTAAATCGAATCGAAAGAATTTATTAATGTACCCCTGCTACGTACAACATTGGAGACTAAAGAGCATAATTATAGATTAAAAAATCAGCGAAATAGACAATAAAATCAGTATGGTGATTGATAATAGAGAAAGGATCAAATAATCCTGTGGACAATGTAAATAGTTAGAAAATGGCAACACTTAAAGGATTCGGACAACTTCACGCGACTTCCCGCAGCCTGACATTATCCATAAGTGTGCAATCCATTTTGGGTTACAAAGGCAAACTCAAACTATCTGTACATACACTATGATTTCATCTAGGGTATAGAAAAGAAAACATCCAACACTGAAAAAATATTATTAGTTAAAACGACAAATCACGATTAACTTAAATAATTAAATTAAATCATATTATTGTTATTTAAACGGAACATTCTAATTAGACTTTTGAGTTTTGAAGACTCTATTTTTAACAAAGCGTATGCCTATAAGCCTATGTAAATCTCTGAGTGAATAAAAAGAACATATTCTTTGTTCTGTGTGTTCTAATTTTTTTTCATATTTTTAATTTTCTTTTATTTTACATTTTTACTTTTTTTAAGTTTTTTACTTAGTGTGGCGACATGACGCGACGCAAACGAAGTTGTGCCTTTTTCTATCGCTGCTCCCTGCGAGATATCTGTTTGTCATTTGGTAGATTTTCGGAAATGAAATATCGAAATTACTTGCAGGATATCCAAAGATATGTTAAGTAGGCGAATGTAAAAAAAAGTAAAAAAGATAAACATGTAACAAACGGAGTCTAGATTTCCTAAACCTGTGTTGATATCTAATGTTTAATAAAAATTACTCATTGTCTTAAAGCTGCCTTTTCCCCAGAGTTCTATTTGACCAGTTGTGCATATGGCTAATTAGTGTATTTCTTTTCATGCGAGCTGGAGTATATCACCATAAGTCCACATAAGGGCCCCCTTACACGTCCACCAGGCTTGCGACTATATCGGCCGACTCCTTCATCAAACGCCGAGGAGTCCTCATCAGAGAAGAAACCCCATTGATCCTTTATCCTCAACCGATAGCCTCTACAATAAGCTGTTTCGTCTTGAAGAACTAGTCTCAAATCATCAACGTGTGGACCCTATTAGTGTGAACCGTAACCGTAACGGCCAATTACTGGGCAAGTATCCCAAAACTGGTGACCCGACGTGATTGGCAACCTAGAAGCCTTTTTGGATGCTGGCCGTTCTACGAATGTAGTTCACCTGTTGATTTGAGAAGATTACATGGTGCTAGCAGTGCTGGAGGTTCCGGAGCATTAAGTTACCTCCTACCCGAGTATAAGAAGTCTGTAGGATATCGCAAGAAGGCCTATCTATGTATTCATGCACTGAAAAATGTTAGCAACAGAGAGAAGAAAGAAAAATTGAAACTCTTCGCTGCAAGCAGTTCCGGACTTCACGGAGCAGCAGAGTGAAGCGTCTGTCAAACTACCCTAAAGCGAAGATGTTTTTCTTTTTGGTTCCATATATTTTTTTATTATGATTCCTGTCTGTTGTTGTTTTATTTATATTTTTTTTAATATTACATACTTAGTACAAATCTAAAAATCGCACTCTATTCTCCTCACATGGTATGCGAAAGCGCATTATTTCTATTATACATTTTCATAAGCTTAGTTGGTATAATCTGTAATACTGTGGGAATTTTCGGGTATCCTGCAAGGTACTTTCGTTTCGGTCGGTAGAGTCGTTAATTGAGTTTTTTTGTGTGGCCTGAATGTGCGTGTTTCCTCTACTTTTCCAGTTTCAGATTAATCCATGATGTCCACTACTCCTCAACCAGCAGTAGTAAACGCGGTTTCCGTCAAGCCTGTTCCTTTTTGGAGACATCATCCGGACCTCTGGTTCCTCCAGCTCGAGGCTCAGTTTCAATTGTCTGGAATCACACAAGATAAGACTTGGTTTTATCATGTGGTCAGTGCATTGGAGGAAAGTGTGGCTCACGTGGTAAGTGACGTGATTGATAATCCGCCCGCAGAGAGCAGATACGTAAGATTGAAGGAAACCTTGATTCAGCGGTTGCCAGGACGCGAGAATTCGAAGTGGAGGTAGCTTTTTACCGAGATATACTTAGGGGACGACGCTCAACCCTCGCAGCTACTCCGTGAGATACGCTCGATGTCAAGGGGGAAGTTGAGCGTGGAAGTGCTGAAGTCTTAGTGGTTGCATCGGTTGCCCGCGCTCACTCAAGCTATAATAGCGTGTAAGCGGGGAAGCCTGGATGAAGTTGCAACGTGTGCGGATACGATAGCAGAGGTGAGTCCAAGTTCTCAGATCTGCACGATCTGCAAGATAGGGCTAGAGGATGTATTCATCCATGTTCTTATAAATCGACAAACCCCAATTGTAAAAATTATTTTGTAAATAAAGATGAGAATTCGTTAAACTAATTGGCCCTCCACCGTTGACGTCAGTTTGGGGAATCCACACCAATAGTCATCTTTATTTTCTAGACAGGTCCTCAACAAGAAATTTTTTAATCGACACAGGTGCCAACGTGTCTGTAATTCCGGCAACTCGAGCTGATCGTCGGCTCAAATCGGGCTTACGACTCGTGGCAGCTAATTCATCGGAAATCAGCACAATCAGTCAAAAAAATTTATCTGTAGACCTGGGCTTACGTCGCGTGTTCTCGTGGCAGTTTGTAGTCGCAGACGTGCCTAAGCCCATACTAGGTGCGGATTTCTTAGTACATTATGGTCTCGTGGTAGATGTCAAGAAAAGGACATTGATTGACCCTCTGACCTTGGTTAAGTCCATCGGGAAAAGTATTTTCGGTTGCTGCTCCACACTCTCCATCCTCAGTGACACATCGATTCCCATCGAAACACAAAATCTCCTGTGTAAATACAGAAACATACAGTCAAGTTTCAACCACCCAGTCAAGCATACGGTCACGCATCAGATTACCACTAGGGGTCCTCCCATAGCGTCAAAGGTACGTCGTCTTCCGCCAGACAAATTAGCCGCAGCAAAGAAAGAGTTTAACTTTCTTCTAGCATGGCATCTGCCGTCCATCAGATAGCTGTTGGTCATCATTATTGCATATAGTTAGGAAGAAAAATAGTAAATGGCGACCATGTTGTGATTTTCGTCGTTTAAATTCTTGTACAATTCCGGATCGCTACCCAATCCCATTGATTCATGATTTTAGCTGCCATTAGCACGGATGTAAGATATTTTCGACCTTAGATTTAACTATGGGTTATCACCAGATTCCGATCGAACCCGACGATGTACCAAAGACAGCAGTTTCTACTCCGTTCGGACTATTTGAATTTACTTGTATGACCTTTGGGCTATGCAATACCGCTCAAACATTCCAAACGTTCATACATAATATACTGCAAGGGTTCAAATTTTGTTTCGTCTATTTAGATGACATTCTTGTCGCTTCAAAATCCTGCTAGTGAACATTTTGTCCATTTAGAATAAATTTTCGCCCGTCTGGAAGCTTTTGGACTGATCATCAACGTGGATAAGTGTAAGTTTTCGTCTCCCGAGGTAATTTTTTTATGACACCTAATCTCGCCAGACGGCATTAAGCCAACTGTCGAAAGAGCAGAAGCCATCGCAAATTGTAATCTGCCTGTTACAGTGAAAGATCTCAGACGTTTTCTCGGAACCATTAATTACTATCGCCGTTTCTTACCACATCCGGCAGAATATCAGGCTCTCTTGAATGAATATTTAAGAGGATCCAAAAAAGATGGCAAAAAGAAAATAAGCTGGTCTAGGGAGGCAATCAAGGCTTTTGATT
Organism: Dioctria linearis; assembly: GCA_963930735.1. Classification (NCBI taxonomy): domain Eukaryota; kingdom Metazoa; phylum Arthropoda; class Insecta; order Diptera; family Asilidae; genus Dioctria; species Dioctria linearis. Next base: position 328,097,515 of record OZ005740.1, on the reverse strand, counting down.
TAGTAAAAAAACAATTACCGGAGGTCGTACTTTTGGCGTTCCCTAATGCTACCTCGGAGTTAGCTTTATGGGTCGATGCCTCTGATACGGCCGTAGGAGCTACAGTGCAGCAAAAGACAGACAATGTCTGGAAACCTCTGGGTTTTTTCTCAGTCAAGCTCAGTAGGGCGCAACGCAACGGGAGTTGTTGGCAGCCAATCAGGGTGTCAAATATTTTCGGTTTTTGTTATAAGGGCGACCATTCACGCTGTTTACTGACAACAAACCCCTGACTTTCGCTTTCAACCAGAATTCAGAGAAAGCATCACTCAGAAAACTTCGTCATCTAGACTACATCGGACAATTTACCACCGTAGAAGTATTCGGGGGTAGGATAATACCGTGCTATACCAAGTTTCGATCGGGAGTACGGGCAGCATACCAATCCAACTGCAAGAAAATTAGGTCCGTTCATTTTGAAATTGCTGATCGGACGTCTGTGCAGATTTTTACCTGCGATTTGAGGTGATAATATAATAATTTAATAATCATTACGTACTGTGAATATGTGATACAGTTATTGTTTACATAAAAAAAAACTCTGACTTAATTGAACACGCACAGAATTAATTTCGGTAATCATATAAGGAACTACGCGGAGCAGCATTATTATGCTGGCACGTCTATGAATAAGAGGAGGAAATTCCTTCCTTCCCTAAAAACTTCTCATGTGGAAATGGCCCTTTTGAAGAGAAGTTTAATCTTCGGCTTCTGTGTTGTATAAAAATCTAAAGAAAAAAATCATTGGAAATAATATCGCTTCCGGTGACCTCTAATCTGGAAGCAAATTTAAGTTCTTGCATCTGTCACGTTTACAACCGGACACCACCCATGATGAAATTATATCTTTCGTTTCCGTGAAGATATGGGTTTCATCGGTTGTTCATTTGTTTTCCTCTTTGGAAAAAGGATGCTGACTTGTCTTCTCTTCGATTTAAGACGTTTAAATTGGGTGTTCCCGAGTATAATAATATCAATATTGTTGATCGCCGATCATTGGCCATCGGGGGTTTACGTTAGAAAATTCTCAAAGATTTCAAATAACGATGTAAAATCAACGAATGTGGCCCAGTCTCTGGATCACGATCAAGTTCAACCACAATCTTAACCTCATGCCCAAATTCATGTTCAATCTTAAAGACTAATTCAAAATTAAACTACAAAATTCTGAGCATTTATTATCAAAATGTGCGAGGTTTGAGAACGAAACTTCATGATTTTTCTCTTGCTGTTATGGAAAATGACTATGATATTATTGTCATCACTGAAACTTGGCTCAATGAGCATATCTTTAGTGGAGAACTTTTCGATGAGAGTCAATATATTGTTTATCGTAAAGATCGGTGGTGTCCTTTATCGACTGGTTTTACAAGACGGGGAGGAGTTCTAGTTGCCGTTCGTACCTCTTTTGTGTGCGAGAAGATTCATCTGCATAATGACTCCGCTAAAATCGATCAATTATACGTTCGAGTCTCATCTTATCTTAATTCTATCTCCGTGGATATTTGCGTAAGTTATATCCCACCTTCTTCTTCAATGGAACTGATGATGAGAATTTTTATGTTTTTGTGGTGATCTTAATTTGCCTAATATTAATTGGCAATGGAATTTAGAGGAATCTATGTTAATACCAAAGAATATCAAATTTAAAGTAGAATGTTAGGTTGTAGATAATTTGGTAGGAATAGATTTAATTCAATCGAATTCCATAACAAATATGTTTAGTAAAGTTTTAGATCTAATATTTATAAGTAACGAATTAAAATTTTAAGTTCATAAAGTTAGTACTCCTTTAACGCCTATTGATTTTAATCATAAAGCTGTTAATCTTTCCATTTCTGTTTATAAATTTAGTTCTCACTGTAACAAAGTAGATATTTTTTAATATAATTTTTTTAAGGCTGATTAACATAATCTTAATAACTTTCTTTCAAATTATGAATGGAATTCGATATACTCTGAAGATTTATATCAAATGTATACCAGGTTCGTAGATGTTATTCATGAAGGCCTTAAAAAACATGTTCCTACTAAGAGAATCTCATCCAATAAGCATCCAAAATGGTTTAACAAAAGTGTTATTAAACTTAAAAATGCTAAATCTAAGGCGAATGAAGCTTTCAAAAAATATATGGAAATCTTTCCGATAAATTAAGGTACTGTCAGCTTGGGCGTGAATATAAGTTCCTACTTAGATTTATGTACAATCAATACGTTTGGTCTATGGAGTGCAGTATTAAATCCAATAGCAAGGCATTTTGGTCATTTATAAATACTAAACGTAATTCTACAGCTCTTCCGAAAATGTTGTAATATGACAACAAAAAGGCCTTTAATTTAGAATATTTCGAATCCGTGTACAGTGATGACTCTGTTTATCTTAATGTTAAAGATTCTACGCCTCCGTTTTCTCTTGACAATGGTGTTGTCTCTTTGTCTACCAGCGACGTACTGCAGCGCTTAAGAAACTTAAATTCTAGTACCAAGTCTGACACTGACTTTTTATGCACTTCTCTAATGATAAATTGCGCTGACACCTTGGCGCATCCATTAACTTCAATTTTCAACTAATCTTTACAAACAGGGATTTTGTTAGATATTTGGAAAGTCTCCTACATTTCACCGATATTTAAATCTGGGCAAAAGGATGACATCAAAAATTATAGAAGTGTCTCTGTTATGAATACAATTCCTAAAGTTCTTGACTCGTTGATTCATTCTAAAGTTACATTTTTTAACCAAGGAAATTATTTCATTAGAACAGCATAGATTTCTTCCTGGTCGATCATGTGTAACTAATCTTACTTCTTTTTCACATTACGCTATTAATGCTATTGAAGATTCCTTTCAAGTTGATATTATTTACACGGATTTCTCTAAAGCATTTGATAGAATTAATATTTCTCTTCTTTTAAGTAAACTTATTATAATTGGCTTTCAGTCATCTTTTTTTAAAATGGATTGAATCCTATCTGACTGATCGTAAACAATACATCAATTGGTAGGATACTCTCCAGAGAAATAAACGCTAGCTATGGCGTGCCTCAAGGTAGCCACTTAGGTCCACTGCTTTTCTTGCTTTTTATTAACGATATAGTCGAAAGTTTCAAATTTACTAGATGTTTGTTGTTTGCTGATGACTTGAAATTGTTTTTAAAAGTCAATTCTGTGGATGATTGCGCAATCATTCCACGTAATCTTAATGGTCTCTCTGATTGGTGTTCTATAAACAATTTTCACTTAAACATTAGCAAATATAAAACTATGACATTTCATCGTTTATCCAATCCAATTAAATTTAATTATCTTATACATAACAGTACAGTTTTTGAAATTAATGACTGGAGGGTTATACATTATATTAAATTGAGCTACATTCCACATGTTGAATTGATAGTTAGTAAGGCTCGTATAGAAGCCTAGGTTTCGTCAAGCGTAATTCTAAAGACTTCAGAGATGTTCACACTCTTAAAGTTCTCTACCTCGCTTTGGTGAGATCTATTTTAGAATATACAAGTGCCGTTTGGTGCCCGTATTACAAAGTTCATATTGATCGTCTTGAATCAATACAGAAAAGCTGCACTAGATTTGCGCTTTTCAAATGTAACTACCGATATGATAATTTACCTTCATATTCTGTAAGATCTTTACTGTTGGGTTTATCTCAACTGGAATAACGACGGGAGGTTAACTGTGCGAATTTTGTTAGGGATATTTTGGATTACAGAATTATCTCGCCCGAGTTATTATCATTGATTAGTATATATGCTCCCGAAAGGCCAATTCGCTCTAGATGCTTGCTGTATATTTCTCATCACAGAACGAATTATGGTAATCACGAGCCTATTTCAAATTCTTCCTCAATGTTTAATAAATTTTAATCAATTGTTGATACTTCCATGCCAAGAGATAGTTTTAAATCCTGTATGTTCGATAATTATAGAAGTGTTAACTCTTTTTAGAATTAATTTATACATTAACTGCAGGTCTGTAAGATATTGTAATCTGTAGACAATTAAAATAAATAAATAACGTGATCCTTTCTTCGCCCCAATCCAGGTTTCCTCTGAGTTATTAACCTTTCTTTAAAATTGTTTAATACATTTTGGATGATGCTTTATTTGACTCAGACCTAGGAACTCGCTGTGTTTAGACATAATCGGTTTTCTCTGCTTTTCACTCTTTGACTCCATTGCTGTCATTACAGTGCCAAATGTCTGACTCAGAAATATTTTTAAAGTAACAAGTTTTTGGAATAACTTGAAACAAGAATGAACGCGATCGATTAGTTTTTTTATATTTTGGCAAACTATTTTGGCAAACTGAAATGGAAGACTACTTTTTATTTATGTAATCGAAAAATTCAGTTTTGTATCATGTAACGCAAATATCCAACCAAATATTATATATGTGGACTTAACTATGCAAGCTCAAAATAAAAGCATAAAAAATGTACATATACTCCCTTTTTCCTCAAATTTACTACCATTTTTTAATCGATTCTACTACTTCTTTTAACGCACTTGGTGGGATCAAAAAAAAATCAAACAAAAAGAGCTAGCCTTTTTGAGAGGATGTGTATGCTGCCCGCACCGTTGGCACTACTGAACTCATCCACCGTCAAACTTGGCTACAAGGCTTAAATTTTATCAGTATTTGCTAAAAAAATATTTTATTTTATGTTTTATTGCCTAGATATTTATGACAGGTAAGGACCCACCAATGAATATTTTGATCATTTTTCTGTAAAATGTTAAATACATGGTGGTCCATAGAGCAGGAGGTAATAGTGCTCACCTATGCAAACAAAATATTGTATGGCAGGGGGTGGGGCATATTAACCGTTTCAGAATTACAGGGTGATTAAGAAAATGAACTAGGTTTACACAAAACACATGCAATGAGACATAGAACAAAAAACAAAAAATTAAAAGAAAATTAGATAGAACAAAAAAACTTAAATATTATATAGACTTTTTTTAAAACATGCTGAGAAACGTCAACAACAAAAGCTCACCCGTATTATTACCAGAGATTTTGTCCAGTAACAACGGAGAATAAATATTCACGGTTAAGAGTTGATGCCCAAAAGTTAAATCGTCAAACATTCGATGTTTCCCATGCGAGTTTATATTTAAAAGCTTCAAGCGATCCTCATAGGGTGGAACGATTAAAGAATTATTCCAGGGTAGGTACCTGAGAGCAAACCGTAGGAAGTTCCCCTGACAGATTCGGCTAGCGTATTCAAGAAGTGGTCTCACAACGCAAGTGTACAAACGCAATTTTATGGTAAGATTCGAAAACTCTCGGGACCAACGTTTTATAAAACCCAGCATAGAATTAATTCTTTGATACCATATAGTTTATATGGGAGATAAAATCCACACTGTGATCACATTTGACACCCAAGTCACAGACACAACCCACACGGCGAATCGAGGAATCCGATTAGTGTCTAATTCGTGTGAAAAGTCATAACCTCATATTTGTCTATATTGAGTACCAAATTATTATTTATACATCAATCATAAAATTTGTGAAGTTGAACCTGTTCACAATCGTTAACAGATTTGATCTGAGCGAAAGCTTAATGTCGTTAACATATATCAAGACCTTACAGTACCTCATAACGGAGACAATGCCGTCAATAGATAGAATAAAGAACAACGGGCCCAAGTGACTACCATGAGGTACGGCAAACGAAGCGTCTTCAAGACTTTATAGGGATAGTATAACGGAAATAGATTTGGTATGTTCTGTTATCTAAATAAGACTCCGTCCATTTTAGAAATAAAGGGGGAAACCTATACTTTTCCATTATATAGAGTATCACGGAGTGAGATAACTTATCGAAGGCTTTACTAAAGTCTGTATAAATACAATATGTCTGGTAGCCTGTTGCAAGCCCCCCATGGTATGCGAGACAAATTCCAAAAAGTTAGTGGTTGTAGACAAGCTCGAAATTAACCCATGTATGTTTGAAGAGAGCAAATTCTTGCAGGAAATTGATAGCTAAGACTAAATGATAGATACGAATAATTTGGGCATGCAGGATAATATTACAATAGGCCTATAGTTAGAAATTTCATTTTTACTACCTTCTTTTTTGTATATAGGTATAATAAAGAAATTTTTCCATGGCTGCGGGAAACAACCACTGTAGAGCGAGTTTTGAAAAATAATTTTCATCGGAGCTACCAGGGCAAGGTAGCAAGACTTAAAAAATGCTGGAGGGATTCCATCCGAACCCGTTGTGAAATCATTTGGAAGCCCATTAATATGATCGAGAATATCCTCTTGTGTAATTGAAAGGATAGTGAATGAAAAGTTATTGGAGTCGTTCATATGACTGAAGTTACTACTTCGAGGTTGAAATTTTGACTAAGCAAATGCATTGTCAAAAAATGAAGCAAATACAAATTTCAGACGAATCAACACTAATAGAATCCTTGTACCTCATGGTATTTGGTTAGCTGTTCGCTTTTTCTTCATATTAATAAACTTAAAAAAGATGCGTGGATCATTAAAGAATTTCGCATGTACGCTTTGAATATACTCATCATAAAATGTAGAGAAAAACTCTGTGAACTCATTATATGATGTGAGAAATCTGTTGTGACTTATCTTTGTCCTTGTCCCTCATATAACTTTTCCACATTTTATTCTTTCTATTTTTCAATTCTTTATTGAACAATAGCGGTGATGTTTTATGCAACCGCTGACGCTCGGGGGAACGCAAGAGGAAAATAAATCGAAAATCATTATGTAAAACTTAGAAACGGCTTCATCTATTTCAAGACGGCAATGTGCTGAAATCAATAGAGGCAAGTCTACTGGACAGTTCCGAAAAGTCAGCCTTTCTCAAATTGAAAAAGTACTGCGTTTCGTTACAATATGTGAGTATTTCGGATTCATAGCAATATGTAAGGGAGGTGGTATTTGTCAAGAGTAGACATTATAACTGGGCTAGGTTCAACAAACAATTTACCCGCGTCAGTAGAAAATACCAGGTCTACTGCCTAACCATGTCATTCATAACAATACTGATTTGGCTGAGACCAAGAGGTGAAATACTGTCCAGGAAAAGGGATTCCCTAGTTGTCAAGTTATTAAGTGGAAGATTTTCATAGTCAACTTCGTTTAGTACCCATTGTACCTAAATTGTGTAACTTAAAATTGCCAATTAGTACTAATTCGTCAAAAGACTCCATATTACCATGGATAAAATTAGATGTTGAAATGAGTAGGTCGTATATATTCTGAACCTTTTCATCAACGATATTTATGGAGTCTGGAGGAACATAGCAACAAAGTATGTATAAGTCATATTTTAAGAGATATAGCTTAAGAACTATAAGTTCAATGTCTAGAGTGTTGGAGAAACTCCGAAGATCAATTTGGCTGCAATTTAAGTGGTCTTTACAGGCGAGGAGTATGCCACCGCCGACTATCACACTATCTACTCCAATTGCTAATAAATTATAAAAACAAAATTTAAGTAATAAGGTATCTGCTGCAAATAAGGTCCACCTAATTTGAAAATACAATAAATCAATATTTTGTGATATAGAACTACAAGAACAAGTTTTTCGTGAAGGTTATTTATTTGCACAACTAAAAAAATAGAAAAACTATAACAGAATTGGGTATTTGAAAAAAAAATTCAGTTTTATAAAACCTTTTCCAGTACCACAGTATAATAAGGCCCAAAGCAAAAATTAACTTTTTCAAAATCTTAATGAGAGGAATGATTCCCTTTAATCTTACTAAAACTCTGAAAATCAACAAAATTCGGTTATTTTTAATAATTTCGAATAAAAATAAAAATGGGCCCTTTTACCCCCCAGGGTGATAATAAGGCCCCAACAGGGTGATAATAAGGCCAAAACTCTGAAAATCAACAAAATTCGGTTATTTTTAATAATTTCGAATAAAAATAAAAATGGGCCCTTTTACCCCCAGGGTGATAATAAGGCCCCAACAGCTTTAGTTATAAATTTCTTAACTTACAACAGAGTAAATCCAAACATCCTTCATTCTTTGGAACAAAAATAATGTCACAATCATAAACCTATATAGGAACATTAGTTTCATTGAGAATTTAGGTTATAGGTAGGGTAATAAGGCCCACGCTCTACACTAAATTACACAAAATTACTAATTATTCAAATAAACACAATGCTGGGCGAAAATAACACCGAAATCATAAAGTACATTTCCTACCGTTCAAACAAAACAAGTTACTATATGTGGAAATAGCAATTAAACAACAGAACTTATGATTTTGTCGAGGCGAAAATTATAATTCCAAGCGGCCATACTCCGTTCAGTGACGTACCGTTCGCTACTGGCAAGATGGCGGTGCGAGCTGCCAGACACCCCCTCGAAGGCGTTCGTGTCGACTTAATGCATGTGCGCATAATTATGTTGCTGCGATTCATTTTAGTAGGAATTCTTAAATGTGGGCCTTATTACCCTCCGGGGTTTATTTTGCGCAGATTGAAAAAATTATATTTGTACTAAATAACAAAAGGTATAAAGCACTGCAATAATTAGTTCTAAGACTATAGCCAATTGAAATGAATAAAATGCTTACGTGGACGTTAATTGGTGCTTTTACGTATACTTAACGTATGGAATATTGTATTGGATTTAATTTCACGTAAATGCCACCATTAGGACAAACAGCAGTAGGAATTGAATTGAAATTCTCCCAAACAAATACAAAACCAAAAACCACTTAACTCACCATATTACCTTTATTATTTCCTAATATGTACTTTCATCGCCAATTCAAGAGCTTTTACCTGCTATTAATTGAAATCGCAGCAATTTATAAAATCACTTCCAAAACAAACTTCAATAATTTCATCGAGTGAATGCAGATAGCCCACTAGAAATAGATTTGGTTTTATTACTATACAGGAAATTGAAAATTATTGATATCGTGATTATGCAATTCTTTTTTTGTGTTTTTTGTTTTGTTTTTTTTTTAGTTATTGCCGTGAATACGAAGAGAATATTAATTATTTTCAACTTAAATCCTGTAATTACTTTCCAATAAAATATTTTTTCTGAATTTTCCTTCCTCATCTTCAATATTTTCAAATTGATTTATTAATTTTATGGATGAAAAAGCAAAACACAAAGAAAATCTCATCCTGGTGCAGTATAAAATGGCTTAAACTCTGCGACTGCATTTACGACCGGCTGCAGTTAAATAATGAACGTGCGCTGCATTGCATTCATACTTATACATATAAATAGATAATAAAAGTACACTTTTATATATCCCCTGTATAGAAATCACCTGTTGATAGCCATCTTAACATAAAAATATTGAAGCAAAACTGTATAAAACATGCTATCAAAGCTCTACAAACAGACTCCATCAGATTCAGAATATTACTCTCTTAAATTGCGTTATGTCCTGGCCGGGTGGCCGGAGGTCTAGGGGTGAATTCTACTTTGGGCATATTTAAATGAATTTTTGAATACGCATACACACACACACACACAAGATATATACACACATACCAACTTACAACCGGTATAAAATTCTTGATATGGGAAACCATTATAACGGCTGCTAACAATTGCCATTTGATCATATCTTAAATATACAGGGAAAAAGCTGTCTCAAGATGTTCGAGAATTTAACCAGAGCAGCGAATAAGTGATGTTTTGTAAAAGAATGAGCTTAACAAAAGCTTGATGTACCTGTAATATACCCGTATGTTTGTATGTATTTATATAGATAGATCCTGTGTATGTATATCTATATATATATATATATATATGTATAAAGACAGGTGTATATAATATCTTTATGACAGGAAAAGACTTATGTACTTTGTATACTACCTACCTGATGATTTCGACAGGTGCTTTGTAGGACAAAGGCATGCTCAGAATGGATGAGTATTGTTGTGCCACAATAATGACGGCGAATGATGACGACGATAGTTGTGTTGTTGTCCGCACAAATTGTTGATTTCTATATTTAAGTTTTTTTAGTATTCATAGCACACAGGTGTTAAGAAGAGATTAAAAAAAAACTGTTAAGCACAGAAATCCTCTGCTACATACTTAGTTCCACAGTATATAGATGTCGCTCATGGAGATTAAGCACAAAAAACTGGAAAACAGAAAACCAAACAAGGATGCTCCCAATTATGAGTCTATTAATTGGATTGCACAAGTAGAATACTATATACAGAAAATCGGACTGATTTTTATATTTCCGTTTTTTGATTGTTGTTAATTAAATCGATTCTTCTTTCTGCTCTCCTTAAGATCATCGTACCATCCCACACAACTTAAGTTTTTTTTTTTTTAATTTCTGCACGCTTCCATTCAGAAATTTTTCTTTTACATTTTTAAATTCCTTTTATCACTGATCCAAAACACTTCCTAAAACACTTCCTACATTTAGGTGCCTACATGATGAAGTCAATCGAACTCTGGATTTTCGAGCCATGAGCTTATAATTGACCATATGTTTCTTATATTATCATAGACAAATACCAAAAAAGCGAAAAGAAAAAAAAAATTACAAAAGAAAAAAATTAATAAAATAAAATTCATTTCATCCCCCGCCACCAGAGAAAATGGGCCGCAAATAAATTTTTTTGTTTTTTTTTTTTCTTTTAATGCCCTGGCAGTGGCAGGTTTTCACTTAAGTGAACCACATGACAAGCACAATCCGGCACTCTTATCCTTTTTCGATAATATCTAGATTGCACATCTTATAGTTATCCTTATATCTGTCGGATACCGTACGTAGTTACTGAACTAGGGGTACAAATAAATAAACATTTTCGGAAAACAGGTGAATTCTTCGTGATTTATTTCTTAAAAAAAAAAGGAATATATCGCCACACGTAGCACACACACACACCGTAAAGGTATGAACCTTTTCGGTTTAGATTAATTCCACTAAAAGTACACTAATAACATTTCATGCTCATCTAAACACTGAATTGCGTGACCATTTTCGAGGATTCGTATAGGTCGGTAGCAGATTGGATAGAAACTTATGATTGTATGAATCTCAACAACCACGCGTAACTGATTGTTTAAATTCTTCTAGATTTTTAATACTGAGTAAGCATACATACATATTATGTGTACATATATATATAGGACGCGGGAAACCGTATTATCTAGACTCTGGCCTATATAAGTTCAAAAGCACTTGACTTTTAGGGCATAAATCGCACCTATGCTAGTCCACAAATCTACCGCGAATATGTTATGTTATGTATCTATGTATTATTAAAACACGGCACACTCAAAACGGGCTCTCGAGTTAAAAGTTTTTCTTTGGAAAAGACAAAACCAAAAAAACAAAATGTACAGAAGACGCGCACAAAAAAATCCGTAACTACACCCTCACCGAACAGGGTCTCAATTTGCACTGAACTAAATTTTTCTGAAGAAAGTTTTCTGTTTGCGTACTACACACCAGATATTAGCAGCATCCTTTAGCACGATGTCAAGAGAAAGCTCATCTCATAAAAAGCTTAACCGTGTGCAGTGCTATTTTAATAATGCCGCCGCTGAGCTTTGGGGAGCACAAAATCTATATGATTATAGTGTGAAGCCATTAAAGTCATAGATCCACCATCTATAGACAAACTGCTCCAAAGAGGAACATATCCTTCGACGTTCTATGAAACTGAACTTATGTGGAGGATAAATGGCTCCCTTTTCCTAGTATATACAGAAAATGTGCGACTTTTGTCTGCAGTGGAAAATCCATTTGCATTTGTATGGACTATAAGCGGAGTGTAGGACTAGGAGGCTGTGGATGGAGTATAGACTCTTCTATATGGATATAGAAAACAGCTGATCTGTTCTACTCTATAATCTGTAAATGTAACCGTTTGTGAGCCCCAGCAAAATTGATGTAAAAGCACTTAAGATTACAAAAGGATCAAAATTGTATTCTCTCTGAGCCTGAGCGTGTGTTTTCATAAATGAAAAGAGTACATAAAACTGCAGCAAAAGCACCAACCACAGCAGTTTACAGACAGGATAACTATAATGTGCTTTAATCTTTTACCGGTCGTCGCTAGATTTTAATTTTAGTTTTTTTTTTTTTTTTAGCTTCAAAACTTGCACACACAGGGATTATTTTTTTTCGTTTTTTTTTTTTTAATTTAAAAGCATCCAACAATTTTACTTAGGTTTTGCTGTACAGTGCACATTTACAAAATACAATCGGCACATATTTAAGCGCACTTATTTCCTTTTTGAAAATTTTACGCTTTTATATTAGAGAACCTGGAAGAAGTTGGATTTAAATTTTAATTCCTGCAACTAGCAGGTAAATTTAGCAGCAGAGCCTTTTTGTTTGGTGAAATTGTTTTTTGAGACATTTTATGCCGTATGCACTAAAATTTGAAAACAAAAAAAATCTTTTTGTCATAACCTAACTATTCTCATAGAGTAAAGAAATCTATAGAGAAACCGAAAATATATAGCGAAAATTCTCACAAAAATTGCCGAATCTTACAGCGCCACATTTTTGAAACTACATTCAGGGAAATATATTTGTTTAATAACATGATTACCGCCATCTGGGGACGAATTCTGTAATATTGAAAATTGAAGATTTTGAGAAATGAGAGTTATTTTGACAATTAATTCTCCACTGGGAATTCTGTAGTTCGAGGAATTTGTTTCTGAAAATTAGTGAAGTCTCTTCTCCACTTGTTAAGATTCTCAGGTGTTTTTTGCAAGGGGGGAAAAGTAAAAACGAAGAACTCTCAACTGACATTTTGTATGTTTTTGTTGTATTTTATGAAGGTACCTAAGAATATTCAAATTAAATTATGAATTCACAAATAGTAAGTAACTAAAATCAACTAATTATAAAAGTTAAAAGGTATAGACAATATTGTTCCCGCATATTAAATATCTGAGATTATTTTTAAAACTTGCAGTAGGTAATCTGAGGGTGATTTCAAAAATTCGTTATATAATAACAAGAAAACGTAAAAGTTTTAAACTTTTTGTATCAGTTTTGTTTATAATTAAAATCTTTACAAATGTCTTAACTTCTCTGTAAACCTGAATGTTTAAAATAAGGTCTAATTTTCTCTTATTTTTTAATTGATAGCGAAAGGATTAATTTTTAAGTTTCTTCTGGTCTAAATTGCAAACAGTCCCGTTTCTACCAAATAAAATATTTGTCAATTTAAAACTCATAAAATTCTCAATTTTTTTCTATACTCAGAAAGCTTTAAAATGAATCCAAAATTGTTCATACAAAAGATTTAAACCAATGAAATTTTACCTTTTTCAACTTAAATAATATAAAAACTAACGGGATTATTGAAATAATGAAATAAAAACAGTTTTAATATATAGATCCAGTGCGACTTTTGTAAGTGAGTGAGTTGTTTAGAAGTACAGATCTATGGAGTAAAGTTCACTTTTCATTTAGTGGTTGCAGGTGATTTTTCATGTAAGTAATAAATATTTTATTATATTTGTTTATTACATATAAAATGAAAAAAAGAAGGATTGAAAGTTAAGAAAACTTAATAAAAACCATCAAATATCATAAAAACTTCAAAGAAAAACATTCAGAACATTCTCTAAAAGTTGCGGAATAATATTATATTGAAATTAAATACAAATTCAGTTCAATTTTATTCCAACTATATTAAAACATATTCACTATTATATTAAAATGTACTCTCTTAACAAATATGTCTCACCAAATCTCTCAAACGGTAATCTACCAGATACAACTACAAGGTATTAGTCTGAAGTCATCTGAACTGATCGAACCCTTTGTATCTTTTGTACGCAGGAATCAATTTAACATTTAATTTTCTGTGACACTAAGAGAATTTTTTTAAAGCTAAAGCTGAGACAACTTACAACTAGGTAAGAAAATCACCATATAAACGCGGATCACATTTTGAAAGCTTTTTAACTTTTAATTCAACCAAGGAAAACTATCATTACGAAGAATTTATGTGAATTTATACAGCAAGAGACCGCGTTTTTGTGAGGTTTTGCACATCTAGATGTAAGTTATCTCAGGGTAAATCTAGATGTAAGTTATCTCAGGGTAAAGCAAGGAAACACTCGAATTATATTCGATAAAATATCAGTATTATAATATGGATCTGTTATTAGGCACATAAATACATATAAAAGTTTAATATATAAAGCTTCAAATATGTAACTCTTAAGAACTACCATACAAATATTTTTAACATTATATAATATAGCTAAATAAAGAATATCATGAACTTAAAATTACATTTTTTATTATAAATAAACTAGAGCACAAATACAAAAGCACATTAATATAAGAAGCGAATTCTAGTATATTTGAAATAAGCTCTGAACTATGTGTGTGTAGGGTTGAATTGGTTTTTTCAATACAGGAGCATGTTATGTTTGAATATATTTTAATTAAACATTTTCTATACACTTATATTAAAATTAAATTTATGTAAACATTACATTTGCAATTCTAAGGGCAACTTAATTTTAAATCAATTTATATTATATTGCAATATAATTCAAATAATATAAAATAAAATAAAATAATACAATTGAATTATGTTTAAATTTTGGGTAAAATTGAAGATTATTTTCAATACAACCTAAAGATTTAAATCTTATTCAATTTTGGTGTGAACTTATATACAATATACTATATATATATATACTGTATATATATATATTGTATATATTTAAATATACTCCAAGATTTCACCTCATCAGATTTCATCTTTATGTACACAAGTTCTACTGATGCATGCAAGTTGAACTACAATTAAAGCACACCTACATTTACACTAGGGTGGCTCAAAAAACAAAAGTGTAAAATGGTTAAATGCAAATTCAAAATTTGTTAGTTAATATAATTTTAAACTTCTATGCAAAATTTCAGTGAAATTCATTGATGGTTAGAGGTCGCTCAAATCGAAAATAGTATTTTTTTTGACTATTTTAGACTTTCAGGAAAACTGTTTCAACATTTTCTGTCATAACTTTTTAATTTGACATTATTTTCTCTTGATTCTTTCTTAAATTAAAGGGAACTTAGTTATGAGTTAGTTTTTTTAAGGCAAAGTGGCATGCGGGTATACTTTTTCTTCTATAATGTAATTTACAGTCGGTTATCTTTCAAACAACTACAACTATGTGTAGTGTATGAACTGTTCTCAAAATTCGATTTTCTAAAGTGAAGCATTTTTATAAATTAGAAAGAATATGTGCCGGTCCATAAAAGTATAGACTATTTCCTGTAACAAAATGATTTATACAAAAAACAAGAGAACAAATTACAATTGGTCTAAGGACCAATAATATTATACCCAATTATATTATACCCTAGATGAACGTAAAAGTTAAACAAAATGAAAGTCAAAAGTTCTGTATCGCAACGCCAAGAAAGGGTTGCCCGATTTAGCTAATTTTAGAAATTTTATTTATTATTTGTATGAAAACGTTTAGGTCACGGCTGAAAAGTCTACAACAAAAATTTTTCGTCATCAACTCTTCATCTAGAAAGCAACTGCACCTATACAAACACAATTGAATGACAAAGGCTATAAATACTTAAAATTCATGCGTGAACATGAGCAACTTGGACACATGTGCCAAATTCCAGAAGACCAAAAGGAAATTGATACTGGGAAGTACTTTTACCTTCCTCATCACGCGGTTTTTAAAAAATCCTCTGTACCAAAAATTCGCATGGTATTTGATCGCTCATGCAAGTCGAGCCACATGATACAACCTGATTTAATTACAACATTACCACGTTTTCGAAAGCACCAAATTGCATTCTCCGCGGATGTCGAAAAGATGTACAGGCAGGTTCTAGTTTCAGAACCTGACAAAGATTCCCAGAGGATCGTTTGGAAGAAGCATACTTCATTACCCATACAGCATTACAGGCTTAATACGGTAACATCTGCACCTGCTTCGTATCTAGCTACAAGGGTCCTTCATCAAATTGGGGATGACAACAAGGAAGCTTTTACAACGAGTTTTTATATTGATGATCTGTTGACTGAAGCAGAATGCCTTGCTGACGCCTTAAGGCTTAAGCGTGAAATTACAGATATACTACAATCCAGTGAATTCAACCTTACCAAATGGAACTCCAATTCAACCGAATTCTTACAAGATTGCCAACTTGGTTATAAAATTGATGATAATCCCAGCACAGCCAATGGGAATTCAATGGGAGCCTCAAAATGATGCCTTCACATTCAACCTGGCCACATTTGACTCGACTGAACCAACAAAGGGTAGAATTCTGAGTGGAAGCGTCAAGAAAATTTGATCTCTTGGGATGGCTTGCTCCAGCTCTTATTTCCATTAAGATCTTATTTCAACAATTGTGGCTGTTAAAACTCGATTGGGATGACACCTTGTCGGATCATATTTCAACAAAATGGACAAATATTAAGCAACAGCTGCCCGCAGTTCAATAGATAGAGATTCCAAGGCGCATATATAGTAACATCGGCTGCCTCTGAATCAGCGAATGCTGCTGTCATCTACTGTCGTAGCTTTGATCACAAAGGCGTGAACGTTAGAATCATCGCTTCAAAGATGAAGGTCTCGCCTCGCAAACAAATATCCCTTCCATGGCTGGAGCTATGTGGAGCATTACTTCTGGCAAGACTAATAGACAAGATTATAAGATCACTTTGCCTACCAAGCGCTCGAGTTTACGCATGGACAGACCCCACAGTGGTGCTTTCTGGGCTATCCAACCTTCCTCGGCGCAGGGAAACGTTCGTAGCTAATAGGACGTCTGAGATATTAAACAATATTCCAGCAAATCATTGGAGACCCGTAAGCTGAAATGTAAATCCGGCTGATGCTGCATCGAGGGGACTATCACCGTTGGAATTGCCGACTTTTGATTTGGGGTGGAATGGACCAACATGTTTGTGCAATGACATGGAAAATTGGGCATCAAAAATATACACAGTGCCAAAGGAAATGGTTCAAGAGGAGGAAAAAAGGGCCTTTGTCTTATCTTGCTCACAAGAGATCAACGAAAGTAGGCTTGCAATACTAATTAATCGTTGTTCATCTTTTTCAAAAATTATTCGTATAATCGCACACTGTCTGCATTTCCTTAGTAACAGCAGAGAACCTATTTCAAGCAGAAATTATAATCCTCTTTCTTCTAGAGAAATCTCTGAAGCTCAGGTCGTTTGCTTCAAGTTTGTCCCAGAGACTGAATTTTCCAATGAGATAAAAAATATAAGAGCCAAGAAGCCTGCCCATTTCAACAGCAGAATCGCAAACCTCAATCCTTTCCTAGATGATGTTGGACTATTACGGGTTGGTGGGCGGACTCAAAGCTCGACATATAAATTCAATGCCAAACATCCGATTATATTACCCAAGATACACCCGATAAAAATTTTGCTGATTCAAGAGATGCATCGCATATATTTACATCCAGGAGTCTTACTACTCAACGGCCTTATACGATATATGGCTATGCCTAATGCTAGAAACTTATTAAATTCTCATTTTCTTTCGCAGTTTAAAATTTCTTGGAAATTCATCCCACCTGGCGCTCCTCATTTTGGAGGAATATGGGAGGGTGGCGTAAAGTCGGTTAAGTGACACCTGCGCAGGGTCATTGGTGAAACTATCCTGAATTTCGAAGAGATGTCAACTCTATTGTGCCAAATCGAGTGCATCCTCAATTTCCGACCTTATGGGATTTTGTCATCAGATCCCAACGATCTTGAACCACTCACTCCTAGTCATTTTTTAATTGGAGAGCCGCTTACCACCTTGCCTGAAGCTAATCTATTAGAAGTCAAGGTATCCCGATTAGGGATATGGGAACATATACAGAATATAATGCAGAGTTTCTGGAGACCCTGGAAATGCGAGTATATCACCTCTCCTCAAGAAAGACCAAAATGGAGAAGATAACAAAGCTACCGAAGTGAGGGAGATCTGATCCTAGTCCGCGAAGATAATCTCCCCCCTTCAAAATGGCTAACCGGACGAATTGTAGCATGTCACCCTGGAACAGACAACCTGATACGTGTCGCCTCAGTGAGAACCCAGTGGGGGAACTTCGACAGACCAATCAACAAGATCGCTAAACTACCCGTAAGCTAAGAAAGGATTTTCTTACCGGGACGAGGATGTTTAGGCCAAGGCTGAAAAGTCTACAACGAAAACTACTCGTCATCAACTCTTCATCTGGAATACAACTGCACCTATACAAACATATATGTATATATATTTTCATTGCCATAAATAAGTTCAACTATTTTCTGTTATTGTTGTTTTTAACTGAGCTCCAGTTTCATGTAATTAGTTTCTCTGTTAAGTTTGAGACTTTTAGCAGTCAACATCTGTGCTGGAATAAATTGAATTATAACGTTCCAGGTATGACTTTTCATATTACCCTAAAAACCCCCTTAACGAGCCAAAGGGATAAACGTGCCTATAATCATGTGATTAAATATATATAAATCACCTCAGCATAGAATCACGTGTACTAGGTACACTTTATAGAGAGCAACCTAAATAGCATGTGCCACTATTCATCACCTTGTGGGAGCCTCAACACGTTGTGTACAAAATTTCAAGTTTCTAGGTCAATGCGTTCTCAGTCAGTGTCCAAATATATTATGAAAACCCAAAGTTCTGTATGGCAACACCAAGAAAACGTTGCACGATTAAATCCATTTCTGAACTTATATTTCCGATTGTTATGAAAACATCGTGAACAAAATTTCAGCTCTACACGTCGTCGTTGCGTTTTTAGGCAGTGTCCAAATATATAGTGAAAAACCAAAGTCTTATATGGCAACACGAAGACGAGGTTGCCCGAATTAAGACATTTCTGAAATTTTATTCACTATTATTATAAAAACACTATGTACCAAATTTCAGCTCTCTACGTCAACGGTTTCTCGGACAGTGCCCAAATATACCGATAAAAACGAAATTTTTGTATGGCAACCCTACGAAGGAGATTTTTTAGAAAAAGCCCGTGTGCAAAATTTCAGCACTCTAAGTGAACGAGCTCTCGATTTATCGTGCGGACGAACGGACGGACAAACAGACGGAGAGACAGACAGGCGGACAAACAAACAAACGGACAGGCGGACAGACAAACAAACGGACAGGCGGACATACAAAAATCAAAATAACTTTTACTATTATGCGTGGGTGTTCAATCCAATAATTGGAAAAGAAGATCTCATTAGTACAAAGTCGTTACATTTATGAGTCGGCACATCTTTGTAAACAAAATTGCGACGACCGACGACTATTGCAGTAATAGGAACAATTTTCTCCAGGAACGTGTTATGGAGCGTGTATTACATAGGAATCTGCAGTTTTCATTGTCGTCGACCACTTTACTGAATTAATTCAATTACGACGACGAGAGATGCCAACGCGCGACGACTATTGTAGTCATAGGAAAAATTTTCTCTAGGAACATTTTATGGAGCGTATTTTGCATAGGATTTCGTCGGTAGCTCTATCGTCGCAATTGTCTTTAGGCCTTTATGCAAAAATGCTTTACCTTCGAAAATCACATTTTGAGAACAGTTCATGACCCCCTTAATTTGTAGTTGTTTGGAAGATAATCGATTGTAGATTACATTATAGTAGGAAAAGTACACCCTCGTGCCACCTTTCCTTACAAAAAAAAAGGACGCGAAATAAAAAAATTGGGGTTCTGGGTCCGAATTTTCGTTTTGAAACATTTATAAAAAATAGAATAATTTAATTTTTGAAAACGACTTTCACTGCAATAAGTTCATAACTAAGTTCCCTTACATTTAAAATAACCGGCCAAGTGCGAGTCGAACTCTCGCATAAAGGGTTTCGTACCATCGTACAAAATTTAACACTATGTACTTTTTATTATTTTTTTCAAATGAGAGTAGGCGTCATTTGAAACAAAATGTCTATTTATGATAATAATAATAATAAATGAGAATAAAACAAGGAAAAAAACGAGGAAAAAAATGCCGAAAAATCACGTTTCTTGTATGGGGGCCCCTTTAATTTTTAATTTTATTTTATATTTATTATTTATTGTTATATCGCCAATAGAGAAACACAGTCAATGAAAATTTTAACTATCTACCTATTACGGTTCATGAGATACAACTTGGTGACGGACGGACGGACAGCGAAGTCTTAGTAATAGGGTTCTTTGCAATGAAATTTTCTGCTAGATCCTATAAATATTTTTTTAAATGAATTTAAACTAAAGTATTTCAATATTTCGTCGTAATAGATGATGATCAGATATTGGGCCAGCAATTCGTTTCTAAATTTAAAATTAAAACTACTGTATATATATAATAATTGTGTTAAACAAATAAAACTGAGATAAAAATCCAAAATTTTGAGTTTGTTCTGCCGTAACTGCTAAACTGAAGGGAGAAGGGTAAACGCATTCTCTATCTCAAAAATGTTAAATGATTATTGGAGGGGAGGGAGTAACGCTTAGGAGTTACAATATTGATTCAAAAAATATAAAGAGGAAAAAGGCCATTTGTACCTATTCATATTCAACTTATTCAATTTTTTTTTTGATATTACTTCCAAACCATTAAATTGAATTAAGTAGATCGAAAAAAAATTTATATTTCCACTTACCGCTTGTCTTGAGCTTTAGCTAGAATGCTTACTATAGATTCTCAAAACTTCGTCTCTAGGTAGGGAAAATATAGCCTTTGAGCATATTTTAAATAAAATGTATTAAAAAATAATTTTAAAATAAATAACTTTTGTAAATAAAATGGACTAAAAAGTTAAAAATAATATTTTTCTTTTCTCAATCATTACACAAGAAAAGCTTCATTGCAAAATTAGAAAAGCTTCATTGCAAAATTAGAAAAACTTCATTGCAAAATTAGAAAAGCTTCATTGCAAAATTAGATATGCTAGAACTCAGATGTTATCTTAAAAGTTTGGGTATGAGTTGCAGTTAGACAATTGTGATTAGTTATCGAGGCCCAAATTTTTAAGATTTAATCTGAATTCTAGCATTTATTATTTTACAATGAAGCTTTTCTTGTGTATACTACTACATTTTATTTACAAAAGTTATCTATTTTAAAAGTATTCTTAATACATATATTTTATTTTCTACTTCAGCCCATACCCCATCGGAAAGCTCCCCATTAACTTATTCTAAATCAAAAAACCCCATGTAAATCCACCCACGTTTACTACCCTAAAGCTCTTTCGTCACGAACGGCACTCGCAGGAGCTCAGGCGCTTATGCGCTGAGGCGTTTGTGAACACAGACACAAAGTTTTTTAGTCACGGGTCTGTCAGTTGATAGAAAGTTATTAGAAATATATAAAATAGAGTGATTTTTAAATTTATGAAAATTTAAAAATATAAAAGCACTAAGTATTTCATGAGTTCTCTTCTTCGAAGCCATTTTTACCGACTGACCAAATTTATGAAATAATTGGAGCGTATATCTTGACTATGGAGCACACAAATTTTCCACAGTATAGAAGTTATTCTTCTGAAATGAAGACAACAACATTTTATAAACATCTAATCTTAAGCTCTAGGAATTTATACGCTCAATTGTTACGGAATGAATGTGTGGTGTATGGGGGAGGACCTTTTATCAGTGTCGTAGGCAATCCTGCGGATAATGCTTCGCGCAATACCTTACCGAATTGCGCGCAGGTAATCCCTTGCGTGTGTGGCTTACTATTGTTAGTCTAAGGCTTTCTGAAATAGCATCGTAAATTTTTGTAAGGTGAAGTTGTATTAAATAAAATCCTAAAAGTAATAAAGAAAAAGTATTAAGTCTACTGCCAGTGTTTATTTACAATCCAAATCAAAAACCAAAACAAAAAGAAAAGAGTACAAAAAAGAAGAAGAAATTTCAGAATCGGAACAAGGAGAAAGAGATAGAAAGAGAACCGCACTCCTCAGGGAGATTGTGCAACCGGCAGCAAAGTGAACTTAATGACAAGTTAGGACACAGAACAGTTTTCCGATTGTTTTACATTTAAAATGCACACGGCAAGAAAAGGAAGAAAGAAAGAAAGAAGTCAAACTCTCTTTAAAGTTTTCATGAATAAAGATAAAAAATGTGAAAGTGCAAATTGCATGCAACGAAACAGAATGGCAAATGATTCATTTTCGTCAATAAATGAGAAGAGCGGAGTTTTCAGATTTTACTCTCATAAAATGTTCTTGCGTTTTTTGTCAAAATCGATTTTTACTGAAATATTGAGAGAATTGGCCAATGTTTTTTATAGCAATGCTAATGTTTGTTATTGTAATTCCTATGATATTTGAACAGCACGTACTTCTGTTTAAATTCGTTGTGATCTGAAGAGATTAAGTTGTAGAAACTCATGCTAGATATTCTCTGATATTTTCGGGAAAAATGAGAATTTCATTTGAAAGGAATTTTACATCTCCTTTCAGCACCTTGGCCAAAGCGAAATTTATATTTTCTTAAAAATAGAGGTAGTATGACCAGTAACGCACCCAGGATTTGGCTTTGGAGGGGTACCATAGGTGTCCCAAGTCCTAACGAATCGAAAATAGGGCTCTAAAGTCGCGTCCTGCACCCATCTGAGCACTTAAGGATTGCTATTGTAGATTAAAAGGTTTTATTTTATCGGACTTTGTAATAATATACAGACCACATTTTATACGTAATTTGTAGATTATGTTCAGAAAACTGACATTCTGAAGGGGGACTGGTCCCGTTCGCCCCCCCCCCTCGGTGCGCCCCTAAGTATGACCCAAAGTACATTATTATGAATAATTTGATAGGATTTTGAAGGTATTCAAGAAGATTTTGTAATTCGTTAACTCGTTGTCTCAGTCGCACTACAATAGTGCATAGCCAAGTTCTTTTCCCCCATTCATGAAAAAGACGAATGTATATGACATTACCTGTTTCGGTCGAAAAAACACGAAAAATTTCCAGTTTTGTTCGGATGTGTCCTATCTTCGTAATATTAGGTTATCTTTGGCGTAAGGCTGGGTAGCGTAGGTTTTTGTAATATAGACAAGTAAATGACGGACCGTATATATTGCACAGAGCAGAAGCAATATGCTTGTGCAATTACTTGTGTATATTACAAAAACCTACGCTACCCTGCCGCCCTGCGTTCTGTTGTGCTGTGTTACGTTCAATGTGCGTCAGACCTAACACTCCCAAAGAAGAAAGTTTTAAAAATACAAAAGAGCAGCCAGTTGTATTGGATTGAACCCTTCAGATATTTAATATTATTCAATTTATATTGACAAAAACTTTATATGGGTACCAAATAATTTTAATATTATTGAAACAATGGACCGATTTTTTGAATTATTTATTGTATTTAATCTTTGTGATTGATGGTTAGACCGAAAGAGAAGTGAGGCCACTCTCTGTAGTATATTTCTATGAACGTAGCCAGTCTATATTTGCGATGCTATAAAACTTGCTGTCATGGTAGTTTATATGATAACATACATATTTATATCCATTGAATAGTAAAAATGTTTTTTCACAAGAAATCTATAAAAATCTATCAATGTTTTCTTTTATGGAGTTAATCGATTTGTCGATCACTGCACAAATGGCACTCGTAAATAAATAAATTTGAAACCAAAAAAATTATGCTTTTATTTCGAAACTCCTATACAATAATTCTACTACAATGATAATCATCAAATTCAGAAAACTTTAGTTAACATTTGAAACCAATGAGTTCTCAATGCAATTTATTTAAATTAAAACTGGCCGGCTTAAACCTAAGACAGTTAAATGTTTTTATTTTAGACTATGTGGAAATATTAAAAACTGATTCGTATTAATAACTTTAAAACTTAAAAGTTGCATTTTAAGCCTCAAATTTTTAACCGTGCATAGATATTTATTGCAGACGAGCATCTAGTGGACTTGTCGACTTCTTAGCAAATAACTTGGATTTTGTTTGATATAAATATAATGATTTTTTTTCTTACTTCTGTTCACTTTAGAATAATATTTTTAATATACAGCACTTCAAATAACAATAAATTAAAAAAAAAAAATTAAAAAATTAAAAAAAATCCGAACTGTCACTTAAAACATCGTTCTAACCGGTCAGTATGACCCCGTTTAGACAGGTCAGTATGCTGCCTTTACCGGACGAAATCTGTAGGTTGGCCGATGCTTAAATCCCAACCATTATCTTACCGACAATATCTAGTGAGTCAGAGGGAGCAAACTGACCCGTCTAAGCAGGGTCAATGCAATCTAAATTTTCTCATTTCTCCCACGTTTTCCCTAATTCTCCAAAAAATCTTAATGAATTGTGAACGCCGTCGTTCGGAAAATTTCAAGAATAGTATCGGTTGCTGCCTAAGCGGAGTAATTTATAATTTTTAAAAAAATTTGAAAGTTATTCGTTTTATTATATTATACTCAGTGGTGTAGCTAGCCCTGAGTATGGCCAGTGTCAAAATTGCCTGGCGCTTTTTTTCGGAAAATAAACAAAAACTCTCGTATAAACAAACTGTACCTACTTGAACATAACAAAAACACCAATCCATATTAAAAAATTCAATTTTAAAGAATATGTACCTACTTTTCTTGCCTTTTTCGATGAAAGCTTTTATTATAGTATCTATAGCTTAAGAATATTTTAGTTTCTACTAATATTTATTTCTTCTTTTTTTATGAGATCTTCAAGAATCCAGTAAAACGTATTACAATCATTGATCTCCTATTTTAACCGACTGCAAAAGGACGAGGTTATCAATTCGCTTGATCATTTTTTTATTTTACCTCATATCACAGGTATTTCTAAACCGATTCAATTCAATTCAATTTAATTCCAGGGGGATTCCGTTATCAAACCTTATTTCGCATTAAAAAGTAGTCGTCGCATCGGGGCAAGCTTTTATATCCTAGATGAAATTCATGGGGTATACTAGCTTGGTCATTTAGTTTGTAACGAATAAAATTATTGTTGGTAAAGCAAAATGGATTTTTTTTTTACTTTTACATTTCCTTCTGACCGTCTGTACTTCCGTCTGTCTGTTTGTCTGTTTATCTGTCCGTATGTCTGTCTATCTGCTTGCGTTTTCGAGTTATTTCCCACAGGCCATTTAAAAAAATTGTAGATTTAAGTTCGTAATTGGGCAAATCGGGAAATTCTTCGTAGGGTTGCCATACAAAAATTTCGTTTTTCACACTATAATTGAGCACTGCCCGAGAACGCGTCAGCGTAGAGATCATCTCAAATTTTGTACACGGCGTTTTAATCAAAATATTAAATATAACTTGAAAAATAGACAAAATTGGAGAGCCCATTCTTGGTGTTTTCATACAAACATGGTCATTTTTTACATTTCTAGACATTTTTATTGTACTGAAAATTATTTCAGAATATAAAATCTCATAAAATTGGTAATATAATAATCATTTTTCTGTCCAATCAAACTTACACAGAGAGGTGACCTTACAAAATAACATACAGGAATTCATCTAGTGTATCGTAAGAATTGGTCAAAAACCAATTCCAGATTTTGTCGGTGTTTTAATTATAATATAAATAACGCTTTTTGTTACAACCATTATGGAATTTACAGTTTCTACGTTAAGAGAATATCTGGTTTTAGTTTTAATAAGAGTGGCCTACGAAAAACATCTTTAACACTTGCGGAGCATGTGCAAGGTACATATGGCTACTAATATATTTTTCTCAATTGGGAAACATTTTTTCACCTAGGGCATTATTTATTTACGTCGCTGTAGCGGCAACCAACACAACAGCAAAACATCTCACAATAAGGATGATTCCAATTGGATAGATTCTACTTTTACACAGTAAGAAATTAATTTTTCTTCTTCTTACAAGGTAAAAACTAGTTTAAACCCCCTAGTGACCTTGCCATTATTTTCTGCAACATTACAATGTGTACAGAATCTTGTGTTTCTGAAAGTCTACACTCTTTCAGAGCGGCACCGATAACGTAACGTTTTAATGTTGTTTAGGGAAAAAATTTATTTTCTCCGCAGACGGAGCTCCCATTTTTTTTTTTTTTTAAAAGAGCTTCAGATATTGGACAAATTATGCTTTCGGTGTTCCATGAGCCTTTGTCCGTCTTTATTTTATAATTTCTAAACATTATAAGATAAAAGAAGGCTTTAACAAAATAATTATGATTTTTTAACGAAAATAACGCAACTTACTATATCCCCATCTTGCCCGGGTCTCTCTTACGGAAAATTTGTTTAAAAATTTTGAAAAAAATTTCCCATCAAAAGTTATTCCTGTTGTGATAAATTATTACAAAATACATAACCGGAATTTTCAATCCAAAAGCTGTCAAAGTTCGTATTATGCCTTGCAAAAGTTGGCATAGTTCACAATTGTTGAAGCTCTTAAAGTTATCCTGAGGTCGAGGTTGGAAAAGTATTCCTCACTTTATTCTTTGTACCAAATATGTATATCTCTCAATTTTCCTGCTTGCAACTATTTTTTGTTGTTTTTTTTAATATTGTCACTAATTGGCAACCCTGGATACAATGGGTACCTACTTCAGCTAAGATTTTGCATAATTCATATGCACGAAGGATTAAAGCATGTAAAAATGATAATTTCATTACTTTCATATAATCACATCTTTAATTAATCTAATAATTAATAATTATCTCCCAAATAAGTTTGTCAACTGTTTATTGTTTTTTTTTTTTTTTTACATAAAAACTCACACCTTGAATAATTCTAATGATTATTTTTTTGCTGTAAAAATAAGTAATTCAACCTTGGGTTAGATATGCATACACAAGATGCAGATGCTGTTAGAACTACTAAAACTCTCAGTTGAAATTTAGAACTACACTTTTGTTGTCATTGGCATTTCATCTGTACATAAATTTTCTTTGCTATATTGCTTTCTGTTGTACAAACAATTGATTTATGTCCACATAAATCTTGAATTGATTGTTTACAATTTAAAGATTTTTGTCTGTAGTTCTCTTTAATTTCACTGGAAATCGTAAATTGTGGATATGATTTATAGTGAAAAAAGACGTAAATGGCATTAACAACCAATATCAAGAATAAAGTGGATTACCAAAAATAATTTTTTAGTTCATTATTTATTTTGGTTTTATTTTTATAAAAGAAGTGCAATGTCATCCATATTCTTGGACAGCTGATCTTTCAAAGAATCTCTACGCTTATTTTGGATACTAATTTATATAAGGCTGGCTTTATAGATACGGTATTTAAATATTTTTACGAAAATGGCTCCACCGGCGAAGCTTGGCAAATAAATTGCTTTCAATGTATTATGTCTATCTTAATAATGATAATAATGGAGAAAAATGAATAATATGTAGCCGAAAGTCCTCATACATCCTGTTATAGTATATTTGCTGACACTGGAAGCCGCCCCCAAACAGATAAATAAGCCGATAACCTAAGTAATTATGTGTATATTTCTCCATTCACGCCATCTCTGGTAGAACTCCAACAATTGCAAAAAAAAATCGTTCTTTTTCCCCCTACCGTCACTGACAAGTATCACCAAAGTAGTTGTAGAATATAGAAGCAATTTACAAAAATAAAACCCGGGTGTAGTGTAAAACTCCCGAGATTGAAATGAAATTAATATAAATTTCAAACATCCCTCAAATTTTCGACATTTGGAGGATCAAACAAATAAAAAGTCGTAGTAATGTGGTTCCCAACTGAATATTTTATTGCCCCAAAAGCCTTTAAATTAAATGCTTAGATCTAAGAAAAACAATTTGTTTTTTTGTTTTATTGACGCTGACTTCATTTACCTAGTGAGTACAATGAGTGCGGAATTTACTCAGAAAGCAGAAAGAAATGTTGATTAATATTATTGTTGGGATAATGAATCGAGAACAACAAATGTACAGAGGAATGTAGTTGCTGAATTAGGGCAGAATTGTAATTTGTTTGTTCAGGTATGAACAATTATATTATTATTATTATTATCATTCTGAAGTTAAAAGCTTTGAACGTAACAAAAAACAACATGTACAAATATATAGAGCAAAACTGATTGCTACATGTAAAAACATTTAACAACCTTTAAACTTAAAATCAATAAGAGCCGCTTGGATAGTTTTTTTAATTTTTGCTCCATATTATAATCCTTGGCGCGATATGCTTTATGTAGGAGAAAAGTCCGAAGATGGTCGGATTTTTATGTTTATACATCTTATAGATATATAATTTCGATAAAGAAAAGTTTTATACCGTAATGGTATACTAAAGATGTTTTGTCTCTCCTTCACTCTCCCAGAGCCCCTTCTACTTATTATGAAGGTTGACTAGGACCACTACCGCACCATTTTCAGGTTTCGAAGGCCATCCTAATCTTGTGCCTGCAATACTATGGGAGGCTGGGGAAGGAACTAAGAAGATCCTTATCATTTGAACCTCACCCAAGTTTCGAAGGTTAATGTTTCATAACCACACTCTCTGCACTTTGCAAAGATGGTAACGTGTCAGCCTGACTACAATGCTACCACGAAGTGAGCTATCAGCTTCGTCCTACATGTCCATCCATTACTCTCACTATAAGAGATATGATGTACACCTGTGATTTCTCATTTACAGATTTAGGGCCGTATTCACCAAGCCATTTAATTGAAATTTAATTTAATTTCTGTTTTAGTACGCACACAAATACACACGTAAAATTAAATTAAAATTTAATTTGGGTTATTTTATATTATAATAACGCATATATAACTTTAATTTTAATTTAAGTGAGCCCTAACCCTCTATAATGGGAGTACTAAAATAGAAATTAAATTAAATTTCAATTAAATGGCTTGGTGAATACGGGCCTTAATATTGAGGAAAAATCTCCGACCTCAACATGAAGATGGCAGCACTCGCAAACCAAAGTTGGGAAATGGGTTTTGCATGCTTTGAAAAAATTTCAAGCTATTTTGGACCCACAGTTGTTGTTTGACAATCATTTGAGTGAGTCGATGTGTTTTTGTGAAAATGGAAAAAGTCAAGTATCGAGCTGTAATTAAATATTTATTTTTGAAAGGCAATAGACCTACGCAAATCAAAGATGTGCTGGAAGCTGTGTACGTGGACCATCATTTACCACCGTGAAATTTTTGACAGCTGAATTTATACATGGCCTTACCTGCTTGGACGCCGATGAACGTTCGGGACGTCCAAAAACTGCAACCACTGACGATAACATCGGTCAAATGGTGCTAGACAACCGTCGATTCAAATTTGGAGAGTTAGAAGAGGCTATTCGTTTCCAAAGAACGTGCTTGCCAGATATTAGATCAGTGGCACTATAAAGATCTGCACAAAATAAACTTCAAAGACAAATAGGTAGTTTTAAAAAGAATTGATTTCGTACTTTTGTTGAATTTCACAAAAGAATTTTTATTTTGACAATAGAGGAGGTTCGAAATCTCACTTACTTCTATGTATGAAGCTCTGCTCTTGCAAATTACGCTGGTGTACACGAATTATGCACGATTTACCCATTCCTGTTTGCTATATAGCATGGGCCTTCTATATAAGAATCTCAACTTTACGTTCTACATTTTCACTTTCATTATTTTAAATTTATATCATTCTTCTTCTTTTTTGATAGTGGGATTCCAAAACGAGGTTGTCCAAGTCCTAATAATCCAAGCTGAGATTTGAACCTATATTCTCTTCCTTGTTAATGCCCATTTGTAAAACTACATCCATTTTCATAAAACCCCGTAATTCATCAAATCAAAAATACTTAGTCCCCATAAATATAACAAAAAACAAAAACCAACGTCAACACATAGATTTAAAGATTTCGTTTTTTTTTTTTTCATGACCGGCTTACATTCAGTAAACCTCAAAGTCTATGGAAATTTTACCTCCAATTTTATTGCATTGTTATAGTTTGAAAAAATTAAATCACATCATTATCAGCCAGTTTATGGTAAACATTTCAATAAAAACAGATAATTTGTTCGTCCATTAATTTGTGGTTTAGTTTCAGAATCATAAATTTATATGCAAATGAGTGCAGTCGAGTTAAATTTAAATAATGTATTTCCTCTGCTCTTTGATATTACAATTCGGTGCAGTGTTGAGTTCGAATCAATAACAAATGAGCGCAAAATTATAATGATTTCAAAATTGCAACTAGAAATATGTTCCGTTTAAAGAAAAACCAGACTTCCAATATCAAATATGTCGGATTCAGGTGCTAATTTATGTACTTAGTCATACTGTAAGTACAAAAGTAATAATTCGATAAATTCTGCCCTATGGTGGTTAAATTTTGTTTGTTTAATATTCCATAGAGTTAATAGGATGCATATTCACTTCAGACAACCCACCGGTGAGGCCATGAAATATGTTTCCAACTCATTAGGTAAATGATGTCGTAAGAATCGCTGATTATTTCAGCTAAGATCAGGTAATTTTGTGTTGTACAGGATAATTATTGAGGATTCTATTTTTAAAACTTTTGTTGCCCGTTCTAATGTATTTTGATATTATGACAGACGTATTAAAACTATACCCAAACTATACCAATATTAGGTCTGTTTGCGTACTCAGTTTTGGGACAATGCATTGCAATGAATTTGCACGAACTTACCCAATTTCCGTTCCCGTACTTTCTCGTGCACACAAAATTACACGAGTTTTGCATACGTCACAGCTTCCCCTCTCGCATGAATTTACCCGAAGTTTTTAGTTACTGCACAATTCTTGCAAGGAAAATTGACAGCTGTCATAGGAAAAGTTAATTTTTTTAATTTTCTGAAAAGTTTTTAAAGCCAATCAAAATGTCGAATAAAGACAGTTTAAGTATTCAATGCTCTCATAGGACTTTTCAAGACTGCAACAAGTTAAAAAAAAAATAAAAAAATACTCATTCGCAAATGTTATTCCGCACTTCTTCTTCTTGTTTTTCACGAAGTTGCATTAAAAGCGTTCCCTTACTTTTTCATGCATTTTACATTCTTCCCCCACCATACGAGTAAGTTTTTACCCAGAAAGTTTTTGCACGAGAAGTACGCGAACAGACCTATTCTTTAATATTTTCTATGTGATGCTACATTGTTTTACTAAAATTGTGTAATCTTACATCACTACTCATTTATTAAAGCAAAGCGTAGAAATAAATTTCTGTCACATATTCAGATTTAGACAAGTTTAATGTAATTTTTCACTTCATTCTGAACATATAGGCAATGAAAAAATGTTCGTTTTAGATAGATATACTGACGCTCGACACTCGGAGCCGGCTCTCCCACCGCAGGTGCCTTTGCAGGAGCTTACCACAGAGAATCTGAAGGAGCCCATTAGGAAGGTTCTTAAGATGGAGTAACCGAAACCAATAGGTAGGAGTATAATTATGCTCCAGCTTACTGAGGAATTACAACAACGTTGGAGGAAGAAAACTTCAGCCTTCACTATGTCTTCAAACCGGTTGTAGCAAATGTATACCGCGAGCTTCCGAGGAAGACCTATGGTAATGAACCGCGATGTGAGAAACTACGGAACTAATAATAAATACACCCTTTATTACAAAAAGGGATCAAGTAAGGCAAGGTCTTAAATTTTGGAGAGAAAAAAGACATGTGCATATATTTTATGTTTAATTACACCTAAAATAATTTAGCGGTTTTGTAAAATTAATCGAAAGTTATGTTCACAAATCTTCACACCTACTAGATTCTGAAATTAAAGAAAGGATGCGGCTAGAACTGGATGGAACACTAATTATAATTATATGAAATTTTCAGGTTATTAACTGTCTTTTCGTGAAAATTTTCGTTTAAAGTAACTGTCCTAACTAATTCAATATTGTAGAACAATAGATTAATGAAAACTAAAATTGAAAAAAAATTAAGATGAATTAATTGAAAACAATTGATTTGAGAAAAATATATATGGCATTTAATACGAAACGTAAAGGTTAAAAAAGTTAAAAGTGACAAAAACAAATAAAATAAAAAAAGGGAATAATGAAAAAATATTAAATAAAAATTCATCAAAATACTAATAATAAAAAGAATCGCCGAAAATCTGTAAATTATTTGTATGTCGCTGAAAATTGTGTGCAAGAACAGCAGTAATTTTTGCCACCACTTTATCGCAATATCTACACACAAATAATTTTCACCGAATGCTGTTGTTGAGCCAAAATGAAAAAAAAAATTGCAAAATACACCTTTATCGTCGCTTACCAAAATTTTAGAGTGAGTTTGCTCTGTGCGCGGCCTTTATATAGCCCTTAGTAGGGGAAATTTTAAAAATAGCTGCTAATTTCTGCACACAAGGTGACTGTTAAAATTGTAGCATTCATAACCATAATCTGATTTTCTTATTTATTTAATCTTTGCTGCGTGTGAACGTGGTTTTTTTGTTTGATTTACCTTTAACCCGGCGCCAATGACGATGGGTCATATTGACCCGAGGCAATTTAATACGGTGATATTTTTTGTTCGTGCTGACCATACAATTTGAACAGCCCCCCTCTACCCGTACCGCCAATGTTCTCAGTGCGATGCTGTCTGCGCAGCGAGATCCCAGTGCGTCAAGTCAAAACGAGTAAATATGACCCAGCGTCAAAAAAGCAAAAAAGAAAAATATCACAGTCATGCTTTTTCAATGTTGAATTTGCATGTGCTATTGAGAAAGCTAACTAGTAAAAGCTTGATTTATAGGATACATTGGTTTTTTTTTTATTTTACCACATATGGGAAGAACTCTTATTAAATAAATACTTCTTAAAATTATGTCGATATAATCCGAATCATAATGACCCGGTGTCATCATCCGCGTAATTATTTTCACGTCATTTGAGCCGGGTTATCTCTTTAATTCAGATAATCAATTCATTAAAATGCACAAATTGAATTTCAAAATTTTGCTATAAATTTCTCTTTAATGCCTGTGTGGTGGAACTAATTGCGTGTGGAATTTGAAATTGTCATATAATTTCTCCAAGTCCCTCTTGCTCGCTTTCACGTTTTCTTCTCTTTCCCACTCATTGATGTAAATTAGAATTTAAATTTTTTTTTATATACAAAATTAATCGTTGAATTAATTGTCTCGTGCAATTAATTTCATCGAATGCGCCGCGTTAAATTCCACGATATGAGTTGTTTGTGTCACGAGAAATAAAATTGACAATTGATATTCGCGATTTTATTCGATTCCGTGGCAGGAGACTTTCACCTGAGGTTTCGCGAGTTTTTAGTATTTCTTTTCAGGTTAATCATCACACTTCCGAAGATATCTGTTGCCATAGATCGTAGATGCCGGTGAAATTTTCATTACCTTTATACATTTAGTGAATTCTCTGTAAACCTTTGGAAATGTTAGGAAACTGCTTATAATTTTGTCTATTATAGGTTTCGAAGGAAGTCTTCTACCTCCAAACAAAGCAGTTCTGTTGCAACAAATATACAGAAGCAATTATATATGTTGTATATGGAAGAATGCGGTGAAAAATGAAGAAATTAAATTATCACCAACAGAAAGTGGTGGGTGTTAGCAGAAAATTGAAAATTAAATGGTTCGAGAGAAATGCCACTCCGAAAAGACTGCAAGATATCCTTAAAGTTAATGTAAATGAAAAAAAACGAGAACGATGTACTCACTTATGATTCAGCAGATGAGAGTGAATCCGACAGTGATATTTGAATTAAAAGTATGAATTCGAAAAACGATTTCTAAATGTAAAACACTAATGCTGGAAATTGTAAGATTTGTTTGATATTTTGCAGTACTTTAACTTCGTCTGGCAAGGGGTTAGCCGCACGCAAAACGTCTTGGACCTACATATTTGTGCTCAGGGAAAACCTCTCTGTTTTTTTAAAACGTGCATTAAGGGGTTATAATAAGTATTTGAATTTTGAAAAAACGGGCGTTTTCAACATACTATTACTCAGATTTTCTGCCAGACGATTGTTTTTGACATCGCCTTTCCTTTAACTTAATACGTCTGCATAAGTTTTTTGGTTATATTTCACACCAAAAATTTACTGCGGGCTCTTGGTCTAATCTGTATTGAAGATATCCTGGGAAACGTTATAAAAGTTTGTTCTGCGTACCTCGCCTTCATTTGTGTTAGCCACGCTCTGCATGGCATTTTCTTTCGATGCATCGGATTCATGATCGTAACAATAACGCCCATTAAGCTTGAACCGTTTTTCTGCCAGTATGTAAAAACATATTGAGTTAGGTATTTCTAAATTGTTATTCAATCACTTACGAGTCTGGACTGGCGTTGAAGTTGCTACTCCTTGCGTTAACATTTGATTATTCATAGTGTTTTGGAAACTATCAGTTATAGGTTAAAGTGAAAAATTGGACATTTTATAGGTACTTAACGGTTCAATCAGTTTATGGAAGTATGCAGGCACCTAAAGGTTTTCATTAATGTTGAAATTTATGAAATATATGTAAAATTGGGATTAGGACGAAACATTTTCCAATCGGTATCGGAAAACATTTGGGTGTGATATCTGATTTCAAAAATACATCAATATCTTCTAGAATGTTAGTGCATTTCACTATTCCTAAGACAGAGGAAGATAAAACAGGCTCAGTGAAAAAATCAGTCACAGTGGGGAATTTTCGTGCAAGTATTGTACTACCCTCGTTTTGTACTCCAAAACCAACCAATTTGACTGGAATACTTCTTTTATTAAAAAAAAATGAGTCCGACTCGCTGCTAATTATTATAATGAAATCTTCACCACTTGTATGAAAAGCATACGTCTTTGGTTTTATACCTGCTTCATGCAATTCTTTTAAGCGTTTGTGTAACTGTTGCAGCGGACGTGATTTTTTCCTTATCAGTTTTTTTATAAGCTGCATAAAGTTTTCTGACTTATACGCTGAGAAACTATCTACCGGACATAATCAGCTAAATATAGCAACCCATGAATATTTAAAGAAACCATATGCTCTCCAAAAATAGAAATAAAACTGCGAACAAACTCTTTTAACATATTATCAGCTACAACAATACTATCGGTAGATGTTTGCTCACATGAAAGGAGTCGCATAGCAGAGTGCAACAGCAAAAAAGAATAGTAAATATTAGAGTTAACGTGATTTTTAAGCACGACGACACCTGTGTACAATTAAAATTGGCGATACTCGATAGCTTTCAAGCGCGCAAGATCGTCAAGAGAGTGCGGACTTCTTGAAAATTCTTTAGGAGTTCTACAGTGTAACTCGTTTAAAATAATGTTTATATCTTCAGTTCTGAAAAATTATCCAGTGAACTTTCCGGCTGATAGTAATGTCAAATTTTTTTTCATTACACCTAAATCCACAAGATGCATAATATTAAGCGGAAATTAAGACACCATTTTATTTTCGATGAATTCCGGCCTATGGTGATCCATATCTGCCCTATTTTCAAAACTTTCATCAGTTCGCTCCAAAGAAACAATGGGTTGAAACACAGTTCTTTTGTGACTATGAAATCCCTTCTGAGTGCACTTTGAGCAACTACTTTTTCCGGTGTGATACTGTGAGCCAGTAATAAAAGAACTGGCTGGACTATACCAAATAAAAACTCTAACTTTAAATTCTTTTAGTACCGAATTATTTTTACCTACTTGAATACCATTTAGTTGCAAATTTTCTATTTCTGTCGTTAAAAATTCCAGATATTCGTTAACATTCTCAGGTTTATTCTTACCGAAATAGTATCCTATTAATAATGGAGTAGAATTTTTGAAGAATGATAAGGTTCCAATAATAGGCCACAATACCGATCGCGAACTCTTAAATAACCTGAGACCGTCTATACTAACGTCTATTGAAATAATCGAATGATTTTGGAGGAATGGAAAAGATTTTGACAGGAAATAATTCTGAATTCCATAATGGCAGTATTGCCCGGACACAAAATTATAGACTTACAGGGACGTCCGATCTGTTTTTAGTAATTTCCTCGCACATAAAGGAATCCCTTTAATGCGCCATCTGCGAAGAGCTTGCAATAATCCATTAACAGTTTTATTACAAACTTGGAACTGCAAGGCCCATTCTTTTAACTCTTTCGATAAATTGAACTCCAGCTCTAAAGACGCAGAAATAGATTCAAGGTCACCATCATCTGAAGTACAATCAATCACGTTTTAAAAATTTTCAGGGCTAGGTGGCCTAGGTTTTTCGACAGCTACATTTTCCCACGGTTTCATCACATCGCAGCACTAACACTAGATTGATGCACTAATTCGGAATATCGCACATCACGTTTAAAATCTTTCGACAAAAGACTCATTTTATTCCGTAAAGTCTTTTTATGAATTTTTATCTTATTTAATTTGATTGATAAATTTATAATTGTTTACCTGGAACACAGCACTCCTTATTTATAAATTATATTTGTACATTGACTAAATACACGCTCGCGTTCTTTCTTACAGAATTTGTTCGGCTTTCAAGGATACTCGGAATTATACTTGACAATTATTTCAAAGACAGTATTGTCGAAAAATAAGGAAAAGTAATCCACTGGGGTCTGTAGAATCGTGTGCTATCTGAGTTCCCCTGAACTCTGAATTCTTATGAAATTATATCCTTGTGTTTAAGAGGCTCTTCTACCCGTTTGTGTTCTATTAACATTTTTTTGCTATTTTGGTATATAAATTTAAAGCCTACGATTAAAGATTTTTTAAATATACTGGTATTTCGAGATATGTAATAAAATTTGAGAACATCATTTTTCGGGAATTTTTTACCAATATGAAATAGTAAAAGCAAATGTTTCTTTAACAGCAGTTATTTATACATATGGCCGATTCGAAGCAATATGAGTCACTTACGCAGGGATGGCAAAAAGGATTTTATCAAAGTGCCAAAATAATCTAAATTTAAATGCAATTTTTTTCGCGTGCCCGCGTACCTTTTATTGATTATAAAAAAACAACAAAACAAAGAAATATATTACAATATCATGTGATATTAATTCAATATAAAGAAATAGTATAAAAAATTATAAATCTTAATAATAATTATAATACAAAATTCTTAAAATTTGTTAGAAGTTTCTTGCTTCATGTTACTTGCAAGGTTTTTAATATCAGGATGGTATGTTGTCGATTGTAAGGTAATACAAGCAGCTGAGTCCTCCTCTGTCAATCTGTTTCTTGTCTTTGAAAGTACATGATTCAGTACAGAAAAAAGACTATCACAAGAATAAGTGCAAGAGAAAATGGTTAACAATGCGATTGCTAATATTTTTACGGAAGTAAATGCCTCTGGCATACTATTCCATACTTCTAATATTGAGTTTTCAATTCGGCATTCTGACTATCCATCCTGTGACAATCGATGATATTCCAATTCTTCGATATTTTTTCGCATAATAATATCAGTTGATTCATCGAGGCATATAACGTCATTGTAAAGTTAATCAAAAATATTAGCACTTATTTTTAAAATTCTATCTTTAACGGTATTTCTGCTTAGCTACACTTCTCGAATTCTTTGAATAATCTTTTCATTATTATTAAAATCTTGAAACAAACTGTCGGCCGATTTTAGCATAACCCTTTCTATAAACTCTCCATCAGAAAATGGTTTTGATTGCTTAGCAATCAAATAAGAAATTTCAAAACTAGCTTCCGTAATATTGCTGTTGGTTTTTACAAATTTTGATAATAAATTCGATTGACTTTCAGCTATTATTAACCGTTGAGAAATTAGTTCTTTTGTTTCGTCAATATGTTTTTAGGCAATTTCTTTATGGTTTGTTTCAAAATGTCGCTTAATAGAAGACGTTCGACACACAATAATTTCAGAGCACAGACCGCACCGACTTTTATCTCCATGTTTAACAAAGCCGTAATCAGCAGTCGAAGAGGGTACAAAACTTCGAATATCTTGTAGTTTTTGTTTTTTTTTTGTGCCATTTTAATTCAGCAAAAAAAGAAATTTTATTTAAAGTTAAACACAAATTTTATTGAACTGCTCTAGTCAAACCACTGACTTATAACAATGGACTGAGTGTATTGCCTTTTTCCTATAGAAAAGAATGGCACAAGTTTTACAGTTTTCTCTTTCGCCCTATAGCAGAGTTGGAGCTACCACATGAAATAGCAAATCGTTGAGTCCATTGTTATAAGTCAGTGAGTCAAAGTAAAAACTCTTAAAGAATATACAAGAATTATAACACAACCCTTTATAATATGTATGTACCACTGACCCGACCCCAGGAAGGAAAGGCCGCAACGTTTTCTTAGAAATTTACTGAAAATTTCTTCCTTCGAATTTTTATGCATTGGTCGAGGCCGACAGCAATGCCTCGCTCCAATATAAAATCATTGTTGCCTCGAAAGAGGCAAAAAAAGCAGAAAAGCAGAAAAAGCAGAGCTAAGAGCTTTTTTACTTAATTTTTTGAAATTCTTAGCGTGTCGGAAAAATTTTCTCGTGTGCCAAACTTGGCACGCGTGCCGTGTAATTGCCATCCCGCGTATCCTTCATTTCAAACGTTGTGGCCCATTCCGGAACGGACCATCGAGTCATACAACATATTTATTTTCTGCCCTAGGGCCGAATTGTCAGATTTTGAAACACGGAGAGTTGGGGAGTTTTGGAGAAGAGAATTTTCGTTTTCTCCGATTAAAACTCCCTAAGGGTAGCGACATACGATTAGGTTTTTCGGTCCGTTTTTTTCCGTGCCCAATTCCAAGTGACTAACTTGGCAGCGACATACCGGGCCGGTTTCAAAACCTGAAAGTAATCGTGCCTGGCCACGGTTTGATGACGGCTGATACATGCGGTTTGCTACCAAATGAAATTTTAAACTCATTGAGTGCAATGTGACGCAACATACGTTTCGGTTTTTTCCGGAAGGTTTGTTGAAATTTAGTGCAGTGCAGTAGCAAATTTAACTTAATGACGGCCACACGGCAAGAAAAGGAAGAAAGAAAGAAAAAAAATGAAAAAAAAAATCAAACTCACTTTAAAACTTTTATGAATAAAGATAAAAAATGTGCAAGCGCAAATTGCATGCAACGAAATAGAATGGTAAATGATTCATTTTCGTAAATAAATGAGAAGGGGCGGAGTTTGCACGTTTTAATCTAAATTAAGTAATATATCAAAAGAGCGAGAAGACATTCTATAAAAACTAAAAAACGTTTCTTCATCATTCCTTAAAATTGCATAAATGCAAAGAAATTGTCATCGCGATGGTCTCATTTGATTTAACGACACGAAACATAATATAAAAAAAATGGGAGCTCAGGGCGAACATGATAGGAAGAGGGAATGTGGCGAAGAGGATGCAGGGGAGCGGATTATTCGAAATTAAAAAAAAATAGACAACATCCAGGAGTTGCAATAAGTCGAAGGCGGAAACTCAGCATCTGTAAACCCAATAAAAAAATTAAAAATCACATGGGTAATAAGTATTATAGCACATTTTTTATTTCGATTAACAGTAATTTGCAGATTTGAGGGGCCTCTGCGGTATATTTTCTTGCCCTAATATTGACGGGCGCCTTATTCTGTGTGGAAGGGCTGTAGAGCGATGGGTTTTTTCCGATGCATTTAGAGTTTAGAGTTCAAAAATACAGATGAACAATTTTTGGGGGAAGGGCTTCTTAGGTTGGGGGTCGTTACACGTCCATAGGCAGGAGTGGGTAATCGACTGGTGTAGTTTGTTTTTCCAGTGTTACTTCTTTTACATCCATTAGTACTCTGTTGTGAACATTTTTCTAACGGAAAGTGAATTTCCACGACCTACTAGTTATTTAAAAATATGTCCATTTTTGTACCAAAAAACGGTCTTTTTTCTACATTAAAAAGGAATGATTCACTTCTTTTGCAATTATCTCCAAAACCATTTATATTTATAGTTAAAAAAAACTAATTGTATACATAATTAGGAGACAAAATGTAAATGTGATTTCATCCCACAT
Organism: Dioctria linearis; assembly: GCA_963930735.1. Classification (NCBI taxonomy): domain Eukaryota; kingdom Metazoa; phylum Arthropoda; class Insecta; order Diptera; family Asilidae; genus Dioctria; species Dioctria linearis. Next base: position 328,057,542 of record OZ005740.1, on the reverse strand, counting down.
ACAACTTTTACCGTGCATATTTAAAATGGAAGACGACCAAATTTGACCATTTTCGCGTGATTTAAAATTTTTAGCGTGTACCCTGAAACACCAAAATCCATCTTTCTCTGTGAGTATTCTATGGATTTACATAATTTGTTTTTGTAAATATAGCCAGGATATGCGGTTAGTCCATAATTTAATTTAAAATTCCTAGGTAGCTAGCAACACAAAACATAACAGAAACAGACAATACTCTCAGTTGAGCAAAATATTCTTCTTACTTCTCCACAACTAAAATAGGCGAAAGTTTTGCGAGTGGATTAGAGAGTTTGATAATTGTCAATACAAATTTCTCGAGTTATAGAATTCCCAGTGAAAAGTTAATTGTTAAAAGAACTCTCAATGATACCATGCAATGTACTTCAAACTACTTTGTAAGCCCTGAAGAGATGTAAGGCAATTAGAATGAGACAAATCTATCAATATACTTTTATCTTTCTATGAATACTGAACTAAACCGCTACTGTGAGTACTGAATCAGCTCTGAAAAGATGATGAAATATTGTGGGAAACGGAACTTTCCGAAGTGATTCAGTACATTTTTACGGGCTGAAGTACATGACCTAAGTATTAGGCTGGTCGTCATTGAGGTGACCTGCCTCTTAAAGCAGTTCTGGACGCTGGACGATAGAGCTCATCAGTATAGAGTGCTACATCATTTAAGCTGACGACCTCCTCTAGTCTCAGAGTAAGGAGCTAGCAGAAGACGTCACTAGCTAAGATACGAAACGTTGATTGTTCATCAACCGCTTAGTAAACATGAGTACATCTACAAACTATTTAGCCATTGGTTGCTACCGCATCACAAATACGCTAGCAATCAGATAACGCTGAGAAACAGGTATACGTCAAGAGTACGCTGGACCATTTACTAAAAGTTTACCCGTGCAACTTATTCCAACTCTTGAAAAAAAAAATTTTTCTAAACAAGGCTCCGCTAATTCCCTTCTATATTTATCTCCGCACCCTTCCTGCCATTTTTTTTTAATACTACAGTTATACCTCTATTCCTGTCCCGTCTTCCCGTTATTCTGGGAAAACTCGAAAAAACTTACCACTCACAGCCAACAAAGGAATAACCCCCAGTAATGCTTCACAACGCATACATAAAACAGAAATCCATATGTCTGCATCCTGGTCCGATTCTCTAAAATGTTTTATGTTGATACTTATGAAAGAGTGACCAGACATTGCTGTCCACACAGGAAAATAGTCTTCCAGCAATTTCAAATTTGGCGCCTTACCTTCCCAAAGGCTTTGCGGAATGCCCACATTTCATTCAACTTTAAACCCGACACCACCAGACATGAAAGATATCTTAAACGATGCATAATGTTACTATGAAGATATTTTATTAACAATGTTTATTTCAATTAAGCGGGGGGAAAGCTTTGGCAATTTCTTTGGTGAGAACGTGGAATTTTCTACTTCTCGTGATTGTTGAGAATTGGCCTTCCTATGATAAAAATGCAACACTAATAGCCATGGAAGAAATAACTGCAAAAATATATGTGAAATATACTGGGGTGTATGTGACCAAAGTGAATGAAAATGGGTTTTCCGGCAGCAAAAACGTTCCCAGAAAGTTTTCTGAATCGGAAAACAAGTACACCACCCGATAATACTCGGCGAAACCATTAATTTGATATGCAAGAAGCGGTATTGGAACTACACCCACCCCCTTGGGAGTTCCTACCCCTCACCAGAAAAGTATGCAGAGAAAAATTTTCTTCCACGAATTGTAGTTGGTAATATGTTGAGGCGCACAGTGAAACCGGTTTTCCGATCGGACATAACACTATAGAGTGAGTCGATTAAAGTTGCGAAAAATCTAGTATCTTAGTTCAAATAAATAATAGGGAAATACTAAAGAAGTGAGTATGGGGATGGCTATTTAAGCCTCCGAGTATAGAAGTATGGGTACTCAAACTTCTTCCATTCTGTAAACTTTGACCACTCACCGGCCAAGCCTTTCCCGCTTAATTAAAATAAACATTGTTAATAAAATATGTTCAGAGTATGAAGAGTATTTAAAACATCTCTCATGTCTGTTGATGTCGGGCACAAACCGGGCATTCTTCTTTCATCGGACCATGGCACATTTACAATTTTACATTTATGCATTTTTTATTCAGCTTAGAGTTTTTGTTTAGATTGGTGTAGTCATTTAGTTAAGATATATTTTTTTAAATTATTTGGTTAATAAAGGCATAAAAATGTTAATTACAGTTGGAATGATAAGAAAACAAGCTTAAGATTATCTGAAAATAATTTTTCTGTATGAATAGAGTTTAGGGAGCAGAAGCTATTCAAATCAAACATTTGTCAGTTTTACATAAGAACAATGGAAATATTTTATAATGCTAGGACTAAGGTGGGGCTCTCATGTAGTAGTGAGAGAGTCTGTTTCATGGCTTGGGAAGTGTTTTTCGAGGGCTTTACTTAAAAACTGCCCTTTTAAGAAAAATTCAATTTATCTTGACATCACGGTCGGAGGTAATGGAACAATGTACCTTGAAAATCAAAAATAGTCCAACCCTCTAAAGCTAAACTAAAAACTGATACTCGACGATTTGTATCAAAATCTCACGCTTTCCCTAATTCTCTAACATGTGCAGGAATTGCGAATGAAGACTTGGGGAGTGTTTCATATCCCGAATTCCTCAATTCTTCTTTTTACAGAGTCCGGTCCAGAAAATTTAAAATTTTCAGGTAAAAGAAAATCAGCTGGTATCATAATATCTAAAATTAGTGTAAAACCAGTAGATTATGAGATATTCGAAAAAATCTGATTTTCACAACCTTGGGTGCGCACATTCAGAAACTTTTTTTTTGCGCTTTCGCAATGGACTTTTGACACAATAGTTTTTTTTTTAATAAATCATAAAGTGACTAGACTACAAATTAAAGCTCTCACATATATAACAGAATTCATACAGTATTTCTACTCTATATTGTGATTATTCAATTTCTTACAGATACCTATAAAGTTCCGTTAGCATACTATAATTATCTCTCTTTGATCGAATGAACTCTATAAATTCAGTAAAGTTGTCATCGTTTTGATTAACATATTTAACAGAACCCTTAATTACAAAAATGTTTTGCTTATCTCCTTAGTTTCGGTACAGGAACCCGAAATCAGCACAAGACAGCTTGAGAAATGAAAGACACAATTCATCTTGCCACGCTAACAACCCCGGTCTAAGTTCTTCCTGGCAAGTGTTTCTAATCTAGTTTATTTTCTTACTTTATCTAAATGAAGCTCATTTTTCTAGCAAAAATGAAACCAATTCTAGACGAAGACATTTACCTCAAATTGTTACTTTCCACATTGGTGGAGTCATATGCGGTAAATCACTTTACGTGGAAAGCTTTATCTATAGCCGTAAAATCTTCTTTTGGGTTCATGCCAACAACCACTTGTTGTTTCCTTTACTGGTATACAGATAAGAGATAAATATGGACTTTTCCTCTTTGACTTCCTCTGCTTTAATAGTAACAAGACTAAACCCGGAGATCTAGTTTCATATATGTATGTATGTTTGCCAGTATTGTGGGTGTATACATAATATGAAGCCTTAGGAATATGATTTTCAACGGTAAGTTTTTTTTTTATGATGATTAAATAAACTCCAAATATGGATTAATCTGGATGTGCATATTTAAAAAGTTTAAGTACATTGCCTTTTACGGATTAGGTAGGTCCATCTATATGCTGTTGAAATACGTACCTAAATTGGAATCATTTATTAACAGATAATTATCCCTCGGCTAATCCTAGATAGGTATACCAAATGAAAACGGATAGTAGCGCTTCTAATTTCTGAAGGGGAATTAATATTTTGTGTAAATCCGATGGAAATAATTTCAAATTAATTGAATATTTTTGTTATTAGAATTTTAAAATTTTTTGTTATTTTTAATTTTATTATTGATCTTGATTGGTCTTAATTACGCCTGATTGAAATAGAGAAGAAAGTAATGTGTTCTCAAAATAACATCGAAAATTAGCATTATTAAATTACATACTTTCACAGGAAGCCATTTTTATTTTTTTTTGTATTTAATCAATTCATATTTGGCAGTGATATAGTACAGATATAGCGGAACTAAACTAGATGCGATTTACATTGAATCTTGATTATATCCTTGCATTTCTGACGGTTTAGTGGACATACTAGGATATAGTATTTATCGTAACTATAAGAAGTTTTCTTCTTGTAAATATTAGAGTTTCAAGGGAGATGTTATTTTCAAGTCTAGTAAATCTCATATAGTTGATGAAATTTCTCCAAATTCTAATGGCTTCTTATTTATATGGTCATAAGTCATATTTGAAAAGTGTCATATACTAACATTACTTGTCAAGCACAAGATTTCTTCTTCATATGCCTGGACCTGAATTTCTTTTTAATTACAGTGGAAACTGGCAATCATAAATTTTTGCTTTGTTGTTTATATAAGCCTCTAAATATATCAAGCTATACATACATATTTTTTATAACGTGCCGTCACAGTGTATTTGTGCCTATAATACTAATTTCATTTGAGTGTTGAATTCACTGTCGCATAGTAGAGATCAGTAACGTTTTAACGATTTTCTAAAATCCATTAATTTTATTGTTATTTGCCTACTCATTACCATAATAATAGAGAATCACAGCTTGATCTTTTTATTACAGATAGAAGCTAGTTAGTCACATCTCAAAGTTCCCTGTCTTTTCCAGTGGTATCTGATCACCTTACAATCTTTTGTGCCTCTTCTGCCATTAGTTATATTATATCAGTATTGTGACTCAGGTGTCCAACGCCCCAAATCAAAATCATAAGGTCAATAAATCAAAATATTGTCCTATGCAATATACTAATGCATCTTAAAGTGTAACCCTTTAAACTAAAATTTAGTTTGAATTCATTTAAAAACTCATTTCCATTATAATACAAGTAAAAGATGAATGCCCTTATGAAATTTCGTATTGTCACCCTTTTGTGCAAGTTTGATTTTTGAAGTGGTTTTTCGCATATATTTCGAGAACGGTTCGTCGGACAGAAAAAATTATTATGAATAATTTTATAGATTTTCGTATTCTGAAGACGTTTTTAGTGCAATAAAAATGTCTCCGACTGATCGTTTTTAGAGTATACGTAAAAAACCTAAATTTTTATATTGCAACACCAAGAAGGGGTTGCCCGATTTAGTACATTTTTAAAATTTTTCTTGCTATCACTATAAAAACGCCATGTATCAGCTTTCTATGTTGATGCGTTCTCAGGCAATGTCCAAATATATAGTGCAAAATGAAATTTTTGTATGGCATCTTCACAAAGGAGTTGCCAGATTTGTCTCATTTTTGAACTTAGTTTTACTTTTTTCTTAAGTGTGTGTACAAAATTTCAGCTCTCTAAGTATACGCATTCTCGAGTTATCGTGCGCACAGATAGACGGACGGACAAAAGGACATGCAAAAATCAAAATTGCTTTATTGCTTATATTTATGCGTGGGTGTCCAATCCATTTTGCTCTACCATCATTATTTCTGAGCATTACACACGGAGTGACAAACTTAGTATAGGTGGTACCCTTTAGATTTTATCTAAGGTTTAAAAATGCATTTTATTATCAGACACACATTCCACTCTTACGATATACATAACTTACGTACATACTTTGTCTTCTTCTTCTTTTTCTTTTTCGTATGCGCACCGTACATACATACATATATTATTTTAATTCTTCCAATCTAATTGCATATACATGCATGCATACATACATACATATTGTTACGAGCGTGGCCTTAGTTCGTTATTTAAAACACAATATTTCGGATATAATTCAAAAGTTCTTTCTTTATTTAACTTTATTGTTTACTCTCACAAATTCACAAATAATTATCAAATCAACTCCTTAGTTATCGCTAGTACTTTACTTCTAATTATCGCAATCCAAATAGTTTACTTCGTTCACTTCACTGGCTGAAATAAGACTCGCCTCCTGGTTGTGAGTAGTGCCGTATTTATACTATACAAATTATCCTCCTTCAGGACCTTCTTGAATATTCCGTTCTCCGAACCCAAAGTTTTCTAATATGTCACTAACCTAAACTTTTTTCCATTTGCAATAGATGTCGCTTATATCACTTTGTGGCGCGTAACGATATTGTTGTCTTCTTGGAATTAAAATTTTAAGACGACAACGACGGGATCAGATTAGGGTTGGGAATCCCGGAATCCCGGGATCCCGAAACCCCGGGATCCCGCAGTTTTTAACAATTTCAAAATCCCGGGATCGAGCACTTAATCCCGGGATTTGAATATTTAAGCTTAAATAAAAAATTGCTAACGGTTTCCTGAAAAATTCTTGAAAAAATCGAATTTGGTTGAACAGTTTCAAATTTAAATTCTTGGAATTTTTTTTAATACAAATTCTTAATATTTAAAAATTTAAAAATATCAAGCTCTAGGCAGGGTTTGAAAGCAATAGAAGACAGCAAACGCAGCACATAAAATATGCTTATACTTGCTATGCTCCCGCAAAAATTTATTTTGGAACTGCTATGCTTGCTGCTGTTATTCGAAATTTCACTGCTGGGTATGCTGGGCTATTTCAAGTGCATTTGAATTCTGGTCATAGGCATGAAGGAAACCAATGTGATGTTACTGAGGTCAATTGTGGTCCAGTGGTCAAGAAGGTGCGAAAATTGATAGTAATGTTCAGACGATCGCCAACAAAAAACGATGTCTTGCAGAAGTATGTTGCTGCTGAATTTGGGAAGCAAATAACTCTAATAAAAGACTGCAAGACTATGTAGGTGGAACAGGCTTTTGTCAATGCTGGAACGCGTCTATTTATTAATAAATTGTATACAAAAAGCATTGATAGACATATATCCACCTGAAGAAGAATCTTTTGCTTTATCCAATGATGAGATTAAAATGGTATCCGCCATCATTAGTGCTCTAGTCCCAGTAAAAGCAACATTTGACGTCCTTTGCCGTCGGGATGCTAATCTGTTCACAGCCGATGTTGCCATAACTTTTATGTTAAAAAAACTTAAAGATGCTAACAACGTTATAAGTCAAAATTTGCATTCAGCTCTTATTCTTCGCATGCAACAAAGACGAACAGATATCAGTGGGGTACTTCAGTATCTGCACAATGGTAGAACAAACGGTTAGTCCGAATCCGAAATAGACTTCGTAACAGTTCCTTCTTCCATAAAATGTCGCAAATTAATAGTTGAGTTACTCGAAAGATAGACGCTTCAAATCCAGCTATATCACTAACATTTCATGAGTCCGAAATTATGCCTACTGTGTCAAATGAGGCACCTCTCGCAATTGTTTCAGATTCTTCTGAGCTTCCATCTGAATCTCTTTCTTGTTCTCTTGAAGAACCTTTAAGTATTTCAGACGAGCTCAATAAAGCTATAAAAAAAGAACATTTGCCGAGGATAGCAATTCGATGTGAGACGCTGTCAGTGAAAATTCAAAGAGAAATGCTCTTATTTGAGAATGGAGGAACACGTGGTGACATTTTGCAAAGAGCATACGATTTTTTAATGACTACTAAGCCAACCAGTGTAGAATCTGAACGTGCTTTTTCTGCGGCTGGATTATTTGCAACTAAAATAAGAAGTCGTTTGTACGATGAAACTTTGGATGTGCTGTGCTTCCTCAAAACGTATTTTAAAAATAATAAAAAATAATTACGTATGAATGTTATATCTATAAAAACAATGAACTTTTTATAATTTAATTAAGAATGCATAATATTATAAAAACAATGAAATTCCTTATAATTTAATAAATTACTTTTTATTAACCTATTTTTGAATGCGTCATGTCATTAATTTTGTTGAAATAATATGTTAATATCTTTCAAGAACAAATATTGGAAAATCTCGGGACTAATCCCGGGATCTCGGGACTAGGTAAATGCAATCCCGAAATCCCGGGATTGAAAATATAGCACGGGATTGCCAACCCTAGATCAGATTACAGTTTGTTGATGCAATGCAAACTTTTTCGCATTTTCTCACTTACGATTTTTCAACATCATGGGAAAGTAACAAAATAATAAAAAGCCTTCATGGATACACCTGGGGGCAGGTAGTTTAATCCTCACTGAGTTGATTTTTTAAACCTGTCTGGAATAGTTCTAAATAGTTAGTAGTATTTGAATAAAAGTTTCAATTAAAAAACGGGCCAAGTGCGAGTCGGACTCGCACGCGAAGGGCTCCGCACCATCGTACAAGATTTAACACTATGTACTTTTTATTTAGATACTTTCGTAAAAGAAACAAGAGATGCGCTATAACAATATGTAAAGATTTGTAAATTAATTGTCTAATGTCATTTCATCCGTAAATACAGGTATTTATTAATATTGAGCAAAAACAAAAGTTAATTGTATGGGGACCCTCTTTAATTTTTATCGTTATTTTATTCTCATTATTTGTTGTTATAGCAGCTATAGTATCACTCACTCTGTGAAAATTTCAACTGTCTACCTATTAGGGTTCATAAGATACAGCCCGCTGACAGAAAGACGGACGGAGAGCGGAGGGTTTGTAATAGGGTTACGTTGGCACCATTTGGGTACAGAACACACACAAATACAAACGATCGTGAATTTGATTTAAAATAATATAGTTTGGTAAACCTGAGCAAAAGTTTGGAAAACTGGAAAATAACAATCTATTATGAACTCAATTTAAAGTATGGTTTTTTTTAATTCGAGAAAACAACTTTGGAATATAATAAATAACCTGGTAAACCTACTGGTATAAATCCTTTATCCAACCGCTTCTCCATTTATAAACGACGATCAAGAGTGGTCGACCCGTAGGATCAGGAGCCACTATTCCTCCGTTTACTTTTTGAGATTCTAAATAGATATGTCCCCTCTGCCAACCAAGTCTATTGGACTGCTGTCTATTCTAGCAACAGTATTAACACAAGTAGAGTGCTTGAATAACATAATTTTAAACCTTTACGGTATCGTTGTTCCTTAAAATATTGTTATTCCTAGATACGACTACAACTGGATGACTGCATGATAAAAATATCAAAACTGAAGCGCAACCTTGTTTACAATCAGAGTGGAAAAGACTGACAGGTGATTTTGTATGGAAAAATTACATTTAGCTCCTCGTAAAAGAACTGTCTACCTTATTAAAAGAATTCGAAGAATTATATTCTTAATAAAAAACTAGATCTCTCTCTCTCTCTCTCTCTCTCTCTTCTAGAAAATTGTGACTAAACATTCCATCTTCACATTTAACCAAAGGGGCATATATAGATCCATGCTGACTTACTAAATCTCAATTTTTCCGGTTCGCCCTCTACATTTATGGTTACACAAATTACCTTGACTTCTACTCATTTGATGATTTGGCTATATTTGTTTATCAAAATATTATTGATGTTCTGAATCGATTAAATTCGAGGCAGTTGGTTTCGATAAAGTTGATTTTCGTTTTCTTAAATTTAATTTTACCTTTTGCTCTGCAACCGATCTGTTATATATTTAACAATTTAACAGATCTATTCTCACTTCTAGTTTTTCATCCTCATGGAAATTGGGAAATGTATACCGATTAGAAAATAAAACAATGCATCCACATCTATACAGAGCAATTAGTATACTCGTAGTGCTTTCCAAAGTTTGTCGGAAGAGTTCTTCATCAGCAGATTGTTGATTTTGTGGATAGCAATAACTTACTTATGTAACTAAATTCAAAATGGCTTCCGAGCCAAGCATAGTACTGTTTCTTCGTTGATACAATTGAGAGATAGATAGAATAAGATCTAATATAGAAGACCTAGCTCACATAGTACTCGCTTTAATTGACTTTTCCAAAGCGTTGGATTCCGTTGGTTAGGACCACCACTACTGAGAATAGGTTAAATAGTATTATTACAATAGTGTGCACTACATAATACTTTAGGGCTAATCTAATGCCATTTCCGCGAATTTAATTCTCTAGTACTTTTTAAAAAAAATTCATGGATAATCCAACTTTATTAAAAGTTAGGACCACCACTTTAGCCTTGGAAGCCTAATCTTTCCTAAGCTAGACTCAGTTTGCAAACGAAAACTTGAAGCTGCCTTGAGTACGCTTTGTGTTCGGTCTACGTAGGTCGACACATATCACGCCCTACATATCATCGATTGTTAGCTGTTCCTTGAACACACTTCTCAAGCGAAGAGCCCTCGTGTTTCTGTATAATCTCATTCAAAGGGATGTGCCTAAGTATCTTTATAGCAGCATTCAATCTCAGAGAGGATGTATCATACAAATTCCACGTTTCTATTCATCAACCCTTGAAGGATCTTACTTTTTCCAGGTTGCTCGCCTATGGAACTCATTACCTACTAAAATACGTCGCGTAACCTCTGTCAACCAATTTAAAAAACTCATTAGTAATTTCCCACTTTGATGACCGTAGCTTTTTATCCAGTCATGGTAAATTCCTGCTACTTTTGTTTGATTCTTAATCTTTCTTTTTCTGTGTTTTCAAATTTTTAAGTTGTAAACAATATTTTACTATATTTACTTGGTACTTTTTACCTCTTACTTGTATGTATAAACTCTTTTTCTTGTCTCTTTTCTTTTCTTAAACTAATCTTTAATTTGTATCTTCTCTTTTTTAAATAAGTTAGTAGTAGTAGTTAGTAGTCCTGAATAGTAAATGATACTATTTTTTGTTAATAATTTTAATAACAAAACTTTTCTTCGTTCGGCGCTGCTATACTTTTTAATGAAAAATATAAGGCATTAGGCTTCATTTGGTATTTGAACTAGAAAAATCAGTTGGTCAGTACTCTCAAGATTAACTTTATTGCAAAATATGTTTCACAGTAAAATCACGTAATTTCTAACCCCACTTTCAGAGGGGTGGGGCATGGTAGGGGGAAACAAAAAAATATTGGTGAGCTATATTGGTATTTCATTCGAACTCTGAAAGTTTCATCCAAATCCGGAAATGGTCGGGTGCAAAACAAGCCCTTTTCGATCGTTGTCGTGTGTTGTATATTTTTCTTTAGTTTAATTTAATATATATACACACTGAGTTTTGAGTTTAATTATCCCATAGCGAAGCCTGTGGTACAGATGAACGTTAACGATAAAGTATTTCTAAGAGTAATACCACAATGCCACAGCACATCTGACTTCGAGTTTCAGCAGGGCAATAAGCTGTAATAGCTGACTGTAAAGGATATTTTTGCCCTCTGTTGCAAATACGTAATATATTTCCTTATTTGTCTCAGCATTAGGATATTTCCTCAGAATACCAATTTAATTATAACCTCCCAAGACTTGATTTGTGCCGAAAGGTGGCACTTTGGTTAGACACAAAAACAGGTTTAGGCTCGATAAATTAATTTCAGACTCCATCCTTTGCACTACGGTCCGTAATCTTGTTGCCCTTGATGCCTTGATGTCATGATACCCAAATAGCCTTATATACCCAATAGCCTTATTTGTTTCGGCTAGTTGCTTCAAGACATTAAAAAAGTCCCAGAACAGGTTAGAATTAAAGCTATATAAATTCAATTAATTTAATTAATTATATTTTTACTCCACGCATTTCTTATAAATGATGTTGCTAACGCAGAGTTTTATGGCATGGACCTCTGCTTGAGATGTAGTAATTGAGAGAAGTGCCTTACATAGTCGGTAATTCGGCCTATATATGCCAATGCCTACCTTCAATTTTGGATCCATCCGTGTATAATTAAAGAGATTCTTTTTCAAATTATAGGTCATCAGATCTCCACTGTTTATGATCCCCTAAGATCACCTTGAATGTTATTTCAAAATTATAGTGTTACGTCATAACGTAATTCTCTAGGAATTCTTCGAGGATATTCGGCTGGTCGACCAAATTTCCTGTGTTGAGTTCCACATCAATAAATCTTTAAATTCTTCAATTTTTCCATCAAAATGGTATACAAAAGTAACATTATAAGCACAACATAATGTTTGAACATTTTCCATTATATTCTCCAAAACTCAAAAAGAAAAACGTAAACAAAAATTTGCAAAATTATTCATAGAACAATAAAAAATAAATTTCAGATTGAAACGTAAACAAAACTTCTACGAGTACAACCACAAGCTCTTCGCGAAGCAAGTTAAAGCTTCATCAACTCCGGAGTCCATAGGTATATGGGGGAATATCGTAAACAAATAGATAAAGATCTTATTTTATGGTAAAATACTCTCCGGCCAACGTAATTTTCCTTTTGACTGAGACTAAGAAAAAAGATGCTTTTAGTTAAGTGGATGTTCTGCAAGCGAAAGAAACGTTTTGTGATTAGCATACCAAAGCCTATGAATTTCGTTTCTCATAAAATCGTATCTCGACAGCATAATTTTCTCTATCTTGGGAGCAATTTACGAACTTTGCGTTAAAATACTTTAGTGCACTATACATGCATACTAAAGCCCACCAATACAGATCTAACCATTAATAGTAGTGAAACATTCTAAAAGGGCAATTAGGAATAGGAGTCTATGTCATTACATACATACATATACATATATAAAGGATATATTCTTGCGTGTATGCAAGCAATGTTCATAACAGTCATTCCTTTGTAGACTTTAATTACAATTGCACCTTCGTAGAGACCTAGTTAGTGTTGCTCAGAAGAGAAAAACCCATAGTAAGTAAGAAGCAATGAAATTTCTTCTTAAATATTCAAAAGTCTGGGATCTGAATCGAATACGTAATTACCATGAAACGTAGCTAGGTAGGTACCTGCATCAAAGTTGGCAACTGAAGCGAATTTAATTTGAATTTAATTTAATGGAAAATCATTACGGAGGCAACAATATTTATTAAAAAGTTAAATGAAATTTATTGAAGCCAATAACTTTACACAATTGTTGGAGAAGATTTTGTAAAATATTAATTAATTTTAGGTTTTTTCTTGTTGGAATAATGAAGGAGAATTTTTATACCAGATTTGTTGGGATTGCCCTGTTGAAAATATGTAGGTATTCGTAGTTTTGGGATATATTACAATTTTTAGCTTTGATTGTTTTTCTAAGTTCCTCAAATCAATGTCTGATGTAATGGAAAGAATACTTTTAGATGGGCTCCGAACCACTCTTAATTAAAGAGGGGTTTAGAAAAACTTCGCAGTAGTAAAATTTAGTTCTCTTTACGAATACCACATAAATACCAAATTTGATATAAATCTTTGTTTTTGTTTGTTTCAAAAACATAGGCCACTTTCGTCGAAACAGATGTATACTCGATTTGGTTCCCTTTAATTTGAATTCTATGTGAGACTAATATATTCAATGGGCCGAAGTTCAAGATACTTAGACAGGTTTGCATCTTTTGGTACAACTGTTATATTGTTTTGAACATATACTGTAATTTGTGATTTTCAACTCTGGTTAGACAAATGTGGAGATATTATAGCTGTGTGTAAATGGTAGAAATTTCTTTTTATATACTCCTTGATGTAAATATCACTATTCACCTAGGCCTTGAGTGACTTATTTGCTACCTATCCTCTTTCTGCTACCACATAATGTTCTTGACCTAGGATTCTGCTGAATTCTCCAACGCAATACGTTTTGTCATCCATAATGGAATAGCGCAGCGAGTCAGTGGCGCACCGACGGGGAGACGACCGGGACAACAGTGGCTTTATGGTCTATGTCGAGATGTTAGCAAATAAAACTTGAAATTCAATATCTTCAAACAGGTTGCTCATATGGTCTCAGGACGCGATTTTAGAACCCTATTTTTCCGACACCTTTTGGACTTGGGACACATATAGCTCCCTCCCCCCTAAAGCCAAATCGTGGTTGCGATACTGCAGCCAATAGATTTTGTATAAATATTTCAGTACTGCCTTCAAGCCAGAATTCTTACTACTTTTCATTCTTCTCATCCTAGTCGTCCCGGCGCTTGTTTTGACACAATGGAGAGTTGAAGTTTACAGGTTCACAATACTCTCCGAGAATTTCAAATTCCATATGAAAACAACTCAAGTTTTCATTACGGCATTTTGCTCAGACGAACCAGGGTTTCTATCTGAACTTGGTTCTTTCTCGATTGAGAACATACGCGCTAGTAACCGGCCAATATATACCTACTGAATTATCCAAGTATTTCTCCACAATTGCTTTTCGCACTTCTCGCCAATTATGATCCATTCTCTTGAAAATCCAACACTGTTAAAATTTTCTTTCAAAATTTCAGAAAAGCTTATTTATCTGTAATGCGTTTCAAGGCCAGTATGACTTTTTTTTCAAAATTAGAAAAAATAAAAAATAAATTAGTAAATTAAAAAAAAATAAGGGAATTAAAACAAAATTAAACAAAATTAGAAAGATTTAAAAAATAAAAAATAAATTAAAGAACGTTAGATTATTTCTAGCTTTCTTTTATTTTTTTTTATTTTTTAAATCTTTCTAATTATGTTTAATTTTGTTTTAATTCCCTCATTTTTTTTAATTTACTAATTTAAAAAAATTTTAAAAAAATTAAATTTATTTATATTTTAAATTTTCATTGAATTGTTGGCTTTTGACATCCTTAGCTAATGTAGACACTAGACGCCCTAATTTTAACCGGATTTAATTTTGATATAGTTTTAATTTTCTTTTTTATTGTGGAACGTTCACTTTATTTATTCCAAGTTTTACGAAATTTTTCAGTGGAATCATTTACCTCCGTATTCATACAGGGTAATCCAAACATAGGCAGTAAAAATAAAAAACTAAATAGAAAGCATTAATATGTATCTATCAGAATTACGCTCCTGCATATTCCGCGATTTTTGTTAATCTTCAAAATATTCACGATTTTCTGATTTTTTAATTTTTATCCTTTCAATTACATTTTTTTTCTACCTCCACTTCTGTCACTATTATTTTTATTTTTTGCTGGTATACACGATAATAAGTGATCTAGCAAACAAACAAAAATTAGGTCCTGATGACATTTAAAATATAGAAAGTGAACGCGAGATTCGAACTAAGTAAATCGTCACGAGATGAACGCCGAATGCAAATATTAATCCATCCGTCCCCACCCTTCTTCATTTTAATAAATAAAGAAACCAATACTCATGCAGGGTTACTTTGAATTGGTAGTTTTTAATGAAACAAGAGATAGGTTGAAGTGTTAGAAAGGAAAAATTGTATGGAGGGGTGGCCAAATGCCATGCGACATATGTCCCCGATTATGTTCTGTTCGTCCTTGATCGAGCTGGGCGATACTGTTGAGATCTATAGAGCCTATAGAGCTAACCACGATGTGCATATGCTAGCATATGAAAGGACGCGAGTAAGTGTTTTTCATAATCAACATCAAGTTTTAATTCCTTTCATCAACTTCTGTGTGTACGCTCATAATCGTACTTTGCATAACCAAATTCGACAGTTTTTGTAAATACTATACAAATGTTGGTCACGCATAAGGATACATTTGTGATGTTTTTAAGGGCTGCATTTCCAAGCTTATGCACATTATGGTTAGGCCTTTTGTTTTCTACTTATGAATATTTGTTGGAACCCGATGGTTGGACTAATTGTGCTCAGTATTTTCTCTCCTACTTCTGTAGCAGTTTCTGTCGCCATCCTCGCCAGAAGAAACCTTATCTAAGTTCATGGGATCATTTTGCAAACTGCGCCATTGATTCGAATATCCCTTTACTTCGAATAAACATGCCAGCGAAACTAGTGTAGTTAAGCACATCGACTTTATCGTCATTACCAAAAGTTGGGTCGTAATGATTACGCTATATATACGATATCATTTTGGTAACCGGAGAAAACAACATTAAGATAAATATTAGCTTAAAATCAAGTGAAGTTTAATTAGCTTCATTTATCCATGTTGGCAATTGCAGAATTTCTTCCGCTGTATGTATTTATCATTGATTATTTATAAATAGATGTGCCCAAAATCATTGACGTCTTAGAAAGGAGATGTCGCTACGTGTCTATCGATTGTTATTTCCAGCCTTAAAACTTCTAATAAAAGAATTATTAATGACTGGTAAACAGTTTTGATGTAGTTTTGAGACATTTTATATTATATGCTGGAAAAATTGTTTTTTTACCATTAAATAAAAGTTTCATTTTTGGCAAGTAGCGACACTTCGTTTCTAAGATGTCAATGATTCTGTGCACATCTATATATAAATAATCAATGGTATTAATAGAATTCTTATTTTTTTTGTCCTAACGCCTATTGATATGCAATGTAGCTGCAATCGAGAGCTAAATGTAGGGAATTTTCAATTTTTTTTTTTATATTCTCTAAAATGTAGGGAATTTAAAAATTATTTTTTGGTTTGTTCCCTAAAATGTAGGGACTATGGAATAGGTGATAGCACCACACTCCACCATAGGTGATAGAACACCACCCCCTTAAAAAACATAAGAATGAGCTGAATAGCTCATTTTTGATGGCCCATACTACAAAGTAGTACGGAAGTTCTGTTGGTGCGCTGGACACGCTCAAACAAAGTATTGAAACACAATATATGACTTGTTTTCAAAAACAATGTGTGAATTATATAAACGACCAGGATTGTAGAAGTTGAGGTTAAGTCCCCTTTGTTGGAAAATGGATTTGTTTTTGATAAACAACAATTTATATGAATTTTGTCAAATGGAAGAAATATCAAACACTTAAAATTATTTTGTTTCGTTCTTTTACTATGCGCTCAGAACTAAATTATTACATCGTTCTTTCAATTCACAGAAATTCATTCAGAACGAGAAAAGGAACGAAGGCTTTATTCATACAAGAGGGGAAGCTGTGAGGTATGCTGTTGCCCGAAAAAGTAAAGAAGCAAAAAATGTGTTAAGTTCGTGCAAATACGTTATAGAGCATTGTCCAAAAATAGCACGCGAACAGACCTAATGTTGGCCCTAAATGGACATTTGTTCGTAAAAATAGCTTACGGCAAAAATGTGCGCATGCATAGTGTATCTTGCAAAATAGGTCCAATAACATTACCTTGTTTGCCATTAGCACTTTACCACTCGCACCAAATCTGAGCTTTGGCCAGTGTTAGAAGCTATTTTATAATAATATTTGCATCTCGCCGAAAAACACATTAAAAATATCCCGGATTCCAATTACATATTTCTTAACTTTTTACACTATACTATTACTATTTTTTTATTAATCTAATTAAAAACAAATTTACTTTATTTCATAGTTTATTTAGAATATACCATTGGTCTATGAGAAATCAACTCATGCTGAATCCTGCCAAGTCTCAATACATAGTCCTTCAAAACAATACTAACAACTTCAACATCAATGGCTTTCCAGGGATGAAGCTAAATGGTTCTATCCTCTCTAGAGTGCACCGCGTCAAGAATCTGGGAGTAGTAATCAACTCTACTTTGAGCTATTGTGACCACATCACATTACTCTTAAAGAAAATATATGGAGGCCTTCGTCAGCTCTGGTTATCAGCTGATATTTTGTCGACAGATATACGTACGAGACTAGTTAAAGCACTTCTTCTTCCCCATTTTAATTTTGGTAGCTTAATTTTTCCAAAGCTCGATAGCTCATGCGCTCACAGGCTTAACGTCGCTTTTAACGACTGCATTCGCTTTATTTTCGGACTAAGGGGCTTTGATCACGTCCAACACTTGAGATCCCATCTGCTGGGATGCTCTCTAGATGACCATCGTGAGATGAGGATGCTGGTCTCTTTGTACATTCTGATTCACTCTAGGACTCCACGTTATCTGTATGATCAATTGCAATTCTTACATACCTCTCGAAACCACAATCTTCTCATTCCTCGTTTTCATCGTTCCATTCTGGAGCGCTCTTATTTCGTTCAGGCTGCACGCTCATGGAATGAGCTACCTGTAGCCTTTCAAGGTGCCGGTTCCGTCGATAAGTTCAAATCACTTTTAAAATCACTTTTCTCTGGTGTTTAATCAATTTGGTATTGTCAGTCGGTTTCAGCTTTACTAGGTACTAAGTAATTATGTTCACGACGGCTTTTTCGATTCAGCAATTAACTGGGCATATTAGTTTTTTTTTATATAACTTTGTAAAATTTTTATAGTTTTGCCTTCTTGTAGTGTAAACTTTCTTATTATTCTTTGTTTTTTTAGCATTCTTATTGTTTATTGTTTATATCTTTTACTTGTTTACCTTCTTCTTCTTCTTCTGCTTCATTTTTAGCTCGTCTAAATGTATTTTATTTAAGTTTGATTCCTCTAGAGTATTTCTATTTATTTATTTTTAATTCTTTTAGCATGTATACTAGTAATGTTGATTTTTTAACTTTATTTTTTTATCTTTATGTGCTTGGTTTCTCATTTCTTTGTTTTTTGTTTATTAATTGTTTGATTTTAGTTTGAAGCACATGATATAGTAGTTGATTTAGGATATATGTAGATGCTCTTTTTTTACGCCTCAATACTTACTTTTTCCTTCTTTTGTTAATGTACTTAAATATAAGATATAATATCTTGTGTACATAAATAAATAAATGATAATTAAAAAAAAAATAATGATAATTCAATTTTGATAAGCATACTTAGCAAAATCTAGTGACATGGGTACAAATTACACATTGATGGAAATAATACCTGACCACTACTGCTATACAAGCAAATTACATGTTGCTCTATTCTGATTTCGTTCTTAGGAAAAAATGCAAAAATAAAATATTTATAAACAAAAATAAAACCGACTTCAAAACTATAAACTAACGCACTAAAAATTAAAAAAAAATGTTTTACTGATATCCGTTCGGGCGCTCTATTCTGCATGTCCGAAGGCCTTCATCAGATCTTGATCAAATACCTGAATGCATGACTTCCCAAATTAAAAAACCCAAAATTATCTCAATAGGTCTAAAAACACCGGAGGTATGAGGTAACATACATAAAAAAAAGTCGGTCGAATTTAGAAGCCGGTTAAAAATAAACTCGAAAGCTTTGTTTTCCAGAGCAGAAATGTTTTAAATCTAATAATGTATTTACTGCGGTGAAAATTGGCTACTTAAATGACGGATTTTTTGGAAGATTATTTTGAGGAATAAACCGATCGTTTTGTTGGAAAATATTTAATTTTTTATTTCATTGCTGGACGTTTCAAGTCGAAGTTCGGTTCTTCTATTTTCCTTCGACAACAAAAAATTAATCGACATGGAAAATAATAGAAAAATAAACGTGAACTTAAGAAGCATGCCACATATATGTGCATGCATTAATAAAAACAAAGCTGTAAACTTAAAAAAGGACACAGAACTAAAAATAAAGATTACAAATACATACTGAACAAATTAAAACCGTATTAGTTATATTATGTTAACACTTATTATCTTCAAAAAAACATCTATACGCCCTGCAGGCAGAAAAAAGTAAAATATTTGTATTTAGAATTTTTAAAAACACTTGAACTCATATGCAAAATTTTTATATGAATAGAGGTCCTGAAGAAGTTCCGCACCTGGACCCGAAACGCCGAGGAATGAAATTCGAAATTACATATTTTTCAACGAAACGATCGGTGGTATTCCAATTATCTTCCACAAAATCCGATACTACTTACAAGATTTCTTTTGGATGATTCTTGAAATTTAGAAACACCCCCCCCCCCCCCACCGCCCAAATTTTTGCAAACATACATACGGTATAGCTCGACATAAGTCTGAATCTAACGATAAATACTAAGTGGCAATAAAACTGAGAATGTGAAAACAGTAAAGATCGAAAACCCCCTTAATTTAGATTTTTCAAACAAACAAAATCACATAGAAATAGTAATCGGCTTTTGAAATGAATATGACCATTTTAATCCTCAATAAGTGTACTTTCAACTTCTGGCTTAATTTAACCCGGGGTAGAAAACGACCCCAAAAATGATTCATTTCAGTTCCTCTCTAAAAAATATTAAAAATTCACATCGCTCATTATTTTAAAAGCGTACTAAGGATAACTGAAATTCATTCGGCGCCACTATAAAAAAATCGGTACCTTTTTCTGTGAAATAGAAAGGGGCTGAAGTTGTTTACGTCCCAAGGGTAGGAATAGCGCAAATGGAAAATTTCAGAAATTTTTTCAGGGAAAATTACCAAGACCCAATATGTAAAATGAAGGAAAAGTTTAGAATGTTTTTCGCAATTTTTACATATTTGTAATGTCTATGCCAAAGATGGTGCGAAAAGTTTAGACCAATTGTGTCACAAATATAGTATGTCATGAAATAACCGCCGTAGCCAATGTGTGTATTTTATGGCTTCTTAAATGCTGTAGAAATAAACTCGTCTATACCTTTACGACTTTAAAACTCAAGGAACAAAGAATCTGTGTGCAAAATAGACGCACTTCTTGAAAAAATTTAATGGAAGTCTTCTAAGACTATATTTCGAGGAATGTTTTCAATACCGCACTTTGTCTACTTGACTTAAGGACAGAACTGCCGGAATAATTAATAAGGAAAGTCATTTTGAAGAGTTAGAAGTTCCTCGTGGATAGATAGCAAGGTGCGTTTCCTCTCGATCAAAAGATAGACAAATTAACTCGCATTACGACAACTGCCAGCAATACATTATAAAAAAAATGTGTTTTAACTGTCTTCATAAATAAAATAAAATACATAATCAGATGACATATTCCTAAACTATTAAAACTTTCATACTTAAAAAAACTTTTGAATTTCCTAGTAAAATAGGATAATTTCACAGTGGAGTCATTCTCGACCCCAGGGTAGCAAAATCAGGGCTGAAACTATGGGTAGTAATAAAAGGTTAAAAAGTATAACGAGTAGAATAAAAATTACACCATAATGGTCAATTTTCGATTATTTTTTTTTTAATCGTATTTTTTTACAATTTATTTATTTTGGTTATACAATAAAATTTATCAATCAACTAATAAACGAGTAGTTAAATGTTTGTTATGGAATTTCTTTAAAAAAAACAAATTTAAAAGATCAATGATATTTTATAGTTTCTCATTTATTAATTGTTACGAATTAAAATCCAATAATCTGCCCTGGCCCCCTTCATTACTGTTAAAGCGGAGCTGGAATGATATATAAAATCAGACGTTAAGTATAAATCCATCCAACACACCCGTAGTTAAGTCGACATTTGACGTTTATTTTGGTCGCATGCACCTCATTTAAGGACTAGACGACGTTCTTACCTACTTAACTCACCTTAGTGTAAAAAAACTTTTTTGATTCATTTCAATAATAAGAATTATCAATTCCATAAAAATTTGAATTTATCTTTTGGGTTAATCGACAAAAGATAAATTAAACTGTTCGACACGGTTTCTGTCAGGTAATTCTTATAAAATTTTGCATATTAAAAACGAATCCGAAATTCAAATTCCCCTAGCTCCTATTTATGAGATGAATTACAAAAGTTATCGATAACTCATAACATTCAACTTTATTGCCTATAAACAATTACAAAAATTTTGAAAAATGAATCAGGTGTAAAACTCACGCAAGTTAAATCAAGGTCTGATTTTAACAAAATAGTAAAGATCAGTTGACAGGAAATTGTAAAGAAATATGTACATAGAATCAGTAAAAGTACAAAAAAAATTAAGCATTCCACTTTTCCACATTTTAACCATAGTCAAAATGAACAAAATTAAAACATAAATTTTAACCATGATCCGATTATAGCTTTGTCCAACATTATTTCCCATGAACTTGCCTTTGCCGTCCTTAGTGAAAAGCAAACTCTCATATTTGATTAGAAAAAATTTTCTACATTTTTATTTATATTTATCTTGTCCAATACTGGTCTCGAACTGAGGATTTTTAGAATCGGTCATAGATGGAATAGAAGAATTTTTTGAGAACTTTTATTTTGTAACGATTCTAAATTAAATCATAGATGTAAGAGAAAAAAGAATCGCTTCGTATGATTCTTCTATTTCATTTTTAGAGTTCTTTACCCCATGGGTGCCAGTGGGATCCTATGATTAAACCTCCGCTGTCCCGTCCATCTGTATGTCTGTCAGCGGGCTGTATCTCATGAATCGTAACAGTTGAAATTTTCACAGAGTGAGTGATACTGTAGCTGCAATAACAACAAATAATAAAAATACAATAACATTAAAAATTAAAGAGGGTCCCCATACAATAAACTTTTGATTTTACTCGATCTTAATAAATACCTACATCCGTCAGTATGTAACAAAATTAGACAATTACTTTACAAATCTTTACATATTGTTACACCGCCTCTCTTGTTTCTTTTACGAAAGTATTTAAATAAAAAGTACATAGTGTTAAATCTTGTACGATGGTGCGAGTCCGACTCACACTTAATCGGTTTTTGTACATGATAATTTATAGAGACGAATTCTAAAATATAATATTATAAGAATAATGAAGTTAGTCAGAATTTTAATTTTGATGTGAAAAGGTTTAGCAAAAGTATGGCAATTAATCACTGTAAAAATCTGGCAAAATTTATTTGGAAATTTGCATCTAGTAATAGGTAATAGAAGGAAGGGGGGTGTTACTAAACTAAGAATCTTTAAGATTTTCAAGACAAAAGTGTTGTAAAAGTCAGAATTTTTTAAACGTCACGTGTTGCTAAACTCAGCCTTAAGAATTTTTCTTTAAAGACAATCCAGGGCGATCCGAACGCACTTGATTATCTTGATATATATACATATATGTGTGCGTGAAGCATGATTTTGTGTTTACTTTTTCTTTCATTATGTTGACTTTCATTAGAATCGTGCGGTTTAAAAAAGTTTGTTATTTAGAAAATTTTAACTTCATATAATTCAGAACTTTTAATAGTCTGATTCATTTTTAAATTTTTTATAAATAGGTACTCAAAAACACATGATTATAATACTTGTCAAAACGATAACGATGTAAGATGTCAAGTGTTGTAAAACTCAGTCCCAAGGCTGAATTACAATGGACGCAACGGAACGCAACTGGACGGAGAGAAATGTCAAACCGGTTTTCTTTATATGCTTTTCAAATGGAGTTGCGCACAGTGGACTGACGAAAACGCAGTCGTACGCAGCAAGTTTAATAAAATCTGAAATTAACGCAACTGAACGGATAAACATAACCTCAAATTAGTTTTGGGATTGTTTATTTTGTTCCGTCAAGTGAAACTGTGCTGCGGTAAGTGTGTAATAAGCAGAGAGGAAATGGAATGAAAAGAGTTTTTTGGTTTTATATATATTTGTTTATAAATTTTAAGTCAAACGTCACACTGTCACTTTCAATTAATCATGCGTCCATTGTAAGCAGCTAACCTCGACGTCCGTTTTACTGCGTAAATTTGACATATAACACCGTTCAGTTGCGTTCCGTTGCGTCCATTGTAATTCAGCCCTCAATCACATTCAGATGGTTCAGTTGACAGCTGCCTAACATGCAGGAAAATTCTTAGTTTAATAACAAGCAGAACGTTTAACTAGGTATGCCTTGATTTTAATGTAAATTGAGAAAATAACAAAAGTTTTATTCTGATGTCAACCGGCTATTTAGCCACACAGAAATTTTAAATCAAAAAATAAGTAAAAGAAATTATCAGGTTCAACCACATCATAACATTAAATAAAGGAAAAATCCAAAGAGGATCTGAAACTTACAGGATCCACATTGTTTAGCCCTATCAAAAACGGATTGGGGATCTTCCGCAGAAACATTGAAATCCTTTCGCAGTCCAGCATTACGTCTGCTGTTTCTGCGTCCACCCCGTCGACATAAGATCGACTATCAGCTGCTAGCCTGCAAGCAACATCAGCGTTGCCGGTTGCAATCATCAAGGCGACATAGGATCACAGAGACACCTGAACCGGAGAGGTAGAATTGCCCAACAGATTAAGCCCATGGCAGCTCCTAGT
This sequence comes from Dioctria linearis, assembly GCA_963930735.1. Classification (NCBI taxonomy): domain Eukaryota; kingdom Metazoa; phylum Arthropoda; class Insecta; order Diptera; family Asilidae; genus Dioctria; species Dioctria linearis. The sequence continues at coordinate 328,033,627 of OZ005740.1, read as the reverse complement.
TTCCATCAAGCAGACTCGGGAGCCCTGGTACACTTGCTCAGTAGATTAAACTCCCACCAAACCTACAGTCCCCATCAAGCAGACTCTGTGCCTCTAATCTCATTTCACGTCCAGAAATTGATATCCGGCTGTTTATGGAATAACAGACCAACCAGCAGCCAGTCCTTCAGGACACATCATTGCCTACGACGACGCAGTGAATCTTCAAGCAGCCAATTACCTGCATTAAGCAGGCTCTTACTAGATATCGACGCTATTGTTTAAAATATCAGTTCTCTGTGTTAAGCAGACCTTCAAGGTGCAAGGTGCAATCTTCCAGGATGTCGTTACCAGCCTTCGAGATAACAGTTGTCTACATCGGGCAGGCATTCAAGACCCTTTTGCGGAAGACGCATAATTGTGCTCGTAGCTCCCCCAATAAGAATTGGCACGCCAAAAAAAAAGCAGACCTCTCTCGATACGGTAATATTAATAAATAATTACTGAGTTATTACGAGCATGGCCTTAGTTCGTTATTTACAGCACAATATTTCAGATATAACTCAGAAGGTATTCTTTTATTCAACTATACTGTTTACATTTACAGATTCCCAGATAATCACAAACTACTCTACTTTAATTATCGCTAATTAATTCGCAATCCAATTAGAACACTTTGTTTCGTTTACTAAGTTCACTTCACTGTCTGAGATAAGAATGCCTCCTGACGGTGACAAGTGCCGTATTTATTTATACTCTACAAATTGTTCTAGAACCTTTCCGAATATTCCGTTTGTTTATGACTGTACTTTATAGATGTCACTTGCCCTTTTACCTGACACTAAGTATTCTTCGAAAGATGTTTATGTCCATACTTAATTATTCATTTCACGCGTAGTATATACATAAATGTCACTTGTCCTTTTTCTATTGCACATTAGCAATATTAATATTAAAGATTGTTGTTATTTGTTTTTATTATCAAACCACAACAAACACATATTAAATTTTTTCATAATATTCACATTCCACTCTTTCGGCATTTTCTGCTTTCGAGTATTTTTTTTCTTTTGCATTGGGTATTTTTGTTTTCGACATTTCATACCAAACAGACCCGTATTATTCATCTACCGCAATAGGATTTTACTCTTAATTCACGAAATGAACAAACAAAATTATACAAATATCCAAATATGTATGTTATAAGCTAATAAGTCTGGATATATACCTTTATCTTATCCTGAAAAAATACTGCTTATATTCTTCTCGAAGATATGTATTTCCCCCAATTCAGAGTGAAAATTTTTATAATTCCAACTAAACATGTGCCGATCTTAAGACATTCAAGAAAATAAATTAAAACCGGTTACCTCTATTCAAATTCGAAGTCATGAATAATTAGCTTTTCCAATGAAAACCATAAAATGAAGCAATAACAAAATCAATAAAAGCACAAAATATTGTTTTACATATGTACATATAAGCATTGAATTCATTGATATTTGTATATATGTATACATAGCCTACAATTATATTATGAATAGGTATGAAGGTATATAAATATAGTTATAGGTAAATAACAAAATAACAAAAGAAAAATCCCGAACACATCCGGTACCTAATCACCGTCATTATAATATCTCTACCATTTGTAAACTGCTGACTACATTTGACACTAAAAATAAACAAAACATCTTTACAAATCCGGGTCTATATATGCACCACAATTGCATTGATTGCAGCCAACATGTTGAACCTATACTTATAACAAGAGAAGTTTTTTTTTTCTTAATAATTTTCTCGCATCATCATAAAATTTCATATTATTCCTCCAGAAGAATACCGGCATACCTATAAAGTTTTCTTTTAATAGGTTTTTTAGCACCTTCCATTGTTATGAGATAAAGACGCCACCACAATCAAGAAACTATAAATACTTTTAGAATTAACACTCGGCATATGAAGATATCACCACAAAAAAAAAAAAAGCAAACAACATTCGGATATTGAAATTCTTTAGACCAATAAAACCACCAAATATGAGTCTCTTATGCAATTAAAACTCAATAACACCCGAGCTACATAAATACATATACATAGAGGTAGTCAATAGTGGCAATGATATTTAATTAAAGTCATCACGCAATGCGTCTTTATGCGTAAAATTCTTTTAAACACATAAACAAAACAAAAAACTCGGTTATATCGCTACTTTCACCTTTATACAGGTGTTTCCTTTATAAACTTTTTTTCTTTGTAAATACTCAAATGTGCATTTGGTATCCAAAAGCCAGCTTTCAAAGTTCCCTACATCTTTAGGTACCTGCCTACATACAAATATACGTACGCTGATAGTAACTCGATTGTAAACCAACTAAACTATACCGCAGAGTTCATTGCCTCTGTGCGCATGCGTAAAACGATCAAAAACATTACTCGCGCCTACATACGAATATATCTATAGATTGTCTTTAAATGATTATAAGGCGGGTTGGTATAACTTATTGAGATTGATTTCGATATTACACAATCTTTTTATTTATCGTATAGGAAATCCACCAATTATTTTATTTTTTTTTTTTCAGTTGCCTTTCGCGCGCAGCTTTCCTAACTTGACCAAGCGATGATGAGCAATTGTCTCAATGGCTTCTACATAATACAATCAGTGTCAGAGTCTCTATAGCAGCTTTCGTGTTATCACGTTACTTATACAGACTTTACTACTAAAGTGGAGTTTGGCACCTAAAGCCACTCTGACGACGATATACACCAAGTTGTTCGCAATCAACTTTATTAGTAAGAAAAGAACCGTGGTGGCTTACGAATAAGTGTGGCATTGCGCTGTGAAAATATTTTCCGTATCGTTGCACAGTGCGTGATCGATTTAAAAGTGTTTGTTAATAGTAACAAAATTGAAAAAAAGCGCCTAAACTTTTGTCCCAATATGCTATTATGCGCGACTCAGGTGATAATTAGTGCAAATAAAAAGTTTTACAATACCAACAAAAAAAATCAAAAGAAAATTGAAATTGAATCTGAAAAAAAAAATTAAGTTATGTGCGCATCTCTTTGAATTTCTATTGAAGAGAAGGAAATTAATATTGTGCTTTGGGCCATTACATACCTTTATGTATTACTAAGGAATAAATGTCAAGTACGACTACATATAGTTAGACATATTATTATAGTTACTTATAGTATATGAATAATGCGGAAAGGCTCTAATATAGGCACAGCATATACTATAAACCAAATGCAACTATTTTCGCTCAATGACACTAATTGACGCGTGCTCAGTCATAGCTTTTTCTTTTTTTAAGTTAAATACATATATGTGCAATACAATAGATGCATATTGCATGCATATAACCGCAGCAATCAATTCGAAGACATCGTTCTCGACGATTTAAAATAAAACTCTCAACATTCCTCCGGCTTATGTGTAGCTTTGTGTTTGAATGGTAAGTCAAGAAAATTGTTTATTTCAAGTTTCTTAATTGATTGATTAAAAAATAAAACAAGAAATACAACTGCAAATGATTTGAAATTGTTTTTGTTGATATTTTTCTTTTCTTTTCTTTTTTTATTTAGGTATATACAGTTACACATTATGTGTATTAATTATTACATACATATATATACATAAATTACAGAGGGTTTTTGCTACCCAAACATGGAAGGAAATTTATTTATTATGTTTCTTTTTTGTTTACCTCTAAAGTATGTTTACCTGTGTTATCAAAATTCAAATGAACTTGTAACTGTATGCTAAACTAATGGTATCTCACAGATCACTGTATCTTTAATACATATCGTGATTTATTATAACTTAAGAGTAAAGACGCGATGACAGCGTATATTGTTTTTTTTTTTTTGATGCCGTATGAAATTTTAATTGCACATTCCTTCGCAGAAATGTATGTATGCCTGTATGTTACCTACGTAACGTGCAAAGATTTATACAAAATTTTTAAAATATTTAATCAGGAAAGGAAAATACCTTTGTTAAACATATATGCATGCATACTGAAAAATAAACTAAAATTCTTTTTAACAAGACGACTGGAATAATGTAAATAAATTTACAAATTTCAATGAACTTACATATTTTAGCATTGAATATGTGATTTTGTAGTGACCTTGAACTTGGTAGGCAGCATTCATTTGTTTACTTTTTTGTGTAGTTGTATAGTTTTTTTTGTTTTTTGTAATCAAAGGCAGGAATATTATTACAAGAGTATTATCAAAATCTTAAAATTTTATTATTTACATTGAGTATATTATTCTATGGAGTATAAAAACAACGCAAAGATTCCTAGAATCGCCAATTAGTAATTTCTAATAGATTAGTAGAAAACACTCTCCATATAGGCCAGTCAAATAAATAGAAAGAATGGCAAAGAAAATTCATTTAATTTATTTTTGGCTTCAGTTTTGACTATTGGTGTAGGGTGATCCTGGGAGTATTGTACAAAGAAAAAAATCATCATATCTCTTCTCGTGCGAATATTGTGTAACATTATAGTCTGATAACTTTTTTCACTCCCTTCCCCTCCCTAAGGGAGGGGCTGTTTTTCTGTTCCTTCCACGAAAGACTCACCCATTTTTTTGGTTGCTATATCGTTGAGCAACAGCTCTTGAACAAAAATCCAAAATTTGAAATAATTAGACAAATGATAGTGAATATATAGCAATGTACCCAACCTTAACTTTTCTCAATTCCCATGTCGCGACCTTACGAGATAGGGATTGGTCACTCTATAGACTTTTTATTTAGGATCTTTGAATAAAATAGCAGTATTGAAAATTTTTAAAAATTTTACCATTTCTGGTCCGCGCACGCATTGCAAATAGTTTGTTCGGGGGTGTTTTTATTATATTAAATGCCGCATACTCCCAGAGAGCCACCCTACACCAACCCTCAAATATATGTATATGAAAAAAACGAGGCAAATCCAACTAATAACCATTTGCGACTTTTTTTTTTAAACTTAATAAATATTTAGTTTTTATAAGAAAGCCAATTTCGTAATATTAACATAATTTTGACAACTATATAAATTGATTAGGAGAGATGACTGCGATATGGACAAACTAAAGAATTATGTATATACTGGGTGTTTACGGCTCAGTATTGTATGGCAGAGGCGCCAATCTCAACCGTCTCGAAGATACAGGCTGATTGAGAAAATATCCCGGTTTTTCACAAAACACTTTGTATCTTAAACAGTAAACTATGCTCGACCACTTAACTATCCTCGTACTCCTCTTCTCTTCGGAGCTATGGCGCCAATATTAAAATTTTCGAATTGTTTTTTACTTTCTTCTACTTTGATGTTATTGTTTTTTTAAAGAAAGCCTTTTAACAAAACTTTTTTAATCAAATCTATAAACTATGGGCTCATCACTCTAGTTTGATCTATTACACTTATGTTCTCACTGCAGCCGTTAAAAAATTACAGTTTTTATGAAGCACAAGTAAAAAATTATGATTGGTCTAAGACCAACAATATTATACAGAGTGTCCCGTATGTGGTCTGGTACCCGAAGGCTATGGATAGGTCATGCTTAGACAAAGAAAAAATTGTATGAGTTGGGGGAGGGAAGTCGTAACTGTTTCCGAGATAATGGGACTTTAAGATATTTGGATATATTTTTATAGATCATCCTGTAACTTCTGAACGTTACACCCTATGATAATGATTTATACTTATGTAGATAGATAATCGTTGGACCTTTCCAATGGTCTATAAATTTTTTCCCTTACCCTTTCCTTTTTGCCGTTATGGCTCAACAAATTTAAAATTTCGGAATTTTTACTCGTTTTTTTAATTTAACTTTTATTTTTATGAAAAAACACGTCATCAATATCAATTTTTCATATTGAATTTGAAAAGCCCAAAAGCTTAGCTTTAAAATTACCTATCACTCTCTGCACTGAAAATGTAACCCTTTCTGCGCCTTTGCACTTTTTCTTAAGCAAATCCAGCGAAAATGACCGAAAAAGTTCTATACGTGCCAGAAAGTAGGCAATTATCTTTTGGAAATGACCTTTTTCAGCCATTTTCGCTGGAGATGCTTAAGAAAAAGTGCAAAAAACGCAGAAAAGGTTACATTTTGGGTACAGAGTGTTATAGGTCATTTTAAAGCTAAGCTTTTGGGCTTTTTAATTTCAATATGAAAAATTGATATTGATGACGATTGATATGTCGGTTGAAATCCAAGTACCAATAGTTTTACATATGCCAACGGTGGGCAAATGCGTCTCCCGTGGCAAATTGAAATCCGTTTCTAGGGTTCCGTACCCAAAGGGTAAACACTGAAATCCTATTATTAAGCCTACGATGTCCGTCCGCCTGTCTGTCTGTCTCTGGGCTGTATATCATGAACCATAATAGGTAGACAGTTGAAATTTTGTGTGAATTTCTATTGCCGCTATAACAGCAAATAATAAAAATAAAATAAAGTTACAAATTAAAGGGGGCAACCAAACAACAAACGTGATTTTTTCGGCACTTTTTGCTCGCTTTCTCTCATTTATTATTATCATAAGTGCATAGTACATAGTGATAAATTTTGTAAATTACGTAAAAATTTTTTCAGATATTCTACAGATCATCAACAGAATAATTTGTTAGGCGACAATATTACAAATTTTTTTAAGAAAAGCACAAATATACCACACGTATGCTCATCAGTCACAGACGAAAATAAATGAAATTGCGAATAAACAATAAAGTTGGAAATGAACAATGTGAAATTTTGAGTGCGTACATGAAACTACTTTCCTTAATCCTGTTTTAAAAATTATTTGGTGGTGAGCGCGTTTGAACAAATAATCTGGTAGATTTTCTTTATCAAGAAATTTAAGCTTGTTTACGATAACTAATTCTTCCGCGGCATAAATTTATTAATTTTTTTTTTTTCAATTTCAAACTTTGGATATAAATTTATTACATTCTTTTATTAACGTAACCTCAGAAAACATGAAACATAAAAATACGAATTAGAAAATAAAAAATAGAACCTTTCAAAAAACATTTTGTGGGTGGAAAAATTAGCTTTCTTTACAATAATGGAAGTCGTTGTGTCTTATTTGTAAAGTTACAATTGGATACTACACGACATTACGAAATAAGTCATCCTCAATTTTAAACTCAATATCCACTCAATTTAAAATTGCTAACAAAAAACACATTGCAACCAGGGCTTCGTAAGCATTAAGGACTCTTGTCTTTTTTAGTCGCAAAGACGACAGAGTCAACGAAGCTAAGTTTTTGATAGCTTTGTATATTGCTTATGCCAGACGTCCGTATGGAGAAGGAGAATTTATTATAAGAAACTTCAAAGAAGTTTTGGATCCCGATAATACAAAACTGCATAAATTGATTGCTCAGGTAAGTACCTAACTATATCACGCCGTACACCTGAACGTTGTATTGGTATAATTAGTAAAAATTTTGAAAATACGTTGTTGATGTGTGATTTGAAAAATTGTACAACTTTCAGTTTTTAGCTCTCGACGACTCTCAGACATTCAACAGGTTCCACAATTGACCGTTTATGTCCGCAATGTATCTGCAGACGTAAATGTGAACGAAGAAATGTTAGACTTACTTAAGAACTACAATTCGCAGTGTCGATGTCGGAAATATACACTTCACTTAGTAAGTGTTACGACTGACGGAGTACCTACAATGGTAGGGAGGATTCCATTGGTCTTCTAAGCACAAATCCTAAAATTCCACCTTTTTTACCTCTTCACTGCATAATTCACTGCCAACAACTCATAGCTAAGTTTACTTAAAATACGAAAATGTGTGGAGGATTGTTCTGCAGATTGTGAATTTAATTAGAACAATTCCCAAAACTCATCGTCAAATTAAATCTTATTAGAAGAGTTACGGTTAAATTATGAAACAGATTATTTGCCCAGTTCCTTACAATGTTTGCCTGTTACATTTTGTGCAACTCCACAATCCTACCATAAAATTTGCAAAAGAAAAAGGAAAAAACTACCCAGAATTAGGAAATGGAACTAAACTTCATTTTTTTTTACAGACATTATGGAACATTTTAATGGAGAAAATGAATATTAATTTGTCAAAAACTGTTTTTAGTTTTGAAGCTGAACTTCGGCGATTTGTGTATGATTTTAAAACCAAACAAGTTAATCACTATCGACGAAGAAAAGAAGAAAAGTTAAATAAATATAAGTAAAATTTTGAAGAATTCCAAGCGAATTTCAAACTTAGGTTTGAAGATTTGAAAAATTTTATATCTACATTTAAATATTTTGTGAACCCATTTATTCGTAATATTATTAAAGATGAATATCCAATTTTTGAAAATATTTTTAAAAATCGGTTGTCGAATTGGAGTTATTATACTATGTGGTGGCTTTTCATAATATACGGAAAACCGGTCGGCGACTCTCATTGACCTCATACATGCACACCCATGACATATGCTATGCATATTAAATTTCTTGAACATTTTCTTTCTTTTATAATTTTTTTTTTTATATCTCGATGCTGAAGTATTAAAAAATAAATTATCCATAATTTACTCCAACAAAATGTTTCAAATCTCGGGAACACTTTTCAATATCGTAGTTCCATTTCCCATCAATTTTTTTTCTACCTTGAGGTAGAGCAGGAGGTGATATTACTCACCCAGGCAAACCTAAAATTGAATGGCAGGGGGAAGGCAATATCAATATCAATATCATCGTTTAGGAATTACAGGGTGAATAAGAAAAAAAGCTAGTTTTTCACAAAACACCCTATATTTTAAAAAATTATGGGTGAACGGTCACAGTTAAGAGCTCATTGTATGTAGAGCTTCATGGCCCTTCCATCGATTGCTCAACCAACCCCATACCCTCCTTCTCTCAGGAGTTACGAGGGTCTAAACAAAATATTTCGGATTTTATACGGTTTATATTCCCCCCCCCCCTCTCTGCCTTACAATTTTTTGTTTGGTTAGGTGAGTACTTTCACCTCCTGCTCTATTGACCTCCTGAGGAGAAACACCCTCTGTATATATGAGCTAATTCCATTTCGAAGTAGTTTTCTTGTCACGGCATTTCTTGTGGTTGACTTTGGATGCTTAGATCGAATTCGGCTCGTTTTATTTCCATTATCATCAATTTAAGTATTCATATCAAAATCATTTTCTGTATCTACAGAGATTAATACAGTTTAAAATTCTACACTAATATCATGGTCAACAATCTATGTAGCATTCATAACACAACCATTCACATTATATTCAGGTATTAACTTATCCAAAATTTCTACATTATTTTCATCATAAACATCATAAATTCTATCTTTATTTTTGCGAATATCATAAATAGTAGATAATCCGACAGTACATTTTTTAGCAAGACTGCTTATGTCTACATTTTTTTCAATACTTTTAATAATTTCAATTTTATCTTTAATAGATATAACTTATCGAACCCGTTTATTTGAACCTGAATTCATATTTAAGCAGATATCGTGCAAACTAAACTCACAAGCGACAAGTTTCCTTAAAGCTTTTAACATTGAAGTAGGTACATAACTGAAAATAACGCAACGTAAGAAACTAGTGTAAATAATATTTCAAAACAAAAACCGTCAGTTCTTCCAAGAAATCCCGAACCAAATTTTAGCTGGCAGGGCCGTAAAAAGAATTTTTCTAAGAAATCTCGGAATAAATTTTGTCTTCTAGCAGAAAATTATTTTCCGGATATTAGACGTCTTTCTGGATGAAAGAATAAAAGCAAAAATTTAACCCAAAGGGAAAATTTTCCGGAGTTTAGAGGTTTCCGGATGTTAGAGTTCTGAATAAAACAGGTTTCACTGTATTTTTTTAATTTAATTCGATTTTCGGGTGCAAAATTTCATCTGTTTGGTTTTATGTAATAAATGCGTAAAAGTGTGCTTAAACTCTGACATACAGAAACACAATATTTTTTGGGCCACATGAAATAGGAAATCGCTCAGTCCATTGTTATAAGTCAGTCATCTGGACCTGATGAAGGGAAAGCCGCAATTTTTTCTTAGAAATTTACAGGAAATTTTTTCCTTAGAATTATTATGCATTGGAGGCCGACAACACAACGGCACACATTGTATGATTGCACCTAAAAATAAGTCCAGTCGACCACCAGACTGAATAAAACTTCTCCCGAAACATTTTCTTTAAATTTCTAAGGAGAAATGAATATTATTGCTCATGTACGCGTCTGCGCTCATAAAAATTGTTAGTGGCCCAAGCAACCGTTGTCGGCCTCCAATAATGCATAAAAATTTTAAGGAAAAACTTCCAAAATTTAGGTCTTTCCTCGTTACATCAGGCTGAGGTTTCGTTGATTTTATATTGAAGCGAGGCGAGCGCCTCTACAATACAAAAAGTTACAGTTAAACTTCGTTTTGCATTCACTATATATATTTTATACACAAAAAAATAAAAATTTCTTCATGGGATGCCAGTTTTTCAGTATTCTCTGCAAATATATTAATAACTCCAAGAAATATCCCACGTAATCCATATTTCGAAAAACAAAAGATTTTATTAAAGAATAAAAAAACTCACAGTAATTTGTTTAAAATATTTAAAATATAAAGAATTTACTTGATACTTATAATCACTTCTCATTATTGAACATAAAAAATAATTTATGTACTTATATGAATAAATTGCAGGAAATTTTATGCCGTTAACAATTTTCGTAATTTTCAAATAGATCAATCAAATGCCATGACCAAAGCATTTTCTTATTTATTTGTTTTATAATTTGGATAGAATAGCGTGTTCTAAGCACGTTAAGCATATATGTATATGCATAGATGAACATTGTGAAAGACATACAATATTTCTACTGTTCAGGTTTGAATCAATTAAGCTGTCAACTGTAGCTTTTTACTTACTTGCATATACATTATGTATGTATTGTGTATGTTATAGAGACAAAGGCCTGAGATCAAACAAGCAAGGAAGCTTTACAACCACACATTTTAGTTAGTCAAAGTGTTTCGGGATTTGACTGGTCCTTTTTTTTTAACAATCCAACGTGTAACTAACATGGCTAGTTAATATTAGATACTATAAGAAATGGGATTTATCTAGTCAATATTAGATGTTGTTTTATTGAATACATATTTTTCCTCGCGGATGATCCCTATGGAAAGGCAATTAAATTTACATATTTAAGAAATATGTTTAAAGGACAAATAAGTTTGATACTTTAAACAAATCTTAAAAGCATATCAATCAAACAGCCTGAGTGTCAAGAGAAGCATTTTTTCAGGCGATGTCGCCCATTCCTGCAATAAAAGATGACATTTTTCGTATTCTATGTTTATATTCATCAAAGCATATACCAATCAGTTTTTTATGTGTAATATTTGGTGCTATTAACTCAAGAATCGAATATGATGATACTGAGACGAAATCTTGTTATGAAATCATTCACGTCCCACTCATCAAAATGACTTGGTTGATTTCTTATTGTCCTTTGTCGTCTGGATGTAATATTTAACATGATTGAAATTTTTTCATCGCTAATATCTTTCTGATCTGAATTCATCACACAAATTGTATAATTACACAAAAGTTGTCTAAAAACCAATCTACTTGAGCAAGTTTCAAATCGAAATGAAACTTCATTCACATTTAAAGATAAACTGAGTTTAAACGCCCAATTTTGGTAGTTTAACCTAAGTTTAAACGAGGTTTAGCTTACCACTGTGAAACTGTGTTGAAGAGATAAATTGAGTTTAAACCACATCTTAACCTTAAACTGAAACTGTGAAACCGAACCTAAGAGGAGTCAATACCAAGATTTGCAAGTCTCATACATTTTTCAATGCGAATCTTTGGCAAACTATTTGTATCAGAATAATGATTTATATCTTAAGTTAAAGTAAAGTCTAGGAAATAACGTCGGCAAAAATTAAAAAACCGGCAAAGTGCGATTCGGACTCTCGAACGAAGGGTTCCGTACCATCGTACAAAATTTAACACTATGTTCTTTTTATAAAGGCGTCCTTTGAAAAAATAATAATAATGCTGTCATTTGACAAAAAATGCCTACTTATGATATAATAATGAATGAGAATAAAACGAGAAAAAAATCGCCGAAAAAATCAGGTTTCTTTTATGGGGGCCCCCTTAATTTTATTTTATTTTTATTGTTTGTTGTTACATCGCCAATAGAAAAACACAGTCTGCAAACATTTTAACTGTCTACCTATTACGGTTCATGAGATACAACCTGGTGACGGACGGACGGACAGAAAAGTCTTAGTAGTAGGGTTCCCGTTGTTAGTTACCCTTTGGGTACGGAACCCTAAAAAAGTGTATTGGGAGATTTTAGCTCGAAGACTTCTAAAAAAGTATCAGCGCCATTTGCTATATTTTGCTCATTACTTGGTGACATTTTTTTAATAACCGAATTCGTTTTTTAGGGTCCCGTACAACAAAAGGAGAAAAATCGCCCGTGCATTCGTCTGTCTGTCACAGATGTTTTTCTCGACACCTACGTATGAATTTAAAATTTGGCAGAATATTAGGCCTATGTGACGCGAATATATTGCGAGAGTCAAAGGTTATGATTTTTTTTTTAATTTTTAATGGGTTGGATATTGTGTTAGAATTATCGCCGATGATGATGCTGATATTTCTCGTCTGCTTATGGTAAAAAAAATAGTAATTAACTTTCATGAATATTTGGCGTAACGCCGCAATACTCGAAAAGCCCAAAGAGCCGTAATTACAATTGAATCTGGCTGAATGCCTCAATCCACACCAGATATCTGGCTGAGTTGCCTCTGGCTACTTGCCTCAGTATTCTTACGAAGAATAAAAAATAGGTCTGTCCAGTAAGATGGTTACTTCTTTATTCTTACCTTTTTCTTAAATGCTACTCTATATATGTATGTAATTCCCTATTCTATGTACAATCAATAAAATTAATACTTAATCGGTTTGCATAATTGCAAAGGAACGGTGACCTCATGTGAACTGTATTACTATGCATGCTCTTTGTTGTTATGCAATCTAGTGCACTGCGTACACCTATATTTAGCACCTTCGTCGGGCGATAATCTGATAAGCTTGATAATTATTATGATATGAATGAATCACAAAATGATTACAAATTTATATGTTTGTTGAATGAACATTTTTTATTTATAAGGGGTTAATTGAACTCTGAGTTGTACGTTTTAATATGAACGATTCACAAACTTGTACATCCCCTGTTTATATCAAGTTTCTTGAACTCTGAATATGGTGCTATTTGAGAAATGTGCATATGATTTATATTCAACGACATGCTCTAATGATACATGATTACAATTGCATTACAAGGTCTCCCTCAGAAAAAAAAACATTTATATCGTTTGGGGAATTTTATTTAGCACAATCACAATTTTACTAGTGTTCGAAATTTCTACAGAGCTAATTCCAAAAATGGATGCATTTATAATAGTTGAGGAAGTTACCTGACCTGTATTCAAACAAAAGAATTATAAATCGAAAAAAAAACTTCAATATCTTATGATACAGCCAATGAAAATTCGGTCGGCTCTCTTGATACTAAGAATGTGCTCATTCTTCTCGGTTCCAAATGTAATAGCTACGAAGAGGTGTAGATTTGATGTGTTTCAAATAAAAGTATTTATGAGATAACGGCTTAGACAAGAGAAGACCAGGATTACATGTATATAACTGCACGTCTAGTTGAATATATTTAGTTATGTCTAGAAAATCTTGTTAAGGAAAACCGGGTAATTAACATGCCCCCGTGAATCTTAGGGTATCTAGTGAGGATTAGTTAGGATGAAAGTTTCAGATTACCTCCGGGCTCGAAACTAAGTAGTTGATGTCGTGGTGATCTCTAAAAACAACTTTTTTTTAAGGCGCGTTATAACTGTTGTTATAAAATTTAAGGTCATTTGTCATCATTATTATGATTAAGAAAAATTCTCGAAATTATTAAATTTCTATAGAAACTTTCATTTAATTGTCAAGCAACTAAAAATTCATTGTGATTAAATACAAGCTTGGTAAACTTTCAAGATTTTTTACTCCTTAATCCCGTTAAGTTCTCATTTTTAATATTTTTTAGTGGATAATATAAAATAAAAATAAAATAAAAATTAATAAAATCAAAAGTGCGCCTTCCAAGATATTCAAGGTCGAAATATAAAATCCTGCTATTTTTATATCCTAGATGAAATCTATATGGTATACTAAGTTTGTCATTCCGGTTGTAATGCACAGAAATAATGATGGTATAGCATAGGTAGAGTTATTTTGATTTATCGCCCGTCCGTCCGTCAGAACGCGTATACTTACAGAGTTGAAATCTTGTCCGCGAACTAAAAAGGAAAATTAAGTTCGAAAATGAGACAAATCGGGCAACTCCTTCGTGGGGTTGCCATACAAAAATTTCGTTTTCCACTATACATTTGGACACTGCCATAGAGAGCTTAAATTTAATACATGGTGTTTTCATAGTAATAGCAAATAAAATTTAAAAAATGAAATAAATTGTGCAACCCTTTCCTTGTGTTGCTATATAAAAATTTAGGTTTTTTACAGACACTGTGAAAACGATCAGTCCTAGACATTTTTATTGCACTGACGTGTCCCTTAGCAATAAAAACACTCCGTTCTCAACAAATGCACTATTTTTATTTTTTTCACAGATCTTACTAACTTAACTTTATTAACTTATTACCGCCGACCCACCGCTGTTTAATTGTAACCCGAACAGACCACACCAATTCAGTTGCGCACTTCGAAAACTTGCAGACGGAACTCGGAAGTAGAATCTAACCCTCAACATATTATGTAATTATTATTGTGCGGTAATATTCTACAACCGATGATGAACCTGCTGGCTAATGTCACCGATATCAACCAGCAATGCTCTTTTAAACAAAACGGGCAATAACCGTGCTCTATGCGAATTAGCATCTTTAGTCACTGCCGCCGTAATGTAAACAATCATCACATTAGGTATTTAGCAATAAGCGCGCACTTTACCGTGTTAAGTAATGTGTTCCGCTATTGCTTACTATTTTACTACCGGTATAACTGCCAGCCTCTTGCTTCCGTGTACTAGTAGACTGGGCCGCAACAGTACTACTACTATTGTTCAGAATACGAAATCCTGTATAATTGGTTATAATCATTTTTTCTGTCCGACGATTTGTCTAGAAATATTTGCGAAAAACAACTGCAGAAATCAAAATTGCTCAAATGGTTGACCATACGAAATATCACACGGGCATTCATCCTAGGGTATCATTGGTCTTAGACCAATTCTATCTATTTTACTTATTCAAGATAACTTCAATTCTCTAGCTTTCAAATCAGCTATATTTCACTGTCCCACCATGAATAAAACAATATATATGAATTTTTAAAAAGGCCAAGACAACATTTTTGCGAAATTTTTAAAATATCATAACTCGCGAAATACGCATTTATAGGGAAAATTTTTAATAAATATTTTTGTTTTTACAAACCCTCCAAGTATGTCACGCATGTCACTTATTTGATATGGAATGACCCTATTATCAGGGTTACTAGGCATTAAATCATAGATAGCCAGAAAACTGCAACTTTTTTCGTCAGTCTCATAATTACTAAAAAAAAAATGTTTGTTGTTTTTATATTAAATTATAAGACAACATTTATAAATTTTCTCGTTCGCCCGTCTGTTTGAATATTATTCAGTTATCATAAGCAAATTTGTATTGTTCGTTGATAATGTTTTGGTACAGAACACTCATTTCGCGAGCTCGACTGCCTCTTGACTTGACTTTTTTATGTTATTATACTGAAGAGTTTATTAATTCCTGCGGTGTTAAGTTGCAGGATATTCTTCCGATTAGTTGCAAACACCGATCGCATATGGCCAATTTCCGTAATGGTTCTCTCGCTCTGTGACTTCACATACTATATAACAGTGGCATACCACTTTTTAGGCACATATGACATTTTCACGTTTGAATCTCACCCTGAATTTTGACCGAAAAATAAGTTTTTTTTTAAAATAAATCGACAACGATACAAACTATAAAAAGCTCAAATTAAATTAATTAAATATTTTTTGACGATCAGGCCTGAAGAAAAAAGATTTTGAGAAACCCTTTTTTAAGGATATTAGAACGCTTTTCCTTTTTTCTTTCTGTTAAATATTTTTATAACCGTACTTGGCACAGTTAACAAACTTAATACTAACATAGCTAATACTTGCTCCACAAGGCACATAAAAAATGTTGTGCAATATCTTTTTCCCAAGATAACAGAAAAATACTTGAAAATTACTCTTTGTATAATTTTTGGTAGTCCTGCCACTGTATTTTTAATGTACTGTGACGGAAAGTGATAACACAATCTCCTATCGTACACTGATCATATGAACACATATTTAAGGTCCTTACATCCAGTAACAAGAATGTCACAATAAGATGTAGCTACAATCACGAATGAATCCTACCTCCGATTTCCATAGAAATATCGCTGATATGAAAAAATTACAGATAGTAAGCATTGATGACGCACATTTTTTTCTTTACAGTGAAATTTCAAATTCATTCTTACTATTAGAATTTTCAGTAGGAATAATTTCTCTCTGGACTTGACCGAATACAACTATGTAGGTATTTACTGATATTTACTAATTTATCTGTGCTGTAAGTTATCAGCAATTCTAATTTGTAAATACCCCAAAAGCAAGCTACTTTATGGAAATATTTACTTCAAAAACGACTAAAAAAGATCAATGCAAATTTGAAATTCATTACAAAATGAATATCTGTGGCACTCCATACAGATTTACACGTAGATATGTAAGGCAAAAGCAAAAGTAGTTTATTATGGATTAGAAACTTCCTTATTAGCAGGAAGTTTCTAATCCATGTTAAAGCTGCTCCAATTCTCCAGTGATAAATATTTTAATCGCTGCTTTGATTTATTGTCATCTTTCCGGATACAAACAATTCTACATCACCGGTGTACACTTACCCAAGTTTCTTCTCCCGTTTAGCCGTACGAAATAGTTTCTAGTTCAATGAGCTTATACTCTCCTGAATAAATAAGCCACACGGCAGTAAATGCAATAGAAAGCAATTTTGGTTTTCCCTTCGTGTAATCTTGATAAAACGGAACCCTTTGGATGAGTTAGGAAATTTAATAACAGCGATGACGTTGATTTTAAGCCAATTTTGACTTCAGTAGTAATATTTTTGTCTGTTGTGCTAACGGTGGTGAAAAAGACATGGTTGTTTTTGGGTGACAATCTGAATGCAGAAATATTTTCGGGTATGTTATGTAGTATGTTTGGTTTGGGCGAGTCATTTAGGACGTGAAGTCCTGTCTGCTGCCCGAAATCATCAGCTCCCTGTGGCAGGTCTCAACAGGGTGGAATGCTTATCGCTGGCTATTGCGGGAGTTATGGGGTAGGTAAAGAAACTTTGCTACCATGACACACAACAACAATGATTCCATGATAAGGGGAAAGATGATTGTGAGGCGAAAAGGGATGAGAGGAAGATCTAGAGGAATGACAGGATAATCAACATCGACTTACCTTGTTCTTTGAAGAGGACCTAATGTTATTGAATCCCCTTCTAGACACTACATATCTTCCCATGTACATCCTGAACCTTTAATGAATAATATTATAACAATTTGCTTTGTTTGTTTTAACTACAGCCAGCCTTAATAAAGGCCGATTCACATCACCGCGATAGCGATTGCGATAACGATAGCGATAATCATAGCGATAAAGTATGGACACAGTTCCTTTCACACCAACGCCATACATCACAGCGGTAGTTACATGCATTTGCCTGTACCAATTAAAGGCATTTGGGAAAAATCTGAACATGGGTCAAATTAGAGTTTTCCAATTTTATTGGCTACTATCGATGCTACGATTATGTGTCAATTCAATGTATAGGTATTAGCTCGGCTTATAATGGCTCGACATATTTTTCAAAAACTTTGTCTTACTGACCATCGTTGATATCGAATATGAATATTGTTACGCGCCACAAAGTGATACAAGCGACATCTATTGGAAATGAAAACAACTTTAGGTTAGTAACATCCTAGTAAACTGGGTTTGGCGAACGGAATATTCAGGAAGGTTCTAGGATAATTTGTAGAGTATAAATACGGCGCTACTCACATCCAGGAGGCAGTATTCTTTCAGACAGTGAAGTGAACGAAGTAAACTACTTGGATTGCGATAATTAGAAGTACAGTACTAGCGATAACTATAGAGTTGATTTGATAATTATTTGTGAATTTGTGAGAGTAAACAGTAAAGTTTAATAACGAAAGAACTTTTGAATTATATCTAAAATATTGTGTTTTTAAATAACGAGCTAAGGCCACGCCCGTAACAATATTTATATATCGACGTTGAAAGATATGTAGAAAGTGGTGACGCAGATGTTTTAAATGTTTCGGCTATAGAGATCAAATTTGAATACGGTTTGTTCGAAGTATACCACCAAATGTGATCAAAGTACACCTCATACCTCGATTGTTGATCAAGGATTTCCTTTAAAATTTTACTTGATGCGTCCTTTCGAAGCAAAGTATGCTCGAAAAAAATCTCAAAAAGATTAATATAAAACTTACATTTACACAGCCTTATAAGTAGATAATTGAAAACTCGTTTGGAATTTCGACGTAAAATCTAGAATTTTTGTCAATCCTACTTCAACATAACCTGAAAGAACTATTAATATTTTTAAGCCCCATACCCTATTCATATTTTATTACAAACCGCAAATGAGATCGACAATTATTATACTCAACATTTAGAGCCCTCTTAATCCAAAATGGGGGGTTTAATAAATTTTGAAGATAATGGTAGAAGACCAACAAAAGAAATTTTCCAAATCCAACAACTTACTTCGTTTAATATTTCGCACTTGTACTCTAGGCTAGACTTAGCCTCTAGGAAAAGACAGAATAAGTCAACTCTGGTTGCGGTGCCCGCAGGGTCCCAGTGGCCAAATCACCGAAAAAGCTAATTCAACTCCTTGGAAATATCACGCCCACTTTGTATTTTTTTGGTACTATTTTTATATCATATAAAATTGGGTGTTCCTTTATATGATTTTAATTTATTTTTCAACACCCACTTGAATTTGCACTATCCATTTTGATCTCACAGGTCGCGATAGATGACTAAAAATGTGCATGATGCGATGGACATTTGAATCACTAGTCAAACGCTTGAGAAATTCTTTGGATCACTGTGATCTATCGCGTTAATGTGGCCGTTTACATTTAAAACTATGTGTAGCGATCTATCGCTGTAGCTTCGTTATCGCTATGGTGGGGCGGTGTGAATCGGCCTTAAATTTTTTACATAAGTACTCAAACAATTTATAATATTTTTATTATATTTGTTGTCACTGCCACAGTACATGACTTGATGCTTGATTACCGATGACTTTGTTTTTCAGTTTTCGCTTTAAAAAAAAAATCAAATAATAAAGAATTTCAACTAACGACTAATGTCGATCGGCTCGGAGTCTGGAATCTACAATCTTTAAAAAATTACACCAAGAAAATTAGCCAAAGTTAGTATTTATATAAATATAAGGTTGTGCGTGTGTATGTGTGTGCGTATTTACTATCAAACATATACACGCTACTAAGAAATCTATGTATATGAGTGATCCTTTTACCAATCGATTCATTTTTCCAAGAATTTTTCTACATTTATTGAAAAACTGGTACGAAAAAAAGATACGACAGAGGAGGTAGCTGGTGCATTTAACATCTTAGTAGAAGATTTTTACAACAAGCAAACAAATTTTACCACAAGTTTCATCAGTTCAGAGAATCGGGAAAATTTCACCGGTGTCGTATCTTTTGTCGCAGAGTGGATCAGCATCTGTAAAGTAAAGTAAAAAAGCTATAATTGATCTAATGTAAGACCAATTCTTACGATACCCGGCCTAGATGAATGCCAGTATGAAATTTTGTATGGTCACCCATCTGTACAAGCTTGATTTTTGAAGTGATTTTTCGCATATATTTCAAGAACGGTTCGTCAGACAGAAAAAATGATTATAACCAATTTTATAGAATTTCGTATTCTGAAGAAGCTTTTGGTACAATAAAAATGTCTAAAACTGATCGTTTTCACAGTATAAATAAAAAAACCAAATTTTTATATGGCAACACCAAGAAGGGATGCCCGATTTAGTGCATTTTGTTTTTTATTTTTGCTATTACTATGAAAACATCATGTACCAAATTTCAGTTCTCTATATCGACGCGTTCTCAAGCAGTGTCCAAATATATAGTGGATAACGAAATTTTTGTATGGACACCCCACTAAGGTGGCTACAACTCAGAGTCGAAACGTAGGGAAAATTTGAATAAACCACAAGCACAAATTTTGCAATTTTTTTTCATTGATCGGAGATCCCCAAAAATGCCCATATATATAGGAAATCTCTTCTAAGCATTAAATTGGAGATGCTTGCGTAGAATAAAGCGTCTGCATTGACAACAGATGTAGGAGAAGGTTGAGATGGGCAATCATATTAAATTAATTGTTCCTTCCTCGAATGCAAATAAAGTTACATTGATATTGTTTTTGTCTTTATTAAAACGTAGAAGGAACACGCTTGGTTATTACTTTTACCGCGATTTGGCGAAAATTGCATACAAAGGGTTGAGGGACCTAGTAAGGTTCATTAACTCTTGTGGATAATTTTAGCGCAACCCACGCTCTCTAAACTGGGAAATCATATCCATATAGGATCGCCATGAAGTGGCATCACAATGGACCATAGATGGTCTACGTGTGGCTGTTCATGGGTGGATAATTCGATAGCCACCACTCTATCCAAACCTAACCTAATACTCATGTATGAAAGCATTAGCACAAACTTTAAATTAAATTATAATTTGTGTTATAACTATATATGCATAACAAGTGCCAGTACATGTAGATATACCTATGTACATATGTTTAATTTTACTTTTAAATCTTCCCCAAACTTCTCTATCTGGAATACTTACTAACAGATAAATTGAATGAAATTAAATTCGTTTTAAATGGCCCGGTGAAAACAGACCCTTAAAACCCTGAACAGATTCATTAAGGGAAGCTACCCGCAGGCTTCAATTTAAGTTTGAAACAATCACAAGTTATGAAAGCTTCCATATTCGTGGAAGCACGCAACATTTATATTACAGCATCAAATAATTCCTGCTACTGACTTCAGGAATAATAATTTAATGCCTGAAACCTGACACCCTATTGGAGTTACTTACAAGCAGGGAGAGACAAAAAAATATAAAATTGTGTGTGAAATCAAAAGTTTTAACTGCAAGCTTGCACAAATGCTGCAATTTACTTATAACTTTAATTGATAACATCGAGTTGGTAGCATACAATATATGCTTGCATCCTTTTGCCGAAAATCTCAGGCTACACTGAGCGGGCAGATATTCATAATGTCTTCGATAAACGATATGTTCTAAAAATATTTAACAAATATGAAGGGTGGTATGCCAGATTTTTCATAATAAATTCTGGCTGTTTTTGTAATTCATGTTTTTGTGCCAAAGTTTTCACGTCTTACATAAATGACAAATCCGGAGAGGGGAAAAAGAAAACTTTAATTTTTGTGAATATAATTTTTAAAAAAACTTCTCACTGTTGAGAAAATATGCAAAAATATCTAATATCTCGTATAGATGCAAATATCTCAGCAACTTATCACACATTGAAAGTTACTTCCCCTACAGAAAAAAGATTTGAACTCTGTCACTATTCGAAGCAGCTTGACACATACATAATGAATTTTCTAACTTCCTCTCTGTTACGATAAATGGGATTTCTTACATCCCATCTGGTGTCTTTGTCCTAATGCGCTCAATAAAATTTTCCATTTTATCTAATTGCACCGCACTTCTTAGTTTGAACTTAATAATTATCTCCTTCCACAATCGGCTCAGCTTAAGTTAAACCAAATTTTCCCTTTAAATCGATCATAACCACTGAAAGGGAATATGATGTAGAATAAAAGAGAGAGTCTGTTTGTGTATTATTGTTCGTTGACAGCGATTTCGCTCAATTTCGCGCAGAGCGAGTCCGTTCTATGATAAACGAACCCTAATACGGAGCTGACGAGTGTTTATGATAGGAAGGGCCCCATCGGACGTATGAGATTTCAGTTTGGAAAAATCGCGATCTTTAAGATCTTAAATATAAAATAAAAATTATTGATGTGGAAATAATAATAAATAAATAAAAAAACATAATGGAACAAACCTTTTTTTGGGGTTTGGGGGACGGGCCATATTTCCGGATCTAGTAAGATTTCACCGCCGGATCTAGTAAGATTTCACCGCCAATCTTTATCTTTACGAGTTAAGTCAAGATTTAGTTTATACAAAACACGTCAATTGTTCTTCTGGAATGTGACGGAGACTTACAGTTTTACGGACTGTCAAAGTCAATCCAAACAAGTAAAAAAGCTAATATTGGTCTAAGACCAATTCTTATGATACCCTAGGACGAATGTCCGTATGAAATTTCGTATGGGTACCCATTTGAACAATTTTGATTTTGCAGTGGTTTTTCGCATATATTTCTAGAACGGTTCGTCGGATAGAAAAAATGATTATAACCAATTTTATAGGATTTCATATTCTGAAGAAGTTTTTAGTACAATAAAAATGTCTTGGACTGATCGTTTTCATAGAATACATAAAAAACCTAAATTTTTGTATGGCAACCCCACGAATGAGTTGCCCGATTTGTCTCATTTTCGAAGTTAATTTTACTTTTTTTTTTAAAGTCCGTGTACAAAATTTCAGCTCTCTAAGTGTACGCGTTCTCGAGTTATCGTGCGCACAGACGGACGGCCGGACGGACGGACCTGCAAAAATCAAAATAACTTTTAATATGATGCGTGGGTGTCCAATCCATTTTGATCTACCATCATTATTTCGAGGTGTTACAAACGCAATGACAAACTTAGTATACCCTTTAGATTTCATCTAGGGTATAAAAAGACAACAAAATTATATACCAGTATACCATAATTTCGTTTGTTTGTTTGTTTGTTTTTGTCCAGACAAAAAAAAAATAATACTTCTTCAGAGTTTAAATCTCTATATAAAGTATTTAAAAAGGACACATCGGGTAAAAAAGTACTTCACAATGGGGTATGAAATATGTAAATAAATATATTAATTGAGCACCAAAAATTGCATCATAGCTTCGCCTTGCCCTAAATATTTCAAAGGCTTTTAATAGAGTCTGGCATCCTGCTCTCCCATCCATAGTTTTGCCGATGACAGTACCCTTGATTTCGCTTACTTCTTTGACACTCTTGCGGACTCCTGTTCATTTTAATTGAACACTGTTTTACGATAAATGCATTCTTGGCATTAATAATTCCAATAAGTTAGGCTGGACAGATCACATCTTCGCTGTTTCCACAGTAGCATCAAAATGTCTTGAATTTCTGAAAATGTGTAAGTAATATTTCAGTCCATCGAATCTAGTGCTCCTCTAAAAGGCCTACATCAGATCTAGAATCTAATACAATTCCCATATGTGCGCCAAGATTGGTAGCACAGCCTGAACTTTATTAGATATTGTCCACAAGCTCATTGGCAATAACTTATCAAATCGACTCACTCGAACACTGCCGCAATATTGGATTCCTTTCACTCCTTTATCGCTTAGCATGCATGGCTAATGTTCCGATGAAATATCTAGTCTGATCCCTCGCAAAATAATTCCTGCACGCAATACTTACGCTACAAGCCGGGAACATTTTTTACCCTTCAAATTACTTTCAGTCGTACAGTAAAATTGCGTGATGATTTTTTTATTCCGAACCGTGCATATGTGAAACAGTCTACCATCTTCTGTCTTTCGTCAGCTTACATTTTGCGAAGGTTTCCCCTAATCTTTTCCTTATCTCCTTCCTGTCATACTGTACTTTGCATCGAAGGGTATCCACTGAGCTTGGCTTTATTAATATAAAAAACAAAAAACGAATACACAAAAACTGGGACAGTTCACCACCCGATCTACAGTTATCATATATCTCAAAGAAAAAACATCATTTCATCAAATATCACGAAATTAGAACAGATCGATAGTAAAATTATGCATCATTCTGTGTAAAAAAAAATTGAAGAACTTTCGTATAATATTTCATGATGCATCATAGCATTTTAAAATCAGAGGGTTTAAGCAAAGAACATCTAACAGTTATAAGTTCTTTGGTTTAAGTTAATTTAATTTAAATTTATTACACTGCAAGACTGATTTATGGCGAATTCTGAATATAAAAATTTGAGAAATGTTCATGCCAAGAAATGATCCATGTAGAAATCGAAAGAAAAATGTGGAATTGGATTGGACACAAGAGTACTACACAAGAAAACTATTAGACAGGAAAACTCTGAGCCTGAAAGTAAAAAAAATATATAGGCCGACTATGCGTTTTATAGACTCTCAATGTTTCATAGAAATCGGAGGTCAGGTACAAAATCCGTCAAAGCTGATCGATTTGTAGTGGTGGAATAGTTGAATTATCGTGACTTGAATATCTAATCAGAAAACAAAAATTCCAGAGATTCAAATGAAAATTATTGTGCAATAATACAAACAGATGGTTCATGTTCTCTCGTTGGCAATACTTTATTGGTCACAGCTCTATTTGTCCTTTATTACAAAGTAAATCTACTGTGGTCAGAACTTTAATACTTCAATTTCATTTATGATGTCATCAATGGCTGCGCCTTAAGACATCAGCTGGCGGTGAGAAATAAAAATTGGTTTAAGTAAACATTATCGATCAGTGCTGTTGTAAACACTGAATTATATCTATAGTCGTGTGGTAATAAAAAAGTTGCACATGAGTAGCGAATTATATTAGATTTTAAGCGCAACTTTTTATGAAACATATTTAACACTTTCTAAAAATACCACAGATGATCAATAAAAAATAAAATACAATACAAGTATTCTACAGACAGCATAGATTAAAGGATTCAGTCAAATCTGCGAAGAAATTTTATGCAATAATACATAATATGTCCTAAGAGCAGTAAACATTCAAAAGGAGCAGCAATCAACAACGATAAAAAAATATATAAAAAGTAGGTAAAGAAACCCGAGTCCGCAGTAAAAAAGCTTCTTCCTTTAATCCTTTCCTGTAATCTCAACGTTGTTCACTTTATTGATAGTAGGTGAGAAAGCTGCAAATGAGTTCACAGCTCTGCACGAAGGACGAAAGAAAGTTTAGATATATAATAAGCATACAACCTATTAGGATCGGTGGATCTACATCAAAATCGTACAGAAAATCAATTCGGAGATGGCTATACATCTTACGTACATGGGAAGAAGGAAGCACTTTATGGCTTTTAGGAGAACTCAGTCCAGCTTCAAACAACAAATGGTTTGAGTAACTGTAGAAAAGTATCTCATACAAAATGATAATATTAAGCCCTGTAACAACTTGCAAAAATATTTCTGTCTATCGAATCCAACTGTTCAGAAATCTATTCTGCCAGCAAATTACAAATTGAATTATCATCCCTATAAATATTAAGGATGGCCTCAAGTAAGAATGTGTATTCGGTGAAATGAAGCGATATAAAAAACAAAAGAAAAAAGCTAGAATTGGTCTAAGACCAATTCTTATGATACCCTAGATGAATGCACGTATGAAATTTCGTATAGTCACCCATTTGAGCAATTTTGATTTTTTGCATTGGTTTCTCGCATATATTTCTAGAACAGCTCATCGGACAGAAAAACTGATTATAACCAATTTTATAGGATTTCTTATTCTGAAGAAGATTTTAGTACAATAAAAATGTCTAGGACTGATCGTTTTCAAAATATATGTAAAAAGCCAAAATTATTATATGGCAACACCAAGAAGGGGTTGCCCGATTTAGCCCATTTTTGAAATTTTATTTGCTATTAGTATGGAAACACAGTGTACCAAATTTCAGCTTTCTACGTCGACGTGTTCTCAGGTAGTGTCCAAATATATCGTGGAAAACGAAATTTATGTATGGCAACCCCACGAAGGAGTTGCCCGATTTGTCTCTTTTTCGAACTTAATTTTACTTTTTGTTTTTAATGTCCGTGTACAAAATTTCAGCTGTCTAGGTGAACGCGTTCTCGAGTTAGTATGGTCACCCATACGAGATTTCATACGGGCATTCATCTAGCTAGGGTATCATAAGAATTGGTCTTAGACCAATTCCAGCTTTTTCACTTGTTTTACAAACCTTCAATACTTAAATAGTCTTAAAAACTAGCAAATCCTCAATTCTTACTATATTCATACTAAAGAAGAAAAACCCGTAATCGAGATACTTAATTACTTTAAGAGCGTCCAAGTACAACTTTCATTAGACCAAAGATTACCAAGGTGCTAATTTCGATTTTTTTGTCGTACATTTTGACGTAAACTGTTGTTAAATATTTTGACAATTCACCATAGTTTTATTGTATTTCGATTTTCACCAGAAATTATTTTGATTAATCATTTTCATTTAACAAAAAATGAACTGAAATGAATTTACATTGAATAAACGTCAAAATATACGACAAAAGGTGCGTCAAGTTTGTTAGCTTCTCCTAAGGTTGTGATAAATGTTTTTAATCAAATATTTAACATACATATAAGTGTAGTCATAATTGTGGGTGCTTTAAAAAATGTCCTTTTCAGTTCATTCCACGTCATGTCGCAGTCATGCTCCGTTGAATAAAAGCACAAAATGAATACAAGAAAAATTCATTTTATTTTGTCGTATATTAAGGGAAGCTACAATTTGTTGGTAACAAATTGTATATAAGACTTTTTTCAAGCCGAACGTAACAGATTCCGACTCAAGTAGAACATTATTCAATTCAAGTATAAGTGTGTTCTTTCCCGTATATTGCACTGGTGCAGTCATACATTGGACAGTGCAAAGCTACACTGTGTAGTCCAATTTTTCACTGCACCGCTGCAAGTAAGAGCTGTTTCAGAAGAAAAAGCCACCAGCTATCCCCTCGAATTACTTATCACCATATAAATAAAATTAGGGAACGCTGGTAAAACTGCATCTATAAAAAGGTGTGCACTTATAATTTCAATCCATTAAGTGAATTAAGGCTCGCGTATAGTGAAAATGGAAATCAGCGACGAAGAACGTCGCAAATTAATTGTTTCCACATATATGGAAAATTCGAATATGTCTCAAGAGATTTAGCTAAAAATTTAAAATTCCGAAGACAACCATCCAAAATGTTTGGAAAATCTTATAGTATCCGAAAAAATGGCCGGGTCTCGGTAGACAACTTGAAAAGAAATCCCAGCATGTCGATGAGAGATATGGCTAACAAGACTGGAACAATTTCTGCTACGGTCCATCGAATTAAAAGAAGAGGTGCCCTACAAAGTTTCCATGTTCAGAAAACACCGGACAGAACATCAGAAAAGGACAAAATTGCAAAATCCATGAGTCGGAATTTATATGAAAATTTCCTAACGAAATTCGACTGTTGCATTATGGACAACGGTGAACTTCTGTCGTCTAGGTATCTGCGACCAGGCGCGAATACAGGGGGTCACAGGGGTCATGACCCCCCCCCCCTCCCCCACAAAGCACACCACTTAACCATCACGGTGACGTGAGTAGTAATAGTGGATTGGGTATAATAAACATTCGCTCGTAGGTCTTCGTCTTTTAAACGTGTACAAATTTTTTAGAATTTTCTTGCGTTTTTATATAGTGTCGAAAAGTCATCTATCTTACCTATCACAGGATAGTAATCAATTTTGGAATGCGTATTTATTTTAGTATTTGATTGTTTAGAACAGCGGTTATCAACCTTTTTTGGTTTGCGTACCCCTTGGTAGTTCATTATCCTAAATTGTACCCCTTACATTAGAAAAATGTTAATAATTTAAATAGTTGTAGTTGTTATTATTTTAAACTTGTTCCAACACTAAATAAATAGCAATAACGTTTCAAGGAGTATGCCCAGAATGTTCATTGATGAAAACTAAAAGATTTTTTATAGATACATAACTTTTTAATAAAAAACAACATGCTTAATAAATATAAACTATTATAAACATAAAGTTAAATATTCGCAATTTTACATTAATTTTAACTTAACTTATCATATTCAGTGAGATCCTTGAGCTTGCTTTGAGGCAGATAGTTTTTTGAAATCAGGTTCAATTGATGCAAGATATAATCTTAAATCTGGAGCTGCATTCTACTTATTACGGTATTTGTTTTTAATAAAGAGATACGAAGGGAATGCTCTTTCCACCAGCACTGTACTTGTAAATGGCAACAAAACGTTAAGCGCTTTAGCAGAAAGCTGTTCATATTCGGTGCTGATATGTGACCAAAGTTAATAAGACAGAGTCCTTTAAATTCGACTTTCAAAGCACAGTCATTTGATAGTTCAATTAAGCTCTCTTTTTCTTTGATAGACAATTTAGCTACTTGAAAGTATTCTTCATTGAAAGGATTTGAAATCCAATTGTTTCCTTCATCAGGTTTGTGAAAGTACTTCTCGAAACTTGATTTTTAAGTGTTGAGAAATGTTGTTGCTCAATTCTCTGGAGAGGCAAAGTTTATTCTCTGATAGAAAATTATGCAAAGTTTCAAATACCTCCGGTTGACCATTTTCAATACATGTCCTCCAAAAATAAATTTTTTTAATCATTGATTCAATTTTATCTGAAACATTGAAGATCGTTATGGAGTTATTTTGAAGAGTTAAATTTAGATTGTTTATACGTAGGAAAATATCTGATAAATATGCAAGCGTTTGAAGCCAATTACAATCGTGTAACAAGGAAGCAAGTTGGAAAGGATGTTCCTCGAAGAAAACGTGTACTTCATGTCAAAGTTCGAACAACCAGGTGAGGACCTTGCCTCGAGATAGCCATCTTACTTCTGTATGAAAGAGCAGAGTAGAATGAACACTATTCAAATCTTCACAAAGAGCTTTATTTGCACTGGAAGGTGCTTAGTTGCCAAACTTTGCCTGTGGATGCAACAGTGACTCCAACTTACATTGGGAGCTATCTTCATGACACGACCATGCAGCTAGGATAAATACCTGATATGCATAAGCTTGCCACCATCGGTACATAGCCCACAACAATGAGACCAATTTATGCCTTTTTCTTTGAAATAATAATCGATAGCTTTAAATATATGTTATATATATTGGTGTGTGTTCTGACAGAGCATGATAAAGTAAAAGGTTTTCTTCGGCTTTATTGTCCTTTAAATACCTCGCAATAATAAGCAAAATAGCAAAACTAGAAACATCTGTGCTGTACTCCAGTCGGCCACCAGTCTGAATAAGAATTCTGCCGTAACATTTGCTGTAAATTTCTAAGAAGAAATGAATGCTTATTATTCATCTACGCGTACGCGTCTGTAAGTGGCCCAGGCACCCGTTGTCACCTCCAATAATCCATAGCAATTCTAAGGAAAAAATTTCCAGTAAATTTCTAAAAAAAAATTGCTGCTTTCCTTACATTAGGTCGAGGCATCGTTGATTTACGGCATCAAGACGTCGACGAATCGTTGATTTTATATTCTAAGGAGACGTTCCGACGAAAGGAGATTAGGATATTTTAACATCCGCCATTACTAAATTTTTTTCGCGTACCCCTAAGCCATCATACCACGGGTTGAGAATCGCTGGTTTAGAAAATGGCATGTAATGCTTAGCAGCCCAGTTATGAAGATGCTTTTGTTGCGCCCATTACTCATATACATGAAAAAGAACAAAATTTCGAGTTTAAAAAGTCTTATGGTTTCTAAGAAATTAGTAAGCGATCATAAATTTTTTTACCTATCTGATTTTCCGACGGTAGATGGCAGCTGGAAATTCGCTGTCAAAACAGTTAGTCGAAAAATTTGGAGTACAATTGTAGCGGCGATTGTGAAAGAAGAAGATACTGAGATTTGATTTGTTTTTAGTTTTGAGCGTTTTGAAACAGATTTTTATCGAGAACATTTTATATTATTTTGAAAGAATTGCAATGGACCAAAGTTTGGAAAGGAAATATATAAAATACAGATATTAACTAAATTAAAATCAAACTAAATGCCAAAAATATCAAAACTTTACCATTTGTATTCAAGCGCCTCCAAGTACCTAACGTAGTAACGTAGCGTAAGCGAGGTTCCTTAATAAATTCAAAATATTATTTCGAATTTAAGCACTAGAACATTCCTTTGTCACAACCTCTGGGAGTAGTTGAAAATTTGTCGCATATTTAGGCGTGCTTTTTGATGTTTGTTAACCGAAAATTCATTATAGTTCATTTTGTGGTAGATAAAAGTGAAGACACAAAATGAACTGTGTTAAAAGAAAAAGTACGACAAAATATGTCAAAATTCACGCCTAAATAGTAGGATAAAAAATCAGAATCAACCTAAAGAGGGGTGATTCTAATCTTTTGTCGTACTTTTATGTCAAAATATACGCCTAAATGAATGAATGAATTAATTTGTCGTACTTTTAGGCGTGTATTCTGACATTAATTCATGCAAATTCATTTTAGTTTATTTTGTGGTTGATGAAAAGGATAAATCAAAATGAATATGCTGAATATAAAAGTACGACAAATTTGAGATGAAATTTCAAAATATGTGACTAAAATATACGCTTAAGCTACGACAAAGAGATCAGAATCACCATCCAGGTTGACTTGCATTCGCATCCTGTCTCCCTGCATACTTTTTAGCCTGCTGCATACTTTCTACCCCGACACCCTGGACATCTCAATGCCCACGCAACAGCAACATTAAAGCAACGCTGAGCATTTATTCGGCAGCCAGGACAGACTGCTATCCCAATGGAAGACACCATCTACCCTCAGTGCCCTGCGTTACGCAGACTTTCAAGAATCACAGCTCACCTTTATTGAAGACGCGCCCCGTTGGGAACGAAGTACTCCTAACAAGACTTGGCATTACGCCAAAAGAAGATCAAAGGGAAGGAAATGATAGTATTCACCTAGCACCTAGCTCCTAGGGCGGTGGGCAAATGCGTCCTTTGGAGGTAGACGGGATTTGCGATTTCGAGTAGCATTTCTCCCTCGGACCTTTCTTGCAATACAATCTATGAAGCTGATTTTTTTAGTTCAACTGATAGTAAACCATCTAAATGTTCCAACAAATGCCGAACCATTACCCCACCGCCCTCATTTCGCTAGTTATAGACGTTAAACTCAAAAAATGGGGAAATATTACTAATACCTGATAACCGTAACATCTTCTTTCAAGATTTGGAAACTTCTAAATATTACATTTATTTCACTTTATCCTGCATATGTGGTTACCCAAGATATGCAACCATTTTTTAGATAAACCTGTTTTTATGTTTTGTTACTGACGATCGAAAAATCACGCCTAATTTTATGCAATTCCGCGGAAAATGATGAAAATTCAATTAGATACATTGTGAGATAAAATGAAAGGTAACATGTGGAAAATCGTTAAAATTTAAAAAATTATGATTTTTTCCCCAATTTTTTTACTTTAACATTGTATAAGTAGCGATATGAAATGGTGGTTCGACATTTGTTGAAAAGCTTAGACGGTTTACTATCATTTAAGATAAAAAATCACCTTCATAGATTGTATTACAATGAAGGTAGGTACGGGGTATTGGGAGAAATTTATTCAAAATTACAAGTCTCCCTAACTCTAGTAGGACGCATTCACCCCTGCTGTTTCTAACACTTTAACCAATTTCCTGTATCATTTAAGATCACCAATTCAAAAGCATTCTGTATAAATGAAAAAGTTCTATTTCCGTTTGTTATTAGATTCCTAGATAAATACGTCGACGACTGAACTACAAATAAAAGATTGGGATTTGATTGTATCTCATGGTTTTATTATTGATTTCGCTTATAGGATGGTCCATATTTGTGGCATTTATAGTCTATAAATTTTGATAAGATGAAAAATCCATGTACATACACATTTTATTTGTATCAGAGATTTAATGAAAACCAAATTATATTATATCTACAAGCCAACACCAGTCCGTTCAGCAGGGATAATTAGCATTAAACAAAAGTAACTGGAGACGAAAACGTGTTTCCGATAAGTATCGGCGGCGAAAAATAATAAAAAGTAATTGAATAAGCATATGGGGACAGATAAACACAAGTTTTGATAGCAATGCAAAATTACACAATTATACGGGGTACATACTAACTATGTACTTATTATCGTTCATCATGCTGTGACTCGACAGAATCTGTGAATAGTTTTGACAATAATTTAATATCCCGGTTGTACTCGTATGTATATAATTACCCACCAGATAGTGCTGCCGCTGCGTTAATTAAACCAGTCAGAGGCCAACTTTATATACATACATCGACATATATTTGAAAAGATTGGACAGTTCACCAGACTGTGTTACCTTTAATCCACTATAATCATTTCATCAATGCCATTTGTATATGTTAAATAAACGCAGTTTTGTTCGGCCAGGGAAATTATGACTTGGAAAAAAATTAATAACAGTCTTTTTCCTATCATATGTGACTTTTATGGAATTTGTGGAAGCACACGGTGGTCATGTTCTGTTGTCGTGAAAACTTTATCAGATTCAGAAGTTAGGAAGAGCTCATTAATGCAAGACTGTAAATTTAAAAAGGTTAATTAACGGGCTTAACGATACGTTCATAAATAAGTGAGTGTACAGCTGTTATCGCACATTTTTAAATTTATTGTTAGCCAAATACTTGATTTAGGTGATAATGGGCTATACGGCGACTAGAAAATTAATAGAAAGTGAGTGTGTTTTTAATATTAATGTTAATTCTAATGGAAATTGTTATAAGTAGACATTTGATTGTCATGATATTTACAGGAATTGTATGAAGGTGTATGTGATTGAATCTCAAACTTTTGAATAGACCGCGATTTATTTTTCAATTCTGATTCAACTGTTTCGTATTAAAACATATTTCCTGTCCTTTGAAGAGAAAGCTTCAAAAGATTCTTGATGGATTTAAAAATGAAATTTTGATTTTCTGTTAAACCAAGCTCCAGAAAACAAGGAAAAAAGCTAGAATTGTGTGACCAATTTTTACTGTACCCCCCCCCCCCGACTAGATGAATTCTTCTATTTTCAGATGGTCATCCCCCCCATCGTGCAAAAATTTGATTGTTAAAGTGATTTTTCGCATCGAATTCTATAATTTTCACAGTACCTACATGTAAAAAAACCTCAAATTTTGTATGGAGATAACCCGAAGGAGTTACCCGATTTAGTGCATTTTGAAATTCTATTTACTATTTTTTTTAAAAACGCCCAGTGCAAAATTACAGCTCTCTACGTCGACACGTTCTCAGGCAGTGTCCGTCTGTCAGTCCTAATGACCAACCCTAGAACGCGTTAACTTAGAGACCTGAAATTTTGCACACGGCTTTTTTTTAAAAGATCACAGATTTAATTTCGAAAATGGAACAAATCAGGTAACTCCCTCATAGGGTTACCACACAAAAATTTCGTTCCTCATTATATATTTATTATATATTTAGACACTGTCTGAGAAGGCATTAATGTGGAGAACATAAATTTCGTACACGGCGTTTTCATAAAAATAGTAAACACAATTTGAAAATGGATTAAATCGGGCAACCCCTTCTCGGTATTGCCAAACAAAAATTTATGTTTTTTACGTGTACTGTGAAAACCATCAACCCTAGACGTTTATATTGTACTGCAAAGCTCTTCAGAATAGTCCAATAAAATTGGTTATAATCATTTTGACTTTCAAACGAACGGTTTTAGAAATAGATACGAGAAAAACCATGTAAACAACCAACTTTCACCAGTGTTGACAATAATAATTTTAAAATTCCGTTTAAGTTATAGTAAAATTCCGTCAAAAATCCGCTAGACTTACTTTTTTTCTGTAAATAAAATCCTTTCAAATAGTTTCTTAAATTGAGTTCATTAACACTACAGTAAAATATATATTTTATTGTATTTTTATAATTAAACCAATTAACACTCTAAATTAAATAAAAATCATCTTGACTTTCGGTGCTTTCGAGCTGTGATGTGGCTGTTATACTAGCAGGAGCTGTAGAGGTCGAAGGTTAACTGCAACTTTGAATTATTCCAACCTTATTAATTACCTTATCGGGAAAGTCGTAGGTACAACAGGATTTTCCACGTCGTTTTAGTCCTGATAGTATATTTAAAATTGCATTTACCATATCTGTTTTCATTTTATTTCTTAGTTTTGATTTCAGTCCAATACATATTCCATATAATTCCAATGCTAACTCAATTTTGGCAAAATATGGGCATAGGAAGTTTTTTTTCTATACTCCTCAATTTTAGTACGGAGGCAAAGCTATACCCAAACACTCCAAGGAGAGACAATTGAGTAGTGTTGGTTGATAATGCTGAAAATGCCAATAATTTGAAATAGGAATAAAACAGAAAAATACGTTTAGTTTTCACAAGGAAGAGATAAAGACGTAGATACCACCAAACTTGTGTCGAATTTTTTATGCACATGCGACTTTATGAGGATTATGGTCGGTGGAATGTACAGCGTTTTCACCCGATACTACTCAATTTGTAAAATTATTCGATTCGGTTCAGCCATTAATGCTACAGTTGAATAAAAATCTCTCTTTCTTAGACCAATTTTAGCTTTTTTCCTTGTTTCTCTTTAGATAGTGAAATAACGCCATATACAGGCCTTACCGAAATATTAAGGATTAAAGTCATATGTTCCACGATAACGTTAACTTAGTGAGTGCAGTCATCTTATTAATTGTTCCCATTATTTGGATTAATTTCTCTTAGTTTCTTTCATTAATAAAGGTTGGTTGAAGTGAATATTTTGCTCCCGTGAAATAAGACCGAGCGAAATAATTCCGAATTCTGAAGTTCGCCATTATTTCACTCCATAAAGTGAATTAAGAGGAGTCAGTACTCAGCAAAAGTTTCAATTTAGATACCAGTGGTCCTGTACTCTGTAGGCAATAAAATTTACTATACGTTGGTTTGTGTCCTGAAAGTGAGAAAATGCCTAGACCTAGACCACATTAGAGACATCTAGCGTAAAAGACAGAAACATGCAACATGCGACAAAATTATACAATTTAAAATGAAAATTTGCTGTTCAAATAAATTGAAAATTTTTAACGAGAATTAATTCTCCTAAATTATTTTGCACATAATTGTTAAATATACTATTTTGCTTTGTATTTAAACAACTTTCAATGAAATATTACAATTTCTCTTTGGTGAAATATCGGGAGAAAAAAGAAGTACTATTAGAGCCAAATAATTAAAAAAACGCAATTGAAATTGAAAAATCCCGACGTTATTCACTAGATCTAGGCTTTGTCTTTCTAAAATCAGAATCTAAAGAAACGAGAATATGCACTAACAGGAATTTGATTTAAAAAACTTCAATTTTTACCATTTTTTAGAAGTTTCCGAGCTAATATATCCATTCCAATACATTTTTCTTAATTTTTCCAGACGTAATTCACTAGACCTCTTCGTTATCTTTGATTAAAGGTATAAAACTTATTCTGCTGCAAATAGTTTGCCAAAAATTTGCATTGAAAAATGTATGAAACTTGCAAATCTTGGTTCTGATTCCTCTTAAGGCCCAATTTTAATGTTCGGAAAATAATAGTGCCGAAGTAAGTTGCAAAATAAAACCAAGTAAGTATTCAACAGAACTTTTTTCGTGACTTTTTTAAATGTATCCACCTTTTACATAAATCTGAAAAAAATAAAACAGAAATTTGAAGCAATATAATAAATACTATAAAAAGTCAAAAAAAAAGTTGTGTTGAATACTTGTTTGGTCTTATTTGGCAACTTATTTCGGCATTAATTTTGCCGAACATTGGATTGGCCTTATTTCACTTTATGAAAAGGCAATAGACTAGAAAACAATTGTGAACGATACTCTCTTCCGACTGTTGCTCCTGTATCCACTTCCATGGTTGCAAATGAGTACTTTCATTTCCCATTATTCTTGTGTTTATGTTTTGTGCTTTTTGGTGACTGTTCTTCTGGGGTATTTACCCTATATTCGAAAAAAAGCCAATCTTACTTTCAAAGTTACCTTGGTATACGTCAAATTTCTCTGAAAAAATTTCCTGCTGGATAAACTCTAAATGGAAATATAAATGCATGGTATTTCTCATAAGATATCCGACTATGCTTCTATGTAGGTTTCAATTCCAGTTGAGTTTTGTTAAATCCATATTAACTTCATGAATCACAGTTGAGTTGAGTTGGGTTTTGTATAAATATTTGTTAGAATTTAGGATTTATATTTTATCCAACACAAATCTGGTTATTTCATACGAATTATTTCATCTATCAACTCAACTTAGAACTCATCGAACCAAAGTAATAGATGAAATAATCCTAAAAGTATAGAGGATTGTAATCCCATCATGATAGGGTGTTCCCAACATTTATAGGATTGACAGATTGACTGTGGTTAAATATTTAGTTTATGCTATCGACTACACAAATCAACTTAATATGAAGAAACTGAATATTTTACTATGCCCAATAATCGACCAAGCAGTTGAATTTCTGAGTTTGCTGATTGATTTAAATTCTTATGATTTACCCATGACATCTACTTGAGATTCTACCGGCTCGTAATTGTTGACTACTGAATGGATGACAGAAATGATTTTACTTGCTTTGCAGACTGGTATCTGGGATGCTCTTCGCGGTTACACCTACAGCACCTCCAGTTCCTCGCAGGCAAGTGGCTTCATTGTGATATTCCCGCATCTATGGCATTGGCGATTTCGACTTTGCATTCTGGGGAGCTATTGACTTTTAGACTGATTATAACTTCTTCCTCCCTCGACTATGTTGTGTGTATTTTTTTTTTCGTTTACTTTACTACAAGAGAGCAGCTCTCTGATTACCGTGCCAAGTAGTTTTGCTTGCTACTGCTCCAACTAATAATTCCATGTTTAGCGCTATTTCACAATACCTTTCAAATGTTTTTGATTCTTAATTTAAGAGTGTTTGTTGTATTCTTTCATTTTTTGATCCCGTTATTAATTCATCCGATAGAGCTTCGTCCTAAAATGTATCTAAATTCACATGTTTGAGATAGCATTTTTATTCGCACTATGTACTTACTAATCCTTTCACCTTCATCTTGATGCCCTTTGTAGAATTTGAAACATTCGAATCTTTTATTTGTTTTAGGACTATAAGTTCGATATATTTTGGGCTTATAAGGTTCATGAGCAGTGGTGTTGTCGAGCCGGAATGCTCCGGAACGTCGTTCCGGTACTTCCTTTTTAGACAGGAACGCGTTCCGGAACTAAAGATGATTTCTGATAACGAGAATTGGCTGACGTATTGAAAAAAAAATTAAAAAGAATTGCTGATTTTTTTTTCTAATTTTTGACGAATCTTTATATGTATTATTATAAACAAGGGTTTGAACCGAACCCGAACCGGAACAAAAACCGGAACGAACCGGCTTGTTTTTCCGAACCGTGAACCGGAGTCCGGAACGTTTTTTTTCTGCTGAACCGTGCTCATGCTAAGTACGTGTGGGTTGGCCCATTGAATAAACAATAAAAGTCCGATTTACTCGGCAACAGTTGCTGTAAATTTCATGAAAGTTATTGTCAGCCTATGGTATAAGCCATCAAGAGAGGAGTAAAAACCAAATGCTTGACAAAGATTTGTGAATTTTTTCACAATGGACCAACTCTAATCAATATTACTTGGACTTGGTTCGCTTTAGCTACACCCGCCGATATACATCTATAAAAAAAAAACTTGCCCGCAACAATCGAACCCACGACCCCTAGATTAAGATTCTGATCTAACGCAATACTCACTCAGCCAAATTTTGCTAATTGGCTTGGGCTATAAATGCATATTTAAACGAAATTGTGTTGGTTCTCACAGCTTATATACAGTTGCTTACACTGAATATTTTTTTGGTATTATAATATATTAGAGGAGTGGGCAAGAATATATCCCGGCACCCTAGGAACCTCGTATTAGTCTCAAAAATTGAGAAAAAATTCACTACAATGAATTTAGTAGAAAGAATTTTGAAAATCGGTTGGATGGTAGATGAGCAAATAGCATTCATTTCTTCTTAGAAATTTACAGAAAATGTTTCGGCAAATGCAATTATACAATGTGTGCCGTTGTCGGCCTCTAATGCTTAACAATTCTAAGGAAAAAATTTCCAGTAAATTTCTAAGAAAAAATTGCGGACTTCCCTACATCAGGTCGAGGCATCGTTGTTAGATTTTATATTCGAGCGAGGCACTGCTCTCGGCCGGGCCAATGCAAAAAAATTCGAAGGAAGAAATTTCCAATAAATTTCTGAGAAAAACTTGTGGCTTTATCTTCATCGGATCGAGGCAACAGTGATTTTGTATGGAGCGAGGCATTGGTGGCTTACCCTTTGGGCGCGTCATCAAGTGAGGCATCGTCGAGGGATCGTTAGTTTTATATTCTAGAAAAGCGTTGAATATTTTTGTTCTACGTGTCCAGTCTTTGTATGTTCTTAGTTTGTTTATGGCCTGCGGCTAATGCTAAGAATTTTTATAATACATTTGTTGTGAACTAGAATTTCCAGATGTTGGTTTCCAGTATTGGTAGATGTTTTAAACTTTATTAGTTTAATACAGTGATGCTAAGGAAAATGCCGACAAACGTACCGATTTTCATCTGAAATGTGCATTGCTGGGAAATTCCCATCTTTGTAGTTTTTCCCACCCTTAGTGTAAGAATTTGAGTATTTAAAACCATTTTTTTAATCAGTGTCAAACCATCTTTGCGACAGCACATTTATAGAAAGTGGAAGTTTTAGTTAGTGAATAAGTGCCACACAAAACTATTGTATGCATTAAAACCTTTGTTACATACAATGTAATAATAAGATTAATAAGTACTACTGTTAGCAAAATATTCTATGCACGCTACCTAAGTCAAAGTGTCGATTAAAAAGTGTTAGTGTCAATTTCGCATATTTCTAAGAACCTCTCGCTACAAGATTACGTGCGCGCTACATATATGTATGTAGTAGTTGCATTTTTCTATAATCTTTAATCTAATAAACTTAAAGTGTAAGTATATTTCATTTTCATTATTAATAAAAAAATGTCCGTTTTTTTTCTATTAAATAATAGTATTTATTTTATTAGTAATTTCAACATGAGTGAAAAAAGAAAAAACAGTAGCATCACCGATTTTTTTAAAAAGAAACTAAAAACTAGCAGCGAAGATGAGTCAATGACCCAGGAAAATGCAACATTGAGCAAAGTATCCAACACCAACTTCAACGCTGATCAAGTGGAATCTGTTGAACTTGCAGCCATAGCATCAACGTCAACGTCAACAAGTACTTATAATGATAACGATTCTGACGAAGTCTCGTGGCCTAATATTTGGAGTGCGGAAATGTGGTTAGGAAACAAAAGACAGTTTCCTTGGTTACTTTCCGAATCCGGAAAATTAGGTTGCTCTTTTTGTAACAAAATACAGCACTTAGGGGTATCTAAAACCCGTGGTGTAAATATTTCAAAGGAATGGAGTTCCACATCCGTTTCTTACTATGGTAAAGATAAAAAATCGCAGTTAACGTCATTAAGAAAAAAAAATTTTTGAACACGCGAAAACAACAGCGCACATTAATTCAGAAAAAATTTTAAACAGCCAACAGCATCAGCCAATAGAAAATGTAATAGACAATTTGAATAAGGCGTCTATTAAGAGCACGTCTTTACTATTTAGAACTGCTTATTATTTAGCCAAACACGACCGACCATATTCGGATTATTATAATTTATTACAATTGCAAGATTTAAATGGAACAATTTTGGCACCTGGTTTACGGTCCAGATATACCTGCACAAATATAATTAATCACATATCCAAAAATATGAAATTAAGAATTTGTTCAGAAGTTATTAAAACAAATGGAAAGATTTCGATTCTCATTGATGAATCTACAACATTAAGTAAAAAATCTACTCTAATTATATTTTTAAAATTCGAAATAAATAAAATCAGCGAACCACGATTCCTTTTTTTTTTTTATTTAATAGAATTGTCCGATCAAACAGCATCCACCATTACAGAATACCTTTTAAATAATTTGGAAAAATATGGCTTCGACGAGAATTATTTGAAACAAAATTTAATTGCATTTACCAGTGACGGAGCAAGTGTAATGTTAGGAAAAAGGTCAGGAGTGGCTACAAAATTATTGAATAAATTTCCAAAAATAATCACGTGGCACTGTTTAAATCACCGTCTGGAGCTCTCTGTTAACGATGCTGTCGCGGAAGTAAATGGTATTAACCATTATCTCATATTTATGGATAAATTATATACCATTTATCATCAATCTCCTAAAAATCAACGCGAACTAGAATCATGCTCGGAAAATTTGGGAGAAGAAATTAAAAAAATAGGACGTGTTTTAGGAATAAGGTGGATAGCTAGTTCATTCAGAACTATTAATGCAGTTTGGCCAAATTTAAAATCTCTTGCTGAACATTTTCATCAAGCCGCAACTGATGAAACTCGTTCAAAAACTGATCAGAGTGTATACGTTGGTCTAAAAAAATATATCATGTCTAAACAGTTTATAATTAACTTGGCATTAATGTATGACGTTTTGTATGAACTTTCCATCTTGTCTGAAGCGTTACAGAACAGAATTGTAACGATAGTATATGCGAACAAACTAATCCGTCGAACTATTCGCTATTTGGAATCACTAAAAGACGTTAAAAAAAGAGACAAACTCATACATCAGAGGCTGTTCAAGTGATGAAATTAGGAACATTAACTTTAACAGATAATAAAAAATTACTATTATTAACAGAAATCAATTCCTTGTAAGTCTCATTAATAATATGACTAGAAGACTACATACAGAAAATGATTTGATAAGTGAATTTCGAGTACTAGATCCAACGGAGTGGCCAGCAGATATTGAAATTGGCTATGGAGAAAATGAAATCCAGTCATTATGCACCAGATTTAATTTAACATCACCGATGCGATGTATCAATGCGTTTAGAGATTATATTGATACTGGAGGCAAAGTAATTCCTGAAGATGTAGAAATCTTAATTCGGATTCAGTAATATGAATATTATTTTAAATGATCAAAGAAATAGAATATTAATTGAAAATCTAGCAAATCTTTTATTTATAAAAATGAATGGTCCACCACAACAATTATTTAAACCAGATGATTATGTAAAAACTTGGTTAAGGTCTCATCGTTCAGCGGATGACAACAAAACAAGGAAAATTCAACCACAAGATCCTGAACATAGTCCTATTTGGAATATTTTATAAAAACTATTAGTGTTTTCATGTATTGTTCAAAATATTTATGCAATATTGTTTGAGTATCTACTATGCGTATTTTATAATTTGTTAACTAATTTTTATTAAACGTTCCTATTATTGTAATAAACATATATATATATATATATATACAAATACACAAAATGGGTTTCGTAATGATTTTCGTTTCCTTTCCTTTTTATGCTATATACAGGGCCGATCCTGGCGACGGGCGAAAATTGGGGGAAATCTCCCCCCCCCCCCCCGTCGTCAAATTTGGGACATGAGACCTAAAAAAAAACGTCGCCGCCAGGATTATCATGGAAAATCACCCCCCGTCGTTAAATTTGGGACATGAGACCGCACAGAGCGGACGCCTACCCAGGATCGGCCCTGTCTATATAATTATATATACGCGTTCCGGTAAAAAAAAAATTAGCACAACACCACTGTTCATGAGTATCTCAAATTGTTCACCTCCAATAACCGTAAGCAACCAAACTGTTTGTTCAGCGTCTAAGATTTTGTCTCTTTTAAGAAATTTTTTAAAACGCTTTTCCCAGGCTTTTAAATTATTATTCCCATGAAATGTAGAAACTTTCGACATATTATTAGTTTCTGCTTTAGTTGCTACTTTACTTTTTATTGTCTCATCCACCATGTGTTTCGCATTTATTTCATTTTTAATTGACAATTTACCTCCTTTTTATCCTCGTCGGCAGTTGTATTCCCTGTTGAATGAATAATAAGGGCAAACTCAATGTTCATTGTTTATTAATTCTAAATTATAATATAGAAATACCATTTCCGGAATGATAGCAATAAGATGTCGAGCGATTCACGGTTGGTCATGGATAGAGAGTCCAATCTTATTTCCTGACATTACAAGTCGCGAGGCACTCCCCAAGAAATAATTTTTTTTATACTATAGTAGAGCTTAAATGGAGGATTATAAAAAGGTTACCGTGACTTGATTTAGGTAACGTTATATAACTAAAAGTTTTATAAACTGAGTAACAAAAATATTCTAGTTGCCTTAATATAACTTCTTATATAAGCCAGGGTGCTCTCTTTTGGTCATAGCAGTGGTTACAGTACTGTTTCAGTTACCTTTATAAACTTTGTTTATAATGGTGATGGTAACGCTTCCACAACGCTTAGAATTTTCTCAGACTGATTACTTTTACTGATTGAAATGTTAAGGAAATTACTTTTCGATACCTTTATAAAACAATATAATGCAAATATTTACGCAACCTATCTTGACATAGAATTTCGATATTTTTTTGTATAATATGAGACTACAAACTAATTTTTTTTTAATAATCAGTATATCCACCATTGTTCGCCACGATGCTCAGAGCTCTTTTTGGCATTATTTTCACGTAGGGCCTAAGCATTTTGAAGTCAAAGTTAGCCAAGTAGCTTCAACGACATTTATAACCTCACTTATGCTGTTAAATTGCTTGACATCTTTATAAAATGCCTAAACTAACCATCCTGATATGTTCTCTACAGAGTTTGCATCAAGAAAACAG
Organism: Dioctria linearis; assembly: GCA_963930735.1. Classification (NCBI taxonomy): domain Eukaryota; kingdom Metazoa; phylum Arthropoda; class Insecta; order Diptera; family Asilidae; genus Dioctria; species Dioctria linearis. The sequence continues at coordinate 327,990,658 of OZ005740.1, read as the reverse complement.
GTCGGCCATCCAAGAAGGTTTATATTGTGCTTCAAGAACCAAACCACCTTTTGTGGAGTTGCTTATGTAGATCGTGGGAGTTATCTTGTTGATATATTTAATAATCATCAGGATAGTGCAGGATAGTTACTCCAGGCTAGTCATATACGATTGGAAGAGAAGGGATAATATACGGTTCACCTCAAAAATATCTTCTTTGCACATTTCAAGGCTCTTTCCGCAGATGCCTCCAGTATCCGTACAGACCATCTGGACCATCATTTCACCTTTACGTAAATTAATGACAATAATTTTAGTCTTAATAGTCATACATTTTCCAACCTAAGCTGCCACGGTTCAAAATCGTTCCTATAGAAGAAGGAGACATGTTTTGAAAACCATTGCAAAGCGGTTGATTTAACCCCTTGAGTAGATGTCCATCTGATTCTTTTATGTTTTCTTTCAATTCAATTTTGGAAATAGAAAAATCACAGGAGCTAGATCTGGACTATAGGAAAGATGTGACAGAATTACCTAACGAAGCTCCCCCAATACGTCTCGTATCAACTTCGATGAATTTGACGCACATTATCATGATGAAGAATCTTCCATATTTTCCAACCAGTGCTTTTATTTACATACATAAAAAACTTGCACAGCACTTGATGAATCAGAACTAAAAACTACAAATGCAATTCGGAAATATCTTAAAAATCACCCTGAATATCAACCCCATCCTGTTAGCTGTAGGTAACCAAATGCTAACATCTTGACTACCCCTCGTATCGTAGTAATAAGTTGCAGGATGTCATGAAAAATCTGTGGGTGACTTTAAGAATCATGCTTACGATACTGTGATCACGATAGAGAGAATTTTTATTAAGCTAAAACTAATCAAGGCATTAAGGTCGATCCACACTTACCAGTACAGCACGAACCGGCCCAGAGACAGGCATCGACTGGAACCGGCATTTTTCGTGCAAATATAGCGACATAGGAAAGAAAGGAAACTTTCAATTAAGGCAGGTATCGCAAGAAAACTATAGAAAAGTGATCCAATGTTAACTTCACAACTAGACCAGCAACCGACAATTGCCGGTCTGATTTCTAACCACCGATAGCGACCGGCAATGAAATTTACATTACGTGCCGGTATCTGCCGGTGCCGGTTGATGTGAATTAGCTAACTTGGTTTCATATAAAAATATTTTGCCAGTTCGTACTTTGCCGGTAAGTGTGCATCGACCTTAATACAGTCGACCATGAGACAATAAAAATTAACTTTTTTAGAATTTACAAAAAAAAAAACAGAAAGACATAGCAAGCTCTATACAAGCATTTTTCCAGACTTGAAGTCAATAAAAACGAGAGAAAAAGTTATAATTGGTGTAAGACCAATAGTATACCCTAGATGAAAATAAAAGTTAAATACAATGAAAACCAAAAGTTTTGTATGGCAACACTAAAAGAGGTTGCCCGATTGAATTTTGAATTCATTTTATTTCCTATTTTCATGAAAACTCTTTGTACAAAATTTCAACTCTCTACGTCAAAGAGCTCTCAGACAATTTCCAAATATGTATATAGTAAAAAATCAAAGTTTTGTATAGCAACACCAAGAATGGATTGTCCGATTTGGTCTATTTTTAAACTTCTATTTGCAATTTTTATGAAAACGCCATGTACAAAATTTGAGTTCTCCTCGTCAACGCGTTCTCAATATATAGTAAAAACCCAGTTTTGTATGGCAGCACCAAGATCGGGTTGCTCGAATTAGTCAATTTTTTTAATTTAATTTACTGTACGTCGACGTCCTCGGGCAGTGCCCAAATATATAGTGAAAAACGAAATTTTTTATGCCAACCCTCCGAAGTAGTTGCCCGATAGGTCCCATTTTCAATTTACAATTATGAAAAACTCGTAGACCCTTTCGTTTTTTTTTCTTACAGAATGCAGTATAATGCTCTCGCCTATACTTTATTAGCATACTCAATTAATGTAAATCCAGCATAAATGGTTTCTGTTTTTCGAGCAATCACAATTATGCTCCAACAAAATATTAGTTGAAAAATTTCAAAAGCAATTATGACCCAATTCTCCAATTATTTTTTCCTCACCCTCTTGTGTGCTCTACATTCATAAAGGTTCCATTCAGATACTTCATTGGCACTGCTAGACTATCTACAATTTGAACTCTGTACCGTGTTACCCAAACCACAAGTGAGCTTTTACATAGCTTTTGAATATTCGTTTACCATCCTATGAATAGGAAATACCCGACATATTTAGCTATGCCCATCTAAAGAGGCGCTTGTAACATAATTTCAATAGCAGAAAATTCACTAAAGTCACGCCAGCCGTAAATTGTCTGGGTCGGGTTTAGTCCATAAATTCAGTTTCTGTTACATTTTGCATATGAGACTTTCACAGTTTTATTTATCACCAATAATAAAATTAGAGTTTTTTATAACTCTAAGATGATAGAGGTATTTTACACTATCCATCACCCTTGCAATACTAAATTGACAGAGTATAAGAAGTCTTTCGAAACGACTCATTAATTTTTAATAGTTTTTTTCCAACATTTTAATTTCTATACGGTGCTTATAAGTTGCCAGGAATTAATGGATTCTAACCGCAGTCTTGTTACAAAAATTTAAGTGAAATGTATCACTGTGGGTTACTGTAAAGTTTTGTCTGCATTATTCACATTTCCCTCTTCATCAAGTGATCAATCAAAGTGAACATTATTCCCAAGGTGAGAAAAGCGGTCATATAGTCGGTAAAGTATTCAAATCAATCAGCCCCACCTACTTTGTCTGAAAGTCTTCTTTTACTACAGATTTAAGCTTCATAGTAATGTAGTTAAAGTGGCTGGTATAAGTCTAAGCATATACTCGTATTTACACAGCACAATGGTAAAGGGTATATCAGACAGATACTCGGTGTGCCATTGAATTTGAACTTTTGAGAATATCCAAAAACATACATACATTACCTACGTGATGCTCTAAGGACTCTATATAATCGCCTGAATACTGGGGCATATGGGGCAAAATATGCAAAAATTTAGTTTTGAGATAAATGCAATTAAAGTTTAAACATTTATTATAAAAAAACTGTTCGACCCATTTTTTTTTTACATTTGCATAAAAACTCATTTGTTTTCCGTCTATGTATTTCTTGAATTATTTTTTTTTTTTTAATAGAAGTAAATTTCCGTTAAAATTCCATTAACTTGAACCTATGTTGTTAATGGGGCAAACAATATATATTGCATGTATGATATGGGGCAAAACAAATTACAATAAAGTTAAAAGGAATATTTTATTACTTAAACATCTTAATTGAATATTGAATATTTTTTAGTTTTTCTAAACAAAAATATATTTCTTCATTCGCAATGAAGATAATTTTATGATTTTTTTACCGGGTAAAGTTTATTTTTGTTCAAGTAGACCTTTTTAGTATTCTCTGGTATAAACAAAATGGAGAAAAAAGGAAATTTTTTATTTATTCTATCACGCAATCATTTGATTTAGGGCGGAAAAGTTTCAAGCCTTGGTTCAACTCATTAACAGGTCCCAAACAACAGAATTGAGTGACTCGAAAAAATAATTAATTAAAATTCCAAACAAAATTCTGCATTCTCCTACTTTGATTTTATTTTTCGAGTCACTCAATTTTGTTGCCTTGCCGTCCTAAATAAAATAATTGTGTGATAAAATATATAAAAAAAAATCCTTTTCTGCTTTTCATTTGTACCAGAGAATCCTAAAAAGGCTTACTTGAAGAAATATTATTTCATTCAGTAAAGAATAACGGAAATAAAATAAATTGCGTAATAACTCAATAACTCTCCTTATTTGAGCATTAAAACTGTTTGATAATATGTGATTTCTATTTGCATCTGCAAGATAAACCAAAAGAGATTTTATATTTTTTGCTTTATCTTTAAATCGAGCTTTGTTGATTTTAATCGGTACATTGTTTTATAATAAGGACTGTTTCAGAAAAAAAACCGAGCACGTATCCTCCGCTTCCATTACTCATCACCAGGTTAACAAAATTAGTGACTACTGGTAAGACTGCATCTATAAAAAGCTGTGCACTTATAATTGCAAGCCATTAAGTGCAAAATTCTTATGCAGTAAAAATGGAAGTCAGCCAAGACGAACACCGCAAATTAATTCATTCCATATGGAAAATCCGAATATGTTTCCAAGAGACTTAGCTTAAAAGTTGAAAATTCCGAAGACGACAATTCAAAATATCCTCAGGAGAATCTTATGTGTATTCTGTGCCCAGAGGAAGTCCGGATCAGGAAGGAAATCAGGTTCGTTAGACAATAAATTGGCCAAAGAAGTGGTACACAACTTTAAACGAAATGCCAACATGTCATTGAGAAATATGGCTGATAAGGCTGGAACGTCATATGATACGGTCCATCAATTTAAAAGAAGAGAAGGCCTACGAAGTTTCCTTGCTCAGATAACACCGAACAGACCACCAGAAAAGAACCAACTTGCAAAATCCAAGAGCCAAATTTTGTATGAAAATTTCCTAACGAAATTCTACTTAGGTGAAAACCAGTTTCTAGGACAGGAATTTCATGTGACAAAAAAGAGGGGTGACACAGATGCCAAGATCATAAATAGAAAATTCGGACTTGTCGGACGTGTTTCTTGAGCTCTGCAAGTTTTCATCGATTAATAATTAATTAATAATTAAAATAATCGTTATCGGAAAAAAAAGTGGATAAAACGGTCATTAAAGCTATAATAATATTTTTGTTCGATGAAAACACCGTGTAAATTTTCCCCTACAATTTTCCCCAAATTTACCCGGGGTTTTGTGCACTCATCGAACAAGTTTTTAAAACACCCGGTAAATCTAATGTAATGACATTTCTCTGACAGTTCTCCTGAATATAATTAATTGTTAAAAGTTATTTATAAAATGGGTGAATACAAATAAAATGTGCTCTAGCTATTTTTCTATTTCTTTTCTTCTAATTTTTGCTTATTTTTCTGCTTAAGAAGTAATTTATATGTCCCAATCAACAACTAATTGCAAGTGACAGTTCTCAAGCGACATCTGTCAAACCAATACCCCGTGAAATTTTTAGTGTAAGCACGGGGTAACCCAGGTTTTTCAAAAAACAAGATAGTCTAGCCCGATGTAGCCCGGGGTTTACCCGGGGTTTTCATCAAGCAGACCTACTAATGAATGTTAAGAGTGAAATTGAAACCCGTTAATCGAAAATGAATTCAATTTGCAATAAGTACCAACGAGCAATTAGAAGTGATAAGGACAGAGACAAAATAATTATTTGTAGTGGAGTGTGTGAGGGATTTTACCATAGTCAATGCATGGGAATAACAAAATATGATGTAGATTTGATGAACGAAAAGCCATGCATAACATTTACCTGCGATAATTGCAGAAGCTTTTCGAAAATTATTGTACAAATAATGTGTGAAATTAAAAATACCATGGATGAAAATTTGAAGTGTACAAAACAACAAAGTGAAATAATTGAAAAGATTTCAAAACAGGCAGATGAGTCGGAAACTATAAATATGAAAAAACCAGGTCGATAAAAAAAAATATCATATGCTCATATTGTGAGGGAGCCACCGATATTAATAAAACTAAAAAAAAACCGCAAACAAGTAAAACAACAAAGAAGGAATTAAAAAGCAGTATTAATGCATCTCTATTATCACTTAAATTAAACGGTCTTGCAAGCGGACTGAATGGCACAGTGGCAATAAATTGTGGAAATGAGGAGTGAATAAGATTCATAACATTGTGACCTCGAAGATGAGTGAAAAATATGAAGTATCGGTACCGAAAGGAGTGAGCCCGCATATTTTTGTGTAAGGTATACGCCACGGTACATAAATACATACAAGGTATTCTTATTACGAGCCACGTTCCGTTATTTGTGTTCGAACGTATAGGAAAGTACGGTACAGAGAACACAATATTCTCTCTCCTCTCTCTGTCCTTTCAAAAGAAATGTATATACGTTATAGAACGAAGCATGTCACACCTCTAGTGTCAAAATTTTAATGAAAATACCTTAGGTATACGCGAAGAATGGGAAAGATATCACTTAGCACAACCGGTGAGAAAATAAAACAGTATTAACGGCCTTGTCAAGTGCGTGAAATTTTACAGTGACCTCAAAAATTCATAAAATTTATAAAGCAATACTTGAAGTAGATAGTGAAAGCTTTAAGCGAATTATATGGAATATAGGATGATACAAAGATAAGAAGGTATGACCGATTCGAGAGGAACTTTTTGGGTTACTACGTCATGTGGACACAAAAGTCATTTGTCAAAGCATGTCAATTATTTTGTAAAATATCAAAATATTTGTATCTGTCAGTGAACAAAAAAAGATTGCTTGGTTGCGTTTGGATGTTTAAAACTTTATAAATTTTTTAAAAAAATTTAAAAAAAAAACTTGAGCAATGACAGATCGCACGACTGAATGACTTTTGTCATCCTGTGACGTAAGCACCCAATTGACAGAAAACTCGGCCATACCTTGTTTCTTTGTATGTATATATATGTAGTGTTTGAAAATGTGCAGGTGAAAAGATGTTATAAATGCTGGGGATATAACCATAACGCAAAAGATTGTAAAAATGATATTATATGTGCAAAGTGCGGAGAGCAGCATGATATGCAACAGGGTAATGCTGAATGTTATACGTGCAATAATTGCGTTATATCAAATAAAAAATTGGTCTAAGCTATATTGTTGCGAGCGTGGCCTTTGGTTCGTTATTTAAAACACAATATTAAATAATTAATATATAAGTTCTTTATTTCACTTCTGATCATATAAAATTCACAATTCCTCAATTAATCAACTCAACTATAATTATCGCTAACACTGTACTTTCAATTAACGCAATCTAATTACACACTTTCGCTTCTTTATTACTTTCACTTGTTAACACTGCAACGTCTAAGACAAGACTCTTTTTCTGGCGGTGACAACTGTTATATTTATACCCTATAAACTCTCCGGATTATTCTGGAGTGTTCTATTCCATAAGCTTCTTGACTGTTCTATTCATTCTTATCCATAATCGATTCTCCGAGCCTGAAGTCGTTTACTCTCCATTGCCAGTAGATGTCACCAGTTGTCTCTTTCTATTGCACGTAACACTGCCCCCTTCTTAAATTTGTTCGTCCCGAACAACAGGTGGTCCACGGTCTTGATGCTCGTAGTATTGACACAAGCGATCCAGATGGACGATTTTTCGTTTGCCTCCTGTACCACGTTGAATCCTGTATACTACGTCATTTATTCTAGTTACTACTGAATACGGCCCCTCCCACTGTTGTTGTGATTTTGGAGAGCATCTCTTACGTCGGTTCGGGTTATATAGCCAAACAAGATCACCTTCATTGAATCCTGCTGAATTCGCACGTAAGTCATAGCGGGTCCTCATCCGATGGGTACTTACTGCTAATTTCGCCCCCGTGGCTCCTTGTACATCAGCTTTCCGTTTCAATGGGGCTCTGACATTACACTTATACATTTTCATTCTGCTGCTACGTGGCGGCCCTTTGTAAGAAGAACACACAGTGTATCTGCTACACCACTTCTCTACATCCTCCCGCATATGTAGCCAATAAAACTTTTCTCGTATTTTAGAAATTGTTTTATTCACTCCCAAATGTTCTCTAGATGCTCCACGATGCATTTTACCTAGAACATCGTTGACCTTTGATGCCGGGACGAATATTTGCATTCGGAATGATATACCGTTAGGTGCTTCCCACTTGCGTTTTAATATACCGCATTCAACATCAAGAGAATTCCATTGAGCCCAGTAGGTTTTCAGCTTTTCACTCATCCTCGAAATATCCTTCCATTCTGGTTTTTCTATGTCTGCTTTCCAAGCAAGAATAGGCGATATGTCCGGATCTTCTCGTTGTGCTGTTCGCAGGTCCTCATTGTCCCAACATTCAGGTTTCCATTGACGTTGTATCAAGGCTTCTGCATAGATACGTCCTTTCCTATGTTCAAAGTCATAAGGTTAGATTCTTGTCTCCCTAAGAATAGTTTGCTCTCTAGCTCGCCAGCTTGTACATTCTTCTGTCCCTTTCTTTTCTGTTGGTTCCTTTCGACGGCGTTTGCTGCAGTCGCTTTGAAGGTGTCCCAATTTATTACAATCCCAACATCGAAGAACACTAAGTGAAGGGGTGCTCAGTGATAACAGAAATCTATATCAAGTCTGCTGCTCAGCTCGATATCTTTGCAATTCCACTTTCCTCTCTTCATCTAGAGATTCCACTCGTCGGCGTTTTCTGCAGTCTCTTTGTAGGTGTCCTGGTCTATTACAATTCCAGCATCGAAGAATACCACGCAAAGGTGAGCTCTGGGATGACTGCATTCTATTACAAGTACATTCGTCCACCGAAATGTCTCTCATTCGTACTGCACTCCGCGAAGCTTGTCTGACGGATTCATACACTAATGCATACGCTAGTGCTTCTGCTGTTGATTTCCTTCCTGCTAGCATTAACGCTTGTTGTAAATTTTGAACTGCAATAGCGTTAACAAATGCCTCCGTCGCCACTTCATTGAGAAAATCCGCATTCACGCTGGAGTATGAAAGATGCGCTAATCTTTCTACATCTGCCTGCAGTTGTTCTAGATATTCGCCATGTTTTTTTAATCCTGTTGCGCAACTGTAGGCGATATACTTAATGCATGTGCTCTTCTCCGTAACGTAATTCTATCGCCTGTACCTACTAATGAAGAGTAATTACGTTGATTTTCAATCGGTACTGTTTGTAAGAGCTCTGACGCAGGACCTCGAAGTGCTAACACCATAGCTATAGCTTTGTCTTCATCATTCCATCCATTTACCTCTGAAGCTGCCTCGAATTGTCTCTTGAAGATATGCCACGAATTTTGTCCATCAAATATTGGAGCTTTCATTCTACCTGTTCCGGATATTTCAGCTGCTACGTTGAGAGGCTGACGATGCTTTATTCTTTCCAGATCTGCTTTAAAGTTATCAAGCTGTTCCGTGACATTTTGTTGTACTCCCGACACTTGTTGTCGAACTTCCAACACTTCCTGCTGTATTCCTTCAATTTTCACATTTTGTTCGTGTAATGAAACTTTCAGAAATTTCTTCTGTTCCTCCAAACAATTCTGCAAAGAATTCTTATATTCATCCCAACGGGATTGCAGAGAATTCTTTTGTTCCTCAAAAGCATCCTTTTGCTCGTCCAGACGGGTTTCCATAGATTTCTTTTGCTCATCTAAACGGGATTCCATAGATTTCTTTTGTTCCTCGAGAGAAGTCTTTTGTTCCTCGAGAGAATTCTTTTGTTCCTCGAGCGAATTCTTTTGCTCATCAAAACGGGCTTCCATTTTACTCATTAATGTACTCAAAAGCTGTTCCATTTTCATCGCAGGCTCTTCTTCAGCTTCGATTTCTTCCATGTTCTCTTCGAAAACAAATGTTTCAGGATTCTTTCCTTCCTCTATCAAAGATTATCTAAGTCGCTCGACTAGAACTTTCTTTGTGTCTGTCGTTTGTAATGACCGGTTCCCTAACTCCACTTTCAAATCCTGCATTCGAAACTCGTCCACTTTGCGCCCCATTACTTTAGTAATTCTCTTACAGATGAATATAAATTATTTTCCAGAACTTTCACAATTTAACACAATTTCTCAAAATTAATCACACTTTGAATTTTTAAGTCAATTGCCACCACTTTATTCCGCGAATTTTATCCCACCTCTGACACCAGTTGTTGCGACCGTGGCGTTTGGTTCGTTATTTAAAACACAATATTAAATAATTAATATATAAGTTCTTTATTTCACTTCTGATCATATAAAATTCACAATTCCTCAATTGATCAACTCAACTCTAATTATCGCTAACACTGTACTTTCAATTAACGCAATCTAATTACACACTTTCGCTTCTTTATTACTTTCACTTGTTAACACTGCAACGTCTAAGACAAGACTCTTTTTCTGGCGGTGACAACTGTTATATTTATACCCTATAAACTCTCCGGATTATTCTGGAGTGTTCTATTCCATAAGCTTCTTGACTGTTCTATTCATTCTTATCTATAATCGATTCTCCGAACCTGAAGTCGTTTACTCTCCATTGCCAGTAGATGTCACCAGTTGTCTCTTTTTATTGCACGTAACAATATTAATATTTGTATATAAATTTAAATATAATCGTGTTTCAAATTACTTAAGTAGGCATATAAGTTACGTAGGTGAATGTCAACCATATACATTGTGAAATTTCGATCAATTTAGACTTCCAAGCTGTACAGATGCTAACTCGCAGAACTCAGTTATATCTAAGGGCTTTGAGGAATTTAATGATTTGCCAGGTAGCATTAGGAATATTCAAAATATTAAAAAAATAGTAGAGTACATCAAAGAAAATTTTAATTACACATTAATAGCAAAATGTTAAATGAAGTGACTTACTTACTTAAGAATTGTCGGTGCACCAATTTTGCCGGTAAATACTTAATTTGGTAAGCAATATGTACGTATGGCTTGAAATCATCACCCTTTGTGATAAAACAGTCACAATCTCCGTATTGATTATGACTGGATGTGACGGATGTGTACCTTAAGGAATGTCTTCAGAAGTGCTTTCTTCCATTCCATAGAAAGCATGATGTATCAGCTTTGTCTTAGCCGGATTTAGCAACTTACCACTACGGCAGAAAAGCGAGAGATTTCTGCGATGCCCAATGCATACCCGTAGTATCCAAGGTAGCGAATCCTCCAAATTGTCCAAAAGTAAGACCAAGATACAAATTGTGGTCTAATAATGTCAGAAAAAACTACATGGAGCAAACCAAGATTTTTATAAAATTGATTTTGATTTACTCTACGTGGCAGTGTTCTTAGCCACATAGAGCAATCCAATTTTAAATATAGTTTTGGATTTCTGCACGTGTATCAAAACAATATTTAAAAAAATATTTTAAAGTATTTAATGTAATTCATGCCCTATGTATACACAAATTTTATTTGGGGTTAAACCAATACTAGCCTTTGTTGCAAAACTATGATATGGGGCAAACATGATATGATTTATCTCGATTACATATATACCTTAGAAAAAAACTGATTAAAGCATTTAATTCAACTTCAGTAATAATCTCAAAACCCGTACTTAACTCAAAATATCAAATTTGGCGGATGGGGCAAACCAATATTCAGGCGACAAAATGTCGAACCTTTTCTTTATTAGATGTCATGATGTTATAAATTGCATATGTATGAAAAACGTGTCGCTTGAAAGTCCTTTTCATATACTGTTTAAAACTTTATACTGAATAAACTACGCTTCTATTGGTGATAATTCGACTATTTATAGGTCAAAATGTTTACTTTTAGGAAAATGAAAGTAAAGGGGGTACGGGGGGGGGGGGGGAGTTTACTCAAATCGATGTGAAGTGAAAGAACAACTTTCGTTCGATTTTTTACCGTCGTCCTTAAGCGAGATTCGGCAGGGTTGGGTATGAAATAAATCTCCTTTCTAAGATCCCGCTTTTCGAAGTCTCGTTTAATCATCATTCATCACCCTTACCCGCTCGTGCAGCTAAATCAAAAAATGTTCACAAAATCAAGCTGTCCTCTACAATATGCAAATACAAATATGTACTAAAACCAAAATACCTATAGTGATTTGCAAGCAACAAGCTGATAAATAGAAATCAGTTGTTGATGTGGTATTGTGCGTGCTTGGCAGCGGCTTTAACATCTGCGTGATTTGAAATGTCCCGTTGAATGGTAGAGTTTACTTATCCAGTACCTACTTCACCAGAAAAACAAAAAATAGGAAGAGTGGTGGTTGATAATATAAAACAACCTACTCTTTTGGACAATATCCAGATTTCGAGATTGTCCAAGTCATTTAAAATTTGTGGAAATATTAATATTTGTTTTAGCAGAAAAAAGGAAGAAAGTTTAGAAAATTTTATAATACTTGGCACCCCGTGGGGAAGGGATAAGCACACCGTCAGAGATGATGAATAATTGGGGTTGGAGGGCTATCTGGCAAGCACGCAAGTGTTTCCATATTCGTGATCAATGCAAGTGCATTAGCACTAGTCACGTCAGTACGGATGTCTCCAGTTGTGGCTATAGAGCTGCTACATATTTTTGTATTATTTTTTTTTTACCTCACTGTGACGTTGGCCACCGGCTGCTTATAACGGTGGTATAGTTTACTATCCGTAACCCTTTCTTGCAATAACTAGTAAATGCACCAACCTGAGTATCTGATGCAGCTGGAGAAAAAACTAATTCATTAGATTTATTTCTATTACCTACCTCTACTCGACAAATATTTCATCTGAGTCGGCTCTCCCTCGGTAATTCGGAACAGTGTTTTCACGACTCAATTTACCACATCAAACCTGTGCTGCTCTACTTCTTCATCTATAAAGAGGCTTCTCTGACACTATAAAAATACCGATTGAGACATTCTCAATATCCAGAACTGAAACAAAACTACAAGACTGCACGGAACACCTGCAAGTCCATTAGCCAGAGAGAAAAATTTCTGTATCACCTGACAAAGAATTTTGGAAGGCCACAAAGGTAACACAGGTTTCTCGTCTCCTGTCAAAGACATCAGCAACAGCTTCACCAGTTCTTTTTTATCTTCACTATATTTACTAATGGTGGAGTGGTTGTTGACCCTCGCCTTCGACCCACTTCTTAGAAACCTATTTTGCACCTTCCGAGTAGCGGTGTACAAGAGCAAATACATATATACATATGTATGTACGCGAGATGTACTCAAAGTCCTTAAGAGGAACGTATCCAAGCCGCAGATGCTGGTTTTTTTGCCCTTGTTAATTAAAAGTTGTGCCTCATATCTTGGCTAAACCTCTGGGTAAACTATTCTTAACGATTCTAATTCAACAGGAAATCTTCCTACTCTTTGAAAACTAGCCCACGTTCAGTCTTTTCCAAAAAAGGAGAGTGGAGCAATCCTTCAAATTATCGAACAATTGCAATCACTTCGATTCTTTCAAAGTTTTTGAATCTATCATTAACCCCAAATTAAAGTCGCTCTCAAGGCCTTAAAGTCCTTCACTATTAAGTCAAGGATAGTCTGGGAAAGTCTGTAAACCTTTAAAAATTTATCGAGGAGAGAAAAATTTATCCTCTGTATCTGGACATGAGGGCCATAAAAGCAATGAAATTACTAACGGCGTAACCAAAAAAGGAGCGGAATCTTCCTTTGTCGGACCGACCAGATCCATTCAAGTTGTTCAAGTTGCTATCCTAAATATCTGGAAGAAAAAACAAGTCACTTTATTGGGAAAGGAAACAAAGAGGGAAAGAACAAAGATTTATCAACACCTCTGGCGGAAAAACGAAAGAATTCCTACTTCTTAGGAAAAGAGAGCTTAAAATAATTACAGAGCTCTTCTCAGCCCACTTCTCCTTGCGATATCACCTAAGCAAGATGAGCTGAGCTGAGACTTCATCCTGTCCGTTCTGTCAGGAAGCTCATGAGACCTCAGAGCACCCGCTCTGCAATTGCAAAGTATTGGCCAGGCGGGTTTTTCCTCCACCAAACTAAGTGTGGAACCTCCTAAGTTCCAGAATGGTTCTAAACTTCATTAACAGTCTAAACCTAGCAAAGGAGTAAATTGAGCGGGGATTCACAACAAATCTTTCAGATCACAGTGAATGCGAGATTAACACCTGCACACCCCTCCACAAATCTAATCTAATCTAAACCAAAATTAATGAAATATCTATAAATCAATGATCTTCAATGATCACCAATATGGCTTCCATTCTGGATACTCATCTGCTAACCTGTTGACTTTTCTAACGCTACGTTGGAACCGGAGTCTCCATAATTTTGGTGAGTCCAAAAACGTTTCTATAGATAATTCAAAGTCCTTTGATAGTGTCTCGCATTCTGCACTTATAAGCCAAACTTAAGACCCTTGATCTCTCCTCACCTCTTCTATTATCGATTGAAAGTTTTCATCTGATCGCCTAGTACAGGTTTTATGGCGTTAGATTGAGCCTCTTCCTATAAATACCGCAATATCGAATGACCTTCGCTTCTTTATCCATGCATGCATAGTTAATGTTCTAATGAAATACATACCTAATCTGATCTTTTATGGATAAATTCCTATACGCAATACTCACGCTGCAAGCCGCGCACATCCACTGACCTTTCAAAATACTTTCGGCCGTACATTAACCTGGCTTGATGATTTGTTATCCCGAACTTTGTTAATGTGGAACAGTATATCTGCCATGCTGTGCTTTGCATAATAGGTGTTGTGGCCTGGAAAGGTTTTAGGAGGGAACCGAATTGAAAAGACGTATTTGCACGCGTTTAATTTTTAATGAATCTTCTTCTACATGAGCTACAGCTCAGGAACTAATATCTAATTGACATGTTAGCACTTAACTTATTGGAATCCAGTGCCTCCTGGTTGAATATAAGGTACAGTCACAACAATAGGGTATCCCCTAAGCTTAGCTTAATAATAACAAAAAAAAAACTGCACTTTTCGACTTCAATATGGCTGACGGTCTACATTTTTTCTTTAGGAATTTACTAGAATTATTTTTCTTCAAAATTTTGCTATATAAAAACCAATTTTTTGTAATTTTACTTACAATTTATAAAAAAAAAAATAAAGAATCACTATACAAAATTTGAATGGAATTGCCGGGCCCCTTCCCCTTTCATTTTGAAAAGTATATTTCTCTTATATTAGTGCAGTTTTCTTTAAGATCTCTAAAAAGTTGTAAACGTTTAGTTTAGTTGTGAAACTCAGTACAAGTTAAACTCAAATAGATTTTAATTATTCACTCACAAGCAGCATTGAATCTAAGATTTTGATTTGCATTCGAGTTACTGAATTGATTGCCAACATGCATGTTGGAGACCAGTGAAAATTCCTTATAACAATATTGAAGCATTTATCACGAATCCCATACGTCATCAAAACCATTAAACTTATTCTTTACATCTTATATAATTATGGGACCAACAGTTATCATATTACCGAACATAATATCAACATTATGTAACAAACTTGACTGATTTAAATTTATGGTAATTAGATACCTATAACGTATGCCCCGCCATCTCTTAATTAAAGTATAAACTAATTTAACTTAGAATTCTTCGACACTGACGCTCTCTCCGTTTCGGTAGCCGCCCTGCGGAGAAAAGCGTAAAGTGCGGTTTGGCTTGGCACTAGTGAAAACCTCACGCCATACGGAGAAAAGCCGAATTTTGCAGCGAACCGCATCACAGCTGATGAAAGCTGTCAATTTTATGTCATCAACAAGTGTTTGAGAAGAGAAGTGTCGTTCTCGTTTAGTGGTTTAACAGTTTGCAAAAATAAATCGATTTAATCAAATTTTAGTTTTACTAATTACGCGTTTTAATTTGATTTATAGTTTATTCCTGCGTGAATTTATGAAAAGTGTAAAAATGGCATCAATTATTATTTCAGAATTGTCAAAATGTCTGTGTGGACGACCACAACGAGTGGCGTAGAAACAGCCTTAGGTGCACTAGGGACAACAATAAACAACAACACCAACAGCATCAATAATAACAGTAGTACAAAAACTCAGGGTTCGCAGTATCTTAATGGTATTATAGTAAATCAACATAATCAGAATCCCCATCATCACGGCAATCATCACGCTTCACAAAATAACTCGATACAAAGTCAAGTCTCGTTGACCTGGAACAGAAATAGTTCACAGCAGCACCAGCAGCAGCATTACATCTACAAGGTGAGTTCCTTGCTCGATTGAGAAATATATTTTAACATAATTTTTTGTATTTTATTTGTTCTCCTTTTTACACTGCTTTCGATAGACAAATGGAATTAATGACATTATTCTCAGGTGACCGCTTACATGCTCATGTAAGTCTTATTCGTCTTTTCGTGCAAAAATTTGCTTTTTTTGCTTCTAACAATTCTGTTTTATATACACCTGGCGCTATACGCAAAACTGCAACTATTAAATCAATTAAAATATTAAATGTTCGTAGATTTACATTAGTTGCGCACATTTATTTTTTGACATGCAATTTCTCTGTCACCACCGGTTCATGTAAATTTATTAGTCATTGCACTCACGGTCGTTGAGCAGCTGTTCAAACACGACCTTGATTTCTTAGCATGGTTCTTTCCGAATTTTCAAATCCATGATAAACGCAGTGTCGACAAATTTGAATATTCAATTAAAATTTTTGAAACTAATCACAACAGCACTGCAGAAAAGAGCTAAAAGCCAATGAAGGCGTTTTTAAAGGAATATTCTTTAAATTTAATGCTAAGAACAATGCACTTTATACACTTGTTATATTTAGACCATTTAAGACAATTTTACCTTACTAATAACTCTGACAAGGACCCTAATTTGTAGATTTTTATATTCGACGAGATTTGTTTCATAACTTTTTTGAATTCTTCTAGTCTAGAACGTTAATGTTGTCCGCATTCTACATTTCTACAAGAGCTACCACTTGGTAAGAAGAGAGCTTTCAGACATAGTCTCTCTTCTCAATTGGACAAATTTTTTGGGCATTATTATTAATATTATTATGACACGCTTGCTATTGCACACAATATGCTTGGTGTACTACAAAATGCCACCTATACGCTACTATGCCAAAAATGAGATCTGCAGTGTTTTTAGTAAGGCAATCTACAATATCATTATCTTAATTTTTATTCCTAGACAGTTTCTGTTATTACGTTTAGCCGTTCCATAAAATCCTTTAAAGTGTAACAACTAAATAACTCAAAACCTGGTTTACTGTTTGACAAAATAGATCTTTGTTCCAACGCAGACACTTCATCCATGATTTATTTTGAATTAGTACGGCTTCTGGTAAAATATAATTTAAACAAGTATCAAGTTACCTTGCAGATTATAGTCTACGATCTTTTTTGCAATTGCAATGTTTTGATTATATCGGAAAATCTGCGATCAGTTACACTTAAATCATCGATCGATTGGCCGTTGTGATGCCACATTATTGGGACCTTACATGGAAAATATTGTTTAATATAGGAGATGCTTAGAACAAGAGTTGAAGAACCTCAAAAGGTCTTCCAACTCCTTGTCTGCTGATTCCCCGAATTCGCAAAAAAAAAGTAGCTACCAAGCCTATTCCTTTCACAACCTTGCTATGTTGTGGCATTCACACAGCAAGTGTTGAATGCTGTGAACCTCTTCCCCGTACATATAACTTTTGCAGAAGTCATTGTGTGAACCCTGATTGCGCTCTGCGAGTTTTTTAAAGAGGCAGTATCCCGTGATAGCTACAGTAAGATGCCACACGTAAGTTCCCTAGCAGCGTCTTCATAGGTCATATCTTGGCTTGAAATCGCGCATGTGGCTAGCTCTCTCCATATGCGATAAGCCAGCGCATCTAGAATTCTCATCGCTGATTCTAGGGGCCTACCTATGGACTCTTCCGCTAAGCATATATTCATTGCAGAAACCTTTCTGCACAGTGCTCGAGCTGCCTACTTTCCTGATATATCACCATAGCCGGGCACCCAGCAAAGAATAACTCTGTGGTTAACACCAAGTTTCCCGAGCTCACTGCGACATCTTTAAACTAGGCGCGATCTAATGGTGCTTGAAGTCCAGAACTTTGTTTGCAGCTTGGCTGTCAATACAAATCCTGATCAAGCGATCACTAGGTACATTATAAGCTGATTCCAGCAACCTTACTGCTTTATTAATATCTAGAGCTTCCGCTTGGAACACACTAACGTTATTCCGGTAAACGGTATGATGCTTGTACTTGAAAGGATACTGAGTATAACCCCGCCCCCATTTCCACCGCTATTCTCAAATCATCTGTGACGCGCGGCTATTTTCCCACTCTACTCTCTACTTCTCTGTGAGAAACCTTTCACAAAGTCTGATCATGAGATAATGTAATCCGTAGCACCCCGTATACAGTTCTCAAGACAGATCTTTAGTATTCTGCTGTGGCTAAGCTCTCTGGTTAACCTGACTATCTTAGTCTCAGTGCACTTTTTACCCAGTTCTGGGGGAGCAAAAGTCGGGATAACTCTTCTCCGTGTAAAGAGAACTAGTTCAGTCTTGGAGTGGAGCACTGACTTATAACAATGGACTGAGCGATTTGCTATTTCATGTGGCACAAAAAATATTATGTTTCTGTATATCACCGTTAGAGCACCCTTTAAAACGATTACATAAAAAATATGTAAAACTCAAACAATCAGATGAAATTTTACACCCATAAATCGAGTTTAATTAAAAAAATATATTTTCTTGTGTCCAAGTGATATTTTAATCGCTTATAAGGAATTAAACTCATTCCGACTTTAATATTCAAAAGTTATTCTTAACTGAAACCTGCTTATGGGCAAGAGAGACGGAGCATGGTAAACACTATCTTTATCTTATTCCTTCTGAGGTGATTGGATCTGTAGCCAACATAAAAACATCAAATGGCATAAGCAATCGTTCCAGAATGCAATATTTTGTGTTGGTAGCTCCAACTCTGCCATAGGGCGAAGGAGAGAACTATAAAACTTGTGCCATGCTTTCCTATAGGAAAATGACAATACGCTCAGTCCATTGTTATAAGTCAGTGGAGTGGAGTTAAGCCAAGATAAGAAACTTTTACAGTGCTCTTTTGGGCTAATTCAGCTAAATCGTCGATAAGAATTTTTCCCGAGACAAGGAGGACTAAATCATCAACATAAATGCTACCGCTTTTATTCCCTTACTTCGTAGAGAGATAGGAATGGCATTAACTAGCAATAACCACAGTCGAGATGAAAGTACCCCTTCTTGTGAACTATCGTTAGATACGCTCCCGCTAACTTAATTGTTGGCAATGTCTGCGTTCATTAGGCGGGTATTGAGCATTGAGTTAATCCATCTGCGAATATAGGATACGACTCCTACACCATTCTTGCAATGTTAAAGTTATCATGCTGATGTTTATTGTCCGCTGCATTCGTCAGGAATTTATGATTTTCAAATCGGAGTTGAAAAATCGCAGTTTTGTTTTATCTAAAATTTCACTAGAATGAATAGCTGGGCAAAGGTTCTCCTTGAATTGTGTCTATGATAAAAAGCAGTATTACTTAATGAGCTCCAAATTTACCGCGAAGATTTCGGACATTACCATTATGGAAAAATAAAATAGACACTTCGAATTGGTGTAGTGAGTTGTTTTTCAACTTTATTATCTTTAAGGCGAATTTTCCGTCAATGTTTCCATTCCATAAGTGATGTAATTTAATGTCTTGCAGGAAATTTAATGGTCAACAAAAGATGGGTTTAAGTCAGACCTACTGTGCTTATTTATAATTTAGGTAGCTTGGAACCTTATCCCAGAACTCGATTCGATCAGAATTGAATCGAGTATATAAAACCATATAGAATTATAGACGAATGAACAATGAAACAAAATTCAAAGATATGGAATAACTAAGACCGACAAGATAGTTGATGAGAAGTAAAAATAAGGCGAGGGTTGCTGGAGTAGGTGACAAAAATACTATGAGCCAAAAAGCAAGCGAAAATCATAGCAGTGAACCTTCCCAGGCGACGATAAACCAATCAAAATGAAACTAGCACTGAGTATTGCCAAGAAAATGGTTGCCTCATTCTTCGTTCATATTGCCACAATTGCACTGGAGAATTATCACACCTTAGATGTTGAATGGTGTACCACAATTTCTTTGCCAAATGTTTTTCAAAAGTGTGTGAAAAAACCAGGGATCGAGAGTTGGGAGTTTGGGAGATGAGAATTTTCGTCTTCCCCGATAAAAACTCCCTAACTGTCCATTCGCGATTCTCTAACATACCTGTCGAGTTAGGGAAAACGTGAGAAGTGTCGCAATATTTAAGGACGGCTAGCTCTGTGGGTAGAGTAGTAGGGCATTGGGGTTTTTTCCTACGGATTTAGGTGAACAATTTCTGGGGGAGGGGCCTCCTCTTATTGGGGGTTGTCCAAAATACGCCATTTTTGTTATCAAATTAAAGAGTGAGGAACTGGTATAGTTTTTTTATCATTTTAACGTCATAACTGACTTTTTACCGTCGAAAGATGGATTTTTTGCATTTGGGTCATATACACCCCAGTTCCTATATTTTGCATATATTTCTTCCGTTCTTTGTTTCACATCCATTAGTACTCTGTTATGAAAATGTTTCTCATTGAAAGTGAATTTCCACGACTTCCCAGTTCTTCATAATGATGAGTTGAAAATATGTCCATTTTTGTACCAAAAAAACGGCCATTTTTTTATCTTAAGAAGGATTGATTCACTTCTTTCGCAGTTATCTCCAAAACAATTTATCCGACTCAAAAACTAATTACATATCTAATTAGCATCTCTTCTGTACTGGAAAACGACCAAATTGACCATTTTCACGTGATTCAAAATTTTTATCGAGTACTTTGAGACACTAGAATCCATATTTCTCTGTAAGTATTTCAAGGATTTCCATAATTTGTTTTTGTAAATATAGCCAGGATATGCGGTGAGTCCATAATTTAATTTGAAATTCCTAGGTTGCTAGCAACACAAAACATAACAGAAACAGACAATACTCTCAGTTGAGCCATATTCTTCTTACTTCTCCGCAACTAAAACAGCCGAGTGGAATAGAGAGTTCACCTTAAGAGGAGAAATGATAACTTATCAATATCAAGTCTGGAAGTGGCGACGCCTTCTGCCTTTTTTTTATTTCCTCTCCAAGATAAAAATTGGCGATTGAACATCTCTCAAGCGACGAAATCTACAAAATCTCGTTTCTAAGGTCTCAGAAGTCACCTTAGAATCGAGATTTTTGTAGATTTCGTCAATATATTTCGAAAAATAATAAAAATAAAAAAGTTAAATAATTCTGAAGTTTTCTTTGTCATTCGTAAAACTTATGTCTGGCAATGTCTTGAAGCAGAAAATCAATCAAATTAAGGAAAGCTTTAAAAGTTTATGCAATGAGTTTTCAAAGAAAGTGCATTGCATTATCCAATTCTACTCTCTCTCTCTCTCTCTCTCTGTTCTGACTCGGCAGACTTTTAATTTTCTTTACATGGGACATCACAGTATCACACCACACTGAGATTATTTTGGTACGGCACATGTTATCGATTTTTTTTCCTTTAACTTTTGCGAATTCTTTGCTTCAAAATTTCTGAGAATGTTGTACTTTGAAAAAGTCAATTTTATCGCATTTTAATTAAAAGACAGAAAACAATCAATTCTCATTAACTTCCAATGAATCATATTAAATTTGATGGCAATGATGCGACATTGTTAATAGGTCCGCTCTAAATCAATAAATGATTTTGTTTTTCTTATTGGACTTTTATTTTATAGCCACAATACATTCTGAAATGTTAACCGAAATAAATGTAGAAAATTCGTTTAAATATTATTAAATTGTCAAGAATATATTGCACACTGATATTCGTATGTTTTACGTTCTTACTCTCTAGCAGGGGTTTTAGTTTCCAAATACAAAGACTGTCGTAAGCCTACAGCTTATACCATGAATGTATGTCCGATCTAGTTCTCCACATCCACAGAGCAATGCTCTTGTTTTATTAATTGATAGAGCAATAACCTTACGGTGACGTTATATATTCTACTAAAGTGATTGGCGGGCAGTGTTGTTAATAATCTTCCTCGTGTTGTAGCCAATGAATTGCTATTTGAACCAAAATATGGAAAGCCTCGACTGAGGTGGCTATATTATGCATGTTCAATGTGAAGGCTAAGATTCTATATCAGTTACAAATACGAATGCAATATACTTCAAAATGTTTCTGTAATTTTTCGGAAGTTATACATATGGCACAATTACCACCCACAGCATTCCAAATAATCTAGAACAGATTGAATATACCATAAGAACTTCGGAAGTTGATGTAATATGTTTTTCGGAAACATGCTTACCCTTGATATCCATGGTAGTCTGGTACACCTCAATGGATTTAAAGCATTTGAATATGATTGTTTGCTTGAACCTCATTGAAGGCATATTTGCAATATATTCTTGCTTTAACTTTAACATTTCCTTTTAACTGACCTTATGAAACAGAGATGAACTCTCCTGAGCACTAGCAGGTGTTAGAAATGGGAATTTCACGGATTAACTCTTGGGACTCGGAAGAAATAAATGGTGAACTGTGCTTGCTATCAACACTGGCCACAACAACTGGCCGCTTCACGCTCATCTACCAAAAGTGGGAGTTATTGATAGTTCTGAGTGTCTGTCGTGCCTGGAAGGAGAGCTTGAGACAACTGAAGCACTGTGCGCTTGTTGCTCGGCCTTCGCCCCATGCAGGATGTAAAGCGTGAATTACAATTACGACTGATCTGTCGACTGCGACTTGATTTTTAGTCGAAGTCGACGCTGAGGTGAAATTTGTAATTAAATTAAAGCTTCAATTGCTTGAACAAAACAGAAGTCCCGACTTCTGTGATTGAACTGAAGTTGGCCGCAGCCAACACCAATTTTACACTTAGAGCAAAGTTTAGTTTCATTCGCAGTCACAGTCGTAGTTGCAATTGTATCTTGCCACATGCATTTACCATTTGGGCAAAGTCATAGTCGACTGATCAGTCGTAATTGTAATTCACGCCTAACACTTGGGTCTACTCTCCTATTTACGGCTCAGCTGAAAAACTTGTTTGGCCTGGACCTGATACGCTCCATTAAGGAAGAGCTACCGTCGAGAGGCATGGAAAATGTATGAACTTTAATAATTTTTTTTTTTTACATAAAATAAATACTTTTGGAAATGCGTTTTAACTTATTTTATTCTTCTATCAATGGAGATTAAATTCCAATTTTATTTATAGAAAAGAAAATCCATAATGGCGGCGGGGGATTTTTACTGCATCATTTGACAGCAACATCATCACGTCTGACAATCAGACGTGTGTCATTGCATAATTAATACTTTGTTTGGGTTCAAGTTTCGCAATACATTCGGGGGCATACCCAATGGCGTTTGCTCATAATGAAATTCTACTGGAAGAGAGACGGCAGAATCTGCGCTATAATAAATAGTAGGGTCTCCTGGCATCATAGGAATTATTATCCTGTTCATTTCCAGTGTTGGAGCTCGCTTCGCTAAGTCATCAACAGACATTTGCTAAATGTTGTCTCCGTAGATCGATGCAATAAGGTTAGCCCCATTAACCATTGCTTGAGGGATTTCGATTATGTCGTCACATTTTAGTCCAGAAATTGGTGAATGGTTTCATTTTCCAGCATCTAATAACCAATTGTTGTGCTCATTGTCCCTCTCTAGGCATGTTTGTTGTGAGTGATAATGTCGTGAACTGCTGCCACAATCTACTTGATCACACACAAAATATCACCTGATTTTATTTATTAGCTCTTCATGGTAAAACTCTCCAGAGAAACTGAAACTTTTTGAAATTCTGATTATTTCCGGTTTCTTCCGCAGAAACAGATGTCGTTGATCCAAAACGATTAAGTCAAACCAAATTAGGACTTAAAAAACACGGAAAGAAAGGGCGTTCTCAAAAAATTGCCGCATCTTCCTCTTCCGTGTCATATATGTAGATCGCATGGCAGTCCAAAACTGATAATCGACATTTGTCAAGTATGGAATTATCGAAGAAACCTCGAATTCAGACAGCGTGCACGAACACTACTGTTAACAGATTGTCGAACTTCCGTTTCCATGAGTTTGGTTGGCGTTAAAAATGTGTTAAGTTTTTTGACCACGTTCCTTACTCGTCCTTCGACCTTTGTTCCTGGTTTCTGACCTTTTGCAAAACAGAATTAGAGTTATAAAAAGACTTTGAAGAGGATCGGTACAGAGTTTAATGATAAAAATGGCAATAATAAATCTATTAAAAATTTGCTGAAGACATACTTCTTAAAAATGGATCCAGATAAGAAGGCGAAATGTTGAATGTCATTGACGGTCACGAAATGAAAAAATAACCGAAGGTTGCCGTTTTTTTTCTCTTAACTTGCGGAGTTGTTTATTAAAACTCTTTTATTAATAAAATCAATATTGTCATTTTTCTAGCAGCAGGAAGATTTTCTTTTAGGGAATAGGGAGATTTACTGTTATTCGAGAACCTTGGCGCCTGTGACACAATTACTTATTATCCGGCTGGTATTGGTATACGGAGATAAAATATCTAAACTGACCCCCGAAATCATAACCTAGGACATGTTAATTTTATCATATTATTATCTAAAAGAATACTAAAGCTAAACAAATAAATATTGAAATTAATGAATTAACTTGCACACTAAAATTGAAATTAATCTAAATAAACATAATTGAGAAGTGTAGAGGCCTACACTTCTCCTACTATTGAGCTAACTAATAAATAAATCCACATAGATTTCGAGAATAAAATATACTAACCCCTTTAGGATTAGATCAAGGATGTAATGACGAACAAAACAAAAGACAGACAAAGCTAAGGAATTCAAGGTCACTCAATTAAAGAAAATCATTTCCTGAAGTAGTCTTTCCGGTTGGTCCTTCTCGAATTTTAAAAATTTTGCAGGCAAAAAATGCAAGCCAGGACCTCCTCTAGGTGTCTGGCTTAACACTTAAATAATGAAAGATATTATAAGTGTAAGCTTTATTGTATAAAAAGCTATGTTTTCATCTTCCTCACAAATATAGGACTCAAAAATTTTCCGCTTGTCCGATAATATGTCGAAAATAGAGCTTTTTTCGTCGTTACAAATAAAATTGAAGTTGTTAAGCGCTGTAACAACTGAGAATGCCTATTGTGCTCACCCTACCATCTGTTTAAAACAGGAGTAAGTTTAAAACTCCGTGAACCTATTTGTCCACATCCCCAGGGTGCAGCTGTGACTTACCAAAGGTTGCCAATCTACGTTTAGCTATCCCCGAACATTCACACAAGATATTATGTAAAACAGTCTTATCATCCTCCAGACACAGTTTTCAGATAGTATCAGAGCCCACGGCAATAGTGAGATGGGGTTTTCTCAGTTGACATGGGCCGATAATCAGACCAGTTAAGAGTCTAACATTTGTTCTACTGCATCAGAAGCTCCCCTGATTTTTCCATAGATGGTATCGCCATGAGACGTTTGGTATGATTCTGTCCAATGATGGTCCTTCAGTACATGCTCTGGTCTATCTGGTACGCGTGTACATGATGGCTTTTACGCAACGCATACATCGGCTTTTGCGCTGACCAGAGTTGTAGCCAAGCCTTATCTAGCAAATCACTAGCTTTTTCGTTGCCAGCAAATACTTGATATTCCGAGATCCAGATCGGGCTAAGCCGATTGGATCTGCTGAGTTTATCAAGGACGCTGTGGCATTCGCACACGATCCTTAATTTTACCGGGGAAGATGAAATAGCTCGTAATTGCTGCCTGACTGTCGTTGAAAACAAAGTAGCTTTTATTGCTAAGAGCCCAAGCCTTTCGTCTGCCTTTCGTTCCCGCTGATATCGCTGTGACCTGGCACCCAAAGTATGAATATCCTATTACTCCGAGAGAGGAAATTCAGGGTGGTCTTACCCTTGTGTATATCATTTTAAACAGTTTCGCTCAGTCACTAAAAGCCAGCAATGTCTCGCTCCGATATAAAATCAACGATGCCTCGACCGGATGTAGGGAGGCCCTCAATTTTGTCTTAGAAGTGTACTGAAAATTGTTTCCTTAGAATTTTTAAGCGACCCATACACGGCGAACATGTTGTCCAACTTCGTGTGTCACACATGTAAGCTTTTTCTCCACACACTTGTCAAGCATGCTGTCCAACATCAGGACAAAAACACGTATCAGGAGCTACTAGAACTGTTAACTATTATCTTTTCTTCAAGTGTTCACTCAAGATTCAAGATTGACGAATGCGTGACAAACACCGACCCTACACAGTACAAAATGTGTCCAAATATGTAGCCCGCCCCTAAAAATCAAACTAATTTGATTTTCGTCCAACCGCATGATACACTGCTTGTCCCACCGTTAAACAGGCACACACGGTCAAATCTGCGTGACCGTATATGTGCCCCTTTATTGTGCATTATGGGAGTAGGCCGACAACGGATGCTTACGACACTAACAATTTTTATGAGCGTAGACGAGTAGATGAGCAATAAAAAAGTAATAATTAATTTGTTCTTAGAAATATTCAGAAAATGTTTCGATAGAATTTTTATTCAGTCCGGTGGCCGACTAGAGTTATTTTCAGATACAATGTGAGCCGTTGTCGACCTCCAACTCCTTGACATCGCCTGAAATTCCGTTCCATGGCTTTATATTTGTATAGCAACTTCTATATGAGGCTCCGCTGTTTTTTTTTTCTTTCGATTTGGAGCCGTCTGTATAGGTAATTGGGTTTGTCAATGGCTGAAGCACAGATTGTGATTCCCATTCTGCCCTAGATGGAATTTTTTATATTTTATTCTATGGTCGCTGTCCCTGTCGATGTCAGGTGCTATAGACTGCTCGAACGCAAAGATGAATTCGTGTGGAACTTTTGTTCCAGTGTGAATCCAGCTCTGACTTACATGCAGCCTCGAGCTGCGATCTGCGCCCACTTCTTGATGTGTATTTGCACGGGGTATATGTTGAGGATGACCTCAAAAGCCCGACGGCTTTGCCACTTATTCTAAGGAGGCACAGTCTTTTCCAATATTTTACGATGATTAGCGCAATTCATTGCTTTCTACAACACTACAGAATCATAGGTTATCATGGGTCGGATGACGCTAGTGTATATCCATAGGATCACCCGCGGTTTTTCACTATAGCTCTCGGCACTTTACGAAGGCTCTAATAGTCTTGTTCGCTCTGTCCTAAAGGTATGATTTCGAGTTTAGCTTTTTATCTAATATGATGTCAAGGTATCTTACCGTGTACTTTAGCTCCAAACGTGTGGAGCCAATAGAGGGTAGATTCAATTTGAGTAAAGCGTCATATATCGGGTTTCAATGGATTGATGTACAATCCGAAATCCATAGCCTAGTCTATGATTAGTCAGATCACGTTTTGCACCGTAAACATTATTGAAGGCACATTTCTGCATCGATGAAAATAGCTAGCGTAGATTGTTTGAAAAGAATCCCTTGTCAATTGAGTGAATTACCTCTCCCTCATTAACATTGTAATAAATGCATAACTGCAATTTCCAGGATAGCCTACACCATTTCGACCCAAGTGCTCTGAAGGGAGCTAGCAATACGACTCAACTTCTCATCCCATCGTTGTTGATATATGCTCTAATCCCTGACAATATAGTCCCCTGTTAATGTATCTCTTGTGGGAGAAATTCCGCCTTTCTAAAATTTGTATCTTAGCCATTTTTTTATGAACAAATATTCATCGTGCAAAACCACCTTAAACTGATTTTTTGCTACACGATTTAATCTAATTTAACTTCGAAGAACGTCATTTGCGAGAATTGGTTGGAGATTAGCCAAATGGTGAATAGGAAACTTTTTGCACTGAAATTTATGATAACAAATTTTTTTCCCACTTCACTTCGGTTCGGAAAAAAAATGTTACAGACAATTAGCACGGAATTCCCCTTGCGAGTGGTTTTTCACGGAAAAAAAGGTATGTTCCATCCACCGGCCAGTTAGGAATTCTTCGGGTCTTTATTTCTGATCCTGATGAGAGAGTCTACACTTTAATTTCTCATTGTCTGCCTATAGTCAGGCATAAAACTGGAATTCCGATGATGAAAAAAGTTTCATTTATCAACCCTTTTGAATATAATTTCGAAATTAAAAAATTAAACTTGATTCGAAAGATTCTACATCGTTCTAAGAGAAAAACAAAAATAAACAAAAATCTTACTGGCAATACCGTAAAAGAAAGCTTAAAGTTCACAAGTTGTTGTAAAAATTCTTACTGTCTTCTGCCTCCAACAACTTAAATTCTTTATCATTCTTCACAGAACAAATTCTGTTTTCGACATCGTCGCAGGCGCAACTCTTAAAACAAACAAAAAACTTTCCATCTTTTTGTATACTAGCAAATATCATATGTCGGTGGTCAGTCGATGTTGACGCGCGAAATTCATGTGCATGACAAAACATTCACGAAACGAAAAGTATCTAACAATAAAATTCTCATCGCGACCATAGCATAATAAAAACGCGGTCAAACACCACCATCGCATCGTGAATACGCTTTATTCAATAATGCAAAGCGTGTTTTCAATTCGCGAAGAGTTCAACAAATCCGTTGAATTATAGTTAAATTAGAAAACTTTTAATTAATAATAAAAATACATAAAATCTCGTCGCGACAGAATATAGTTAGTGAGTGCAGTGAGAATGCTTACGTAAATTACATACATGTACCTATATACTGCGAGTGAACTTACAAAAACAATCTTGTTATAGCTATTAGTTCTCCTAATACTACTAATAATCTCTCGTTTAATCTTGAATTTTCGCGTTAATAAATTGTAAATATGTCTTAAAACTCTTTAAGTACAAGAGTTCACTATACATATGTACATGCAAGTGTTGTTTAATAATTCTTACTAGGCCCAGTACACAGCAATGAAAAATGTATTCAAGTCTCAGTTGTTCTCGATCCAATTTAAGTGGCAATACACGGTCGGATAATTCGAATCGCATAATTCTGCCTCAAGACTATAAATTCTGTGACTGCTGTCGTCCACTGAAATTTTCCAGTAATCGACCTTATAATTTCCGTTTCCAGCCTAGACGACCGAACATCATGTCACAATCAGGTGAGGATCTACATTCTCCAAGTTACCTTTCATGGCGAAAGTTGCAATTAAGTAGAGCAAAGCTGAAAGCGTCCAGTAAAACATCGGCACTGCTTTCTGGATTCGCAATGGTGAGTTATCTTAAATGTTGTACATAAAAAAACAAGATTTTATTTATTTATTTTTTTAGATTTGTTTTTGTTTTTTTGTATTGTTATTTTTGTTGCTGTTGCTACTGCAATCAGAATGTGAATAATCTAAATTTACCTTGCACAATAAATATTGAGAGGCAGGTAGATGACGACAGATTTGCCTAAATTTAAATACCGGGCAAGACGAGGTCGCTATCACAGAGACTTGTAGTTGTATTCTAGAGGTGATCTTATTAATTATATCAACAAATCTAAATTATTTGCGTATTGTGTCGTATATAGGGTTTTATTGGACATTGAATGTGTTCACGTTGTTTATTATTCTCCACGTGACTTATGATGATACCTACTCGTATAGTCGGTGCCGTTCATTTAAAATTGCCGCCTGAATACCATGTTTCCTCAATGTTTTTATCATACATTAGATTTTTTTAAATCAATATTTATCATCGATTGTCATCAATGCATTCTTATCGTTTGGGGTACATAGGCTGTGAGCTTAAGTCTGAAAACATAGGAATTTTTTTCAGTACATTTAAATTTCTTGTTTTGTCATACTTAATAAAGTCGATTCCATTCCTGATCTTTGCGCCGCCCGCACAGTTATTAATTGGACAACACATTTTAGACTTTCATCAAGCGGTGACTATTGGTTACTTTCTACGTTACGCAATTGTTTCATTGTTCACTTAATATTGAAAACCAAAAAATAATTAGTCTTTTAATTCATGCCTACTGATTTTTTATTCTATGAAATTTGTATTATTGATTTGATACATTGGTATTGGAACTTAATCCCGCGGAATAGTAGAATTGTAGTTGTTACATGCCACCTTATTCGGGTCAGATTGTCACAACTTGTACTTATACCTAAAGATCAGCTTCTTTTTTTGATGGCTGTGTGGCACTTTTTGTTGCTGTTAGGTGTAAAGGTGAATCTACACGGTGAGAGACTTTGGCCTCTGGAGACCCAGAGACCCGTGTATACACTTTGGAAACGCAAAAAATCTCTAAAGAGACTTTATTGGTCTGCGGTCTCCCGTCATATATTTCAAACCAAACGAATCTCTATGTACGATCTGCGGTCTCCAAAGTTTGCACATTTTTCGTCTCCAGGTCCATTTGTGTGTTCTATTCTATCTGCTAACTGTAGTCAAAAGGAAAAAAAACTGGAGTGGGCTGAGTTTGACAAATTAATACAAAGAAAGTTTTTTGTTAATTTTCATTTGATTCATTATAGCATTCCAATCCGGGAAGAGAAATTTATTTGTCCATAGAGGTTTAGTTATTTAAAAAAAAAATAATAAATCATCCAAATTCGTTGTGTTATCTTTTTAGTCCGGGAGGTAGCGTTGCATTTTAGGTAGTGTTTTTACGCCCATCGATTATTATCTTTTTCAATAGATTTGTTATGACTAATATAAGTGAAGGAAGCGTCAGCTGACGCACCCGCGGTGGGTCTGGGGTGGGAACCTTTTGTTTTTAAACAGTTGACATCATAGTGAGTTGAAAAAAAATCGTCAGTTGCATCGTGGAGGGGGGGGGGGGGGGGGTTAAATAAAGTAATAGCCTGAGAAGTTATCGACGTAAAGAGTTGAAATTTGGTACATGATGTTTTCATAGCAATAGTAAATCAAATTTCGAAAATGAACTAAATCGCGTAATCCCTACGTATACTGTGAAAACGATCAGTCCTAGATGTTTTTATTGTACTGAAAAGTTCTTCAGAATATTAAATCCTATGATATTTGTTATAATAATTTTTGCTGTCCGACGAACCGTTCTAGAAATATAAGCAAAAAACCACTTAAAAATGCTTCCACAGATAGGACGAAAGTACGGACGGGCATTCATCTAGTAGGGTATCATAAGAATTGGTCAGACACGGATATTTGTATCTTAATGCTCGGCAATATGAGTGCTCTTCAGAACAATTTAAAAATTACAATGCAAATTGGTTCCGGAAATTTTACAATAATATGAACAAGTTAAAGCTAGAGGTCTAAGACCAATTCTTATAACACCCTAAATGAATGTCGGTATTTAATTTCGTATGGTACAAGCTTGATTTTTGAAGTGGTTTTTCGCATATATTTCTAAAACGGTTCGTCGAACAGTAAAAATGATTATAACCAATTTCATAAAATTTCATATTCTGAAGAACTTTTTAGTACAATAAAAACGTCTAGGACTGATTGTTTTCACAGTATACGTAAAAACCTAAATGTTATAAGGAAGGGGTTGCCCGATTTCGTCCATTTTTTTTTAATTTTATTTAATATTGCTTTGAAAACACCATGTACCAAATTTCAGCTCTCTACGTCGACGCGTCCTCAGGCTATTACTATTACTTTATTTAACGTGCTTTTTTTTACAAAATCATGCAAGCAACTGACGCATAATCCCCCCTCCACGATGGAGCTGGCGATTTTTTTTACCTCACTATGATGTCAACTGTTAATAAAAAAAAGTTTCATTCGACACTATTACTTTAAAAAAAAAAACATTTCTTACCACTTTCGCAGCTTCCCACACCCAGACCCACCGCTACTTGAGCAGAGCAGCTGACTGTCGGGTTCCTTTCGCAGCCTCCCACACCCAGACCCACCGCTACTTGAGCAGAGCAGCTGACTGTCGGGTTCCTTGATTAGTTGTACGAGATCTATTATCGATATCAAAATCAGCCGGCTTACTATGCCTTTTTCATTTGCAACGATTACAACTTTTTCACTTTTCGCATAGATAACATAAAACTATTAATAACTTTTGAACGGAAGCATATTTGGAGGTAATTTTTTATAACAATCTCTTTCTTGACAATTAACACAGATCTCTGGAAATCTCTAGAGACCAAACATAAATTTCGTGTATACACTTCGAAGACGTGTCTCTAGAGACTTTTTACTTATGGTCTTCAGAGACCTAATTTTTTGATCTCTAGATAAAAAAGTCTCTTTCCGTGTAAACATTTGGAGATTTTAATCTCTGTAAACAGGAGACTAGTGACAAAAAGTCTCTCACCGTGTATATTTACCTTAATGCTTTAATAATGGAGTCAGGGCCTGGAAGTATTACTACAGTGGTAAATATTCGTTTAAACGCAGTAGATTTTTTTGCAAAATTCTAAGAAGTAAAACATTTCTTTCATATAACAGAAATTATTATAATTTCAGTCAGTAATAACAATGCATTTTATTTTGTTTAGAAAACGAAAAATATGTAGGTAGTCCATAGAGCAGGAGATGATAGTACTCACATAGACAAACAAAAACTTGTATGGCAGGGAGCGGGGGTCTTATTCGGGGGATTAGCCGCGCAGAAAACGTCTTGGGACTGCATAATTGTGCTGAGAGATATTAGCTCTGTTTTAGACTGAAATTCACCGAAAATAATTTCAATGAATTTGCAAAATGCATTAAAAATGCAGAAAAATTCGAACTTTCCGACTCAGCGATCAAAGAGGTCTCATTAGTATGGTTATCTCTGATCGCCTACCACAGAAGTTTTCGATAATTCATTGAAATCATTTTCAGTAAATTTCAGTCTACTATAGACGAGAAATTGTCCACCTATAAGTTTTACTTGGTTTGTCCGGGTACCGTATGACGACAATCATCCAATTTGAAAATTGCAATGAGAAATCTTGCTACCACATAATTCGTACTTGCTTTTGATAAATTGGGCAATTGAGTAACCTCTATTATCGAACTTCTGTAGCAGGCGATCGGAGATAACCATACCTACAGATTATACCTCTCTGATATATGTATGTATGGTGTAAAACCAAATCGTAACATTTATTGAAGCTTTGGAAAATACGTCTCAATATTCCAGGCATAGAAGCATATGCCATCACTAGATGTGCATACGAACATCTTAGCCACTCCTATACTAACAAATATATACGAATATCCAAGTGGGACTGAAAGCCATCTCATGACCTGAGGTCCAAATGAAGTTAATGTCGGAATGTATCCAAGCATTAACAAATCATGGCACAAAGAACAACCTAACAATTCAGTGGAAACCAAAACATTCGAGAATTGATGAGAATGACACACTGGTCAAGAAGGGAGCATCAATGTCCCTCATCGGATAGGAACCATTTTGCGGTATCTCCTATAATACCGTGAAACTTACCATACAAAATTGGATCCAAAACTAAAGCGCCAGTATCTTTTAAGGCTATCTAGGAAGTAACTCAGAATCACTACACGGACACTGTAAACTCAACATACACATGCATCGAATATGAATATCACCCACTGATGTATGTAGGTTATATCTCGAAGAAGATGAAACGAGGGCATCTTATTTGAATGTGAGGCCATTGCACAATGTAGATTTATGAAATTTTATCGAAAAAAATACTGCTCCTCTTAGAAAAAGTGGGATTATTTGATGAGCTATAAAGGAAAGTGGTGCACAATAAGCCAATAAAAAATGGCATACAAAGCCACTCGGCCGGCTAAAAACTTAAATCTTAATCTTGCACGACTTTTGCCCGTTATAACGCATTCAATACAATTTGCCCGAAACGTACAAATTTCTTAAAAATTCAACCGAAATATCTCAATATGTTTTCTACTTCTGTTGCTTGCTTACCACGATTCTCTTGATTTTCACCCGCGAACTTGCTGCAAAATATTTAGTTCGGGGCTGTTGGCAGCCCTTGGAAGAGAATCTAGGCCATGTTCTTCGTTTAAAAGTAACACCTAAATAAACAAAAAAGAACACGGTAACTCAACAAGTTAATTTCGATGTCAAAAATTGTTTCTAAGATTTTTCCTTATGAGAATGAGTAGCCACATATACTCCTTAAATCTCTCGCAGGAAATGAGACTGGTTGGAGATATTCATGTTTTTTTTTCTAGATCTAGCCGCGTTTGATACTGCGATATGAAATATATCATTTGTATTACAGTAAGCAGCACATCTGTTGTCATAAAAACACCTCAGCAGTTTTAGCCACTATAAGCTCTGATGATATTGACACAAGTTGAATTGTGACAAAAAGACCTATCTGAGACACGAAAATTCTGTTTTATCCTTTTACTCCAGGATCTTTTCTTCTTCCTGATGGGCTTTAAGACACAGTTCGTTGTCATGAGAAAATAGAAACAACTCTTATCGTAAATATTTTAAAGACCTGTCGGTATGAGAAGTGCTTGGATACATAAAGGTCGCTGCTATTTATTTACATACTTGATGCTATTTCTACTAAGATGTATTCTGGAATAGAACTTTTGGAGCGGTTGCTTTTATTACCTGTATCTCGATAATATATTTTTGGAGTTATATAAAGGTCTCTATTGAACGTATCCGTCCTTCAACAACCATGCTTGTGCTCCTTCTAATATTTAAGCGTTAAGTTTTCTTAAAACTGCGTTTACTACTTTTTGCACTTTTTTCATGTTTGCTGACTCTTCCAATGACGTTCATTGCCATTAGTTCGTTCTGATTGGGATTTACAGGCTATAAACCCTGAACATATTTCTAAGGTATAATTGGAGATCGGCTTTATTAATACATACTCCTATTAAGTAAATGTGTACCCATTTGTCTCTCATCTGTGGCAAAGCCCTTTATTACCTTCCTGGTACTATTATAGCTACTACCATAGCTTATAATCTCCCCATAGCCATACAATATGCTATTCCATATTAACTTGAGAGTATATCTATGTTTAGTTTAGTATTTTTACACATTAAGCTATATACATATATTATAACGTTCTGCATCACTGATACACATAAGTTCCCCTCACCTCGACAAGGTGTAAACACTAAGCAAAGCATTACGAATTTGTGTACATGTTTCGTAATTGCTACTTGATCGCGACCAAACAAATTTATTTATAACACCAAAATAATCAAATTCAAATATTTTTAAAAAGACTAAACAAATCTTTTTTTTTTTCTTTTTTTTTGTTAAACATTTGTTTCCAGTTTCAATTTCTCAAACTGGAAAATGAACACCTTCAATTCTATACTTTCTGTATAATATTTTGAGTCCTTGGATTTACGACAACACAAGTAATAAATTTCACCTTGCGGATGTTCGCTGCAAAACAGGAAGTTGTAACAATCATTATTAATTTTTTAGCACAACATTTATCACTGAAACGCTTCTAATTTATAAATGAAACCAAAAATTTATCAAATTCTCAAGGAATTTTACCGGGAAAACTATATACTTACTTTAATGTTGGTAAAATTGATAAATGATTTCTTTGAACGCGCGAATACTACGCCTCCAGAAATATTTGAACCTAAAAATAGCACAAATTACATTAATTATGAATAAAATTTCCGCTTTCGTTGAGATCATGATCTCTCTAAAGTCATTGAAGTAAAAAGAATATTTTCCCACATTTTAAGTAGGTAAGAGAAAAAAAACTGATTAAATGCTTTTCATTTTCCGGTTGATTGTTTTTTCGACTGTAGAGATATTAATTTCTGTACAAGTTAGCAGCTTTAAAAGACAAACAACTACAGGATACTCTAATTTTATTACTTTTCCTATTATTTTTCTGTATAATATTCTGCTATCAGATTCGCTTACAACCGAACACGGCATTTCCAAATTTTCTCTTTAGATGTTAGTTGAATTGAATTTCAATTACGTATATATAGCTTACCTTGATTTTTAGTATGTTTAATAGATTTTTTGTTAGAGAGAGTTTACAAAGTAATTTTACTGTTTCACTTTTACTGAGCTCTTTTTTAAATTTGCTAGCAATTAATTAAAGTAAATATAACATAAAATTCCTATAATTACCTAATTTCTCATTATCATTCGCTATAGGTTTTTTCCACCTT
This sequence comes from Dioctria linearis, assembly GCA_963930735.1. Taxonomy (NCBI): domain Eukaryota; kingdom Metazoa; phylum Arthropoda; class Insecta; order Diptera; family Asilidae; genus Dioctria; species Dioctria linearis. The sequence goes on along the minus strand of OZ005740.1, from coordinate 327,954,907 downwards.
TATACATCAATTGTCCCTATAGCACCCCATCAACCCATCAGCAACCAGAAAATCCCCATCCACATCATCCAGCCATTTCATGTGAAGCTCTCCACGTTTTCTGAAGCCTTCGGGGTCTTTTTCTAGCATAATTTTTAACACCATGCTCATGCTAAAAATATTGAGATCCTTAAAGATCTTATACATCACTGCGCATCCTTTGCTGATAATTATCATCTTCATAAAAGCAACAAACAATCGTGATATCGTTGGCGTAGTTAAAATAGCTGTGTAACATGAAAAATAAAATTAAATAAACATAATCGCAGATAATAGTAGAAAGGAGCCCTAACAACCTTGAACAATAAAGGATTGATTGGACAATAAATGATTGAAAGGAATAGATAATGTAGTGCATTACAAGTAAAGGTACACGAGCTCATTCTAAGTAGTGATCTCGTGTAAAATAGTCAAACAAATATAGTAAAAGAAAACATGTAGTGAACAAATATTTGGTGAATGCTAGTTTTAGACTTTGTTTTGTAGTTAGACTGAGTGATTATTTGTGTGACATATTAGAGACGGTGCGCTCAGTGAGCATCCACTAAGCCCGAATTAATTTGCCTACCACAAATGGAAATCAACAGAACTAGCTTTACTAAACCTGACAATATATCAATGACAACAGAGAAATAGCCCTTTGTTCCTTTTTTGAACATTGAAGGTGTGTTTGATAACACCTCCGCTAAGTCAATAATGCCTGCATTGGTCAAACATGGAGTGCATCCAACACATAACGGATGGATTCAGGCAATGTTTTCAAACAAGATAATCAAGACGCAGCCCTTTGGTGAGACACTGGAGGTTAACAACACCAGAAGTTGCCTCCAAGGAGGAATTTTGTCTCCATTGCTGTGATTCATAGTAGTTGACGACCTGTTAGTTCAACTAAGCAGTCAAGGTATTGAATCGCAAGGTTATACTGATGACCTTGTTATCATTATCAAACATAAATATGAGCGCTCAGTCAACCCCAGCAAAACAACAATTATACCTTTTACCACAAGACGGAAAATGAGAAATATAACTAGCCCCTACTCTAGGTAAGGCGATCCCAATGAAGCTAAATATCTTGGGATAACTCTCGATGATAAGCTCAATTGGAATAAACATATCGACAAGGCAGTCCAGAAAAGTACACAAACGCTGTGGAACTGTAGAAAACTGGCTGGTTCAATATTGGGACTCAAGCCAAACATAATGATTTGGCTATACAAATCAGTATTCAGACCCATTATCACCTATGCAGCAACAGCGTGGTGGAACAAGTGTACACAAAAGATAACCATCAGGAAGGTGTCTAAGTGTAACTGGTGTCATGCGCACAACATCCACCAGCGCTCTAGAAGCACTATTGAACCTACCAGCACTTCGCAACGTTGTTGAAAAAGAGGTTGAACTAAAGTTGTACAGAGCCGGAGAAAAGTCAACTTGACTGCCCATATGAACCACATTAACTGCAGCACCTTCATTTCGACCATCTGCTTTATCGTATTTACAAATAGGCATGATCACGCATTATGTTTGTTAATATTTCTTGCATTATTTTAAGACAAACTCTCGCAAGTAACCAAACGCAGCCAGAATTACGGCAACTAAAAAATGACAGGTTGAAAATATTTCGTTTTTCTTATTTTTCCTACAATGCACTTAATATTTAGGTTGTCAGTCAAAGTTGAAGTTGCAATCACTGTTGTTGCAACTGCATTTATTATGGCAGCTTCAAGTTCAACCGAATAAGATATCATGTGTAGTCAATGAATAGGAAGTTGAGTCAAAGTTACTGCAGTGTGTGTGTTTCAGGCTATATGCTTAGCGAAAACTCGCGCCAGTACGCTTATCGCGGAAAGACGCTTAATAGATACTGGGAGAAAGTCTCAAGTCGATACGCTTAACACGGTGGTATGCTTGAGGTTTTATTGAGGAATAATGCACGGCGGTGTGAGACACTCTTCTATTCTCATGCCCACAGCTACGCCAAACGGTTTGGATCGCGGCAGTGCGTTTAACACAGCGATAATATCAGCCTATGAAATCCCTTACCAATTCGCTACGGTAATAATTGCAGGCGCATCCCCATTCAGCAATTATGAATCTTATCAATAATTTTGAACTTCTAGGCCAAAAGTAAAGTCGGAGCACATGGCCGATCAGATCTGCAAAGTACATTGCAGCTGTAGCGGCAGGTGTTGCAGAGAATCCAGGTTTGTCCTTGCCAAAACGCTCTCAACAATTTGGCATATCGCAAGCAAGCCCGCACTGTATTCTGCATAGGAATTTTGCCCCCAACTCCTACAAAATCCAATTGATCCAAGAACTAAAGCCTGTAGACGCTGCAAAATGCCGTACGGTTGTAAATTGGGTGTTGGAAATGCAGAAAGGTAACACCAATTTTTCCAAGAAAAACATCCTTAGCGGTGAGTCTACTTTCACCTGCAAGTATGTACGAGTATATGAATATGAATAAATAGAATTGTCACATTTGGTACTCGGAAAATCCAAGGATGATTGCTGAGCACACAAGGAATGACAGTTTGATGCTGTTTTTCGGCTAGAGTCGTTATTGAACCTTATTTTTTGAAAACGAAGCCAGTAACACGGCTTTCGGGAATGGACTGCGCTACCACGCATATGCTCATAGGTTTTTTCTGGCCTAATATCCTAGGCCACCGTACATTAAATTTTGACACATTACAGCTGACGTCAATTGAATGTATAGAAACGACAGAGGAGAGAGTATTCTATTCTCTGTATTCTCATATTACACGTCCACTAATGGTGGATGGAATAGGAGATGTAACAGACTATGAACCAATATTAATCATTTGAAATGTCATTTACAGTTCTTCACTGTGAGTAAAGATGGCAGAGTTTAATAATTCAATTAAATACTATCAAGAAAAATTGCGAATATATGCTGTATTGCAAGAGATTTAAACAGAAGAAAACTTTGTTTTGTTGAAAGAGGCCAAAAATGGAAGAAAAACTGCAAAGAGATTTCATTTATAATCAGCTGATGACTGCTACTGGTAATTTAATTGGAAATGCAGTTCATTTTAATGACGACAAGTGGCCTTACTGCAATTTCATTAATATGGAGTAAAATTTCCTCCATTGGGAAGTGAGCCGAAATGTTGGAAAAGGATCCTTGATGCACCTCGTTTGTGTGACACTCTGCAGATTTTACTCTGCATTTAATTCATTCTGTCTAGGGTATATGGTTGTTTCTAGGTGCATGGTATGGGCATAAACGACATATATTTCCAGCAGGACGACGCCATGAGCCATACAAGCAAAGAAACCATGGCTCTATTGAGAAGCGTCCCGATTATTGTCTTTATACAGATTTCGTCTTTTGGGGTTATATTGAAGACAGGTCTACGTTAATGCACCCATAAACAATTGCAGCGCTGAAGCACAAGACATTAAAGTTGGTCATCGAAAAAATAAATCCCCAATAGCGTTAAAAACGTATGGCCATGGCAAACCCTATCAAGTAAATCATTTGATATTATCCTAAAAAGAACAATAGAGCAAAACTTTCTTTCTAAAAACAAAAACAAATTCGAGGTGCAAAACGTTTTGACCTCAGCTAACGCTAAACTGGCGTATAATAATAGCATTAAACAGCATATCCCAAGCACAGTGATAACTTTAGAATCCATTGAAATAAAGAGCTTTAGTTTTGCTCACGGTATTTATATAAAAATTGTAGGTTACGATTTCAAAATTTATAAAAATGGGCAGCACCTTCGTGTGGTTGCCTTCCCATACAAAAATTTTGATTTTTTTTTTACTTGCACTGGTTCGTTTGAAGTATAAAAATTACAATAACAAAAATGATTTTAGCAATCTTGCTTCCACCTCAGCACTCTCATCTAAGCTAGAGTATTCATAAAATTGGTCTGAAACCAATTATAACTTTTTTCCTTGTTTATGCTGAAATGCCATTCTACAAATTTTTGTCACTTCGCGGATAAATTGTGTATGGAAATTTAGCGGTGAAATTTAGTTGCGAAATATTTAGTAAAATGTCTGAAGAAAGTGGTATTGTGTTTTATGAGCTAAAAGTTTGTTCAGTTTTGACAAGTAGATGGCAGTAATTTCCGCTAACATATTTTTAGCATCAGATTTATCTCTCAATACCTTTTTTCCACGCTAAAATGTTGACGTTTGGAGTTGAATGAAATTGGGACTCAAGAGTGGCAGTCTATTTTTATTATTTTTTTCTGATAAAAAAAATCCTTTTTCGTTTAGACAATTCTTTTGAAAAGAAATTGAAATAGTAAGTAAAAATATAATTTTCAAGATTGGGTAATTGCAATAGTAATCTAAAAGAACACGAAATAATATCACAAATGCACGACAACTGATTGTCAAAAGCAGCCATCTATAGTTCAAAACAATGAACAATTTTAGCCGTAAAAGCGGTCCCTGTTCGATTGTTGCTAAATATTTATCCGCTAAATGAACACAATACCGGGCTTAAGGTTGGAGTACAATGAACACAACGCAACGAAACGGAAAGAAATGTCAAATGTACGCAATACAACTTATTACATGCGGGTGTGACTGCCTCCGTTCATTTGCTCAATTCCATTGAGAAACATAAAAAAAACGCTTTGACACAGGTACTCCAGAAACTTTGAGCTTTGAGTGCGCGTGACTGCCTCCGTTCATTTGCTCAATTCCATTGAGAAACATAAAAAAAAAACGCTTTGACACAGGTACTCCAGAAACTTTGAGCTTTGAGCGCGCTTCCACACAGTTCTTTCGGCGTTGACTGTCAGTCCATGAAGTTAAGTACCCGAGAATTATGTTCAGCAGAAGGAACCTCCAACTCTTGCATGTGTGCCTTGTAACTCATCAGACTATTGGTTTCTGCGATATGCTGTGCTGTCATATCCAGCATACAAGAACCTCATGAGAAAGGAGAGGCGGTAATCCATATCTACCACTAATTTGTATGTAGCAACTGGCTTCAGCATATCATCGCTTCTAGAATAAGCGCCGACTTTTTTTTTATTGGGCTTTCAATGGCGGAGCTGGTCAATTTAGCATTCGAGCTCACTTTATAGAACCTTGCTCAATTAAAACTTTTTTTTACAACCAGCTCTTCTTTTCATGGTTCTTGAAAATTCTGTGATACCAGCGTACTGATTCGTATAATAATCCAACTGTTTGCGAAAAATATTGGAAAAGGTTTACGGCATTTGTCTTCAGCCTTGCAGCCCAACTGTAATTTCCAGTTGGCACAGTTGATAGCTGTAATCGCTGCAACGTTAACTTAATATGTTGATGCTGTAGCTCTTCCTTTACAGCAGGATATTACCCGCGACGGTAAAGTTTCGCATTTGGAGTCTCTGGAACCATTATAAATGCAGCTCTGAACTCCTCCTGAATCTCAATACGCCTCTCATTGTGCACTGAAAATAGTACAAAATTCGCATAGTACTTCTCTTAGTTTGTTTGTGGCGGCAGTGTTCATTTAAATTTCTCTTACGCTTTTCTATACCGCCTGATCACGTTCAACTTACTGTGATTGATTAAGAGCCGGTTTCACAGTTCTGTGAGCTTAGCCAATAAAACAGGAATAAATTCTTAGCTATCAAAGGATCGATTCTTTTTCGTGTCAAAATGAATATTATTTTTTATTGACAATGTCCGCTTTTTCGGCACTTTGATTGGTTTTGCAGTACCCAGTAGAAAATTGATTTTAGATTCCATTACGAATTAATTATTCATTAATAGAAAAATATATTTCATGTGACCCGGAATATATTTGTAATCGGTATGGAGTCGATTTTTAAATAGATTAATGTATCGGTATGGAATTGATATGGATTGAGGTTGAATGGCTCGTGACTTATTCGCTTACATAATTTGTCATGCAATATTTATATGGAGTGCATATCTCCCAGGACCATTTTAAATTTTTGATGAAAATAATGCAAGCGATTAGTAGGAATTGCTGCACTCAATGCTTTTAATGTCTTCTTTGATTTCAACGTTTCACGACCTATTTGACTTATCGAAACGTACATATTATCGAGGGAGGATACAAAAATTTATTTGGAATTGAAACTGAATCGATTATGGGTCGCGTTATTTGCCCGCAAAGTTCTAATTCCCAAATTACTATATCAGAATGTCATTAGTAATATTCATGTGAGGTTCTCAGAAACTGTAATGATAGTTAGTGATGATGTTATCCGGATTTTCTGATATTCAGTCATCATTACTGGCACATAGTGGGGATACTGTCATTTAAAATTACAGTGTAGGGACAGACCACTGACATGTATATAAATGGACTGCTTGTTGAACCAAAAATGCATGAAAGCAAATGGCACCACTTTCATATTCTTGTCTCTTTCCGTGAGAGCATACTTTCCCACTGAACTGTAACGATTAGGAACGAGAAATTGCTTGTAAAAATCCTTGTAAAAAACACTTCCTTCGACTCATAATTAAAATTTAACGATAAAAATAGTCCCAAATACTTTTGTGGTAAATTTGGTAAATCCCACTGACTGCATATACGTAAATTCCCAAATAATTTAAATATAACGCCAGTTTACGACAGTTGGTAGCATTGACAGTGAGAGCATACTTTCTGAAATCAAAATTGGTGCCACATGAAACAGGAGATCAAGCAGTCCATTTATATATATGTCAGTGGCACAGATTGTGCTTGGAAAATCATATTACAAGGAAGCTACGGGGTGTTGTAAGAAAAACTATTATATGTTATAAATGTTATAATTTCGCAGGACATACAGTCCGAAACACTTGATTACCCTCATTTGAAATTTTCAAATTCCTGTAGTTTTTTTTCGAATAACGGGGTCCAAATAACTGTTATCTTGGTTGGCTCGTAGTCGTAGTGATAGCAATAAATATTTTTTTTACTATTTATTAATCCGTGCAATTTCTTCATTTTTGCTGTATTAAGTAGTTACAGTTGAACTTGAGTACTCTCATTAGCTACAAAATACAAAAAGCAATGAATAATTGTCTTTCTTTAACAAATGCCATGCCAATTTATTCTCACAACAATGTTTTCCGCTGCTCCGCGTTAAGCTTTTTGGAAAATATACAACAAATATTCGCAATAACTGAAAACTTCAATTTTCTTATTAAGGATCTCGCACAAATTTCACTTGCCATATTGTAGTTCAGCTAGTCCCTGCTTATACAGCAAAAATGCAAAAAATTCTAAGAAATAATAGTAAACAAAAATCTGGAAATATTCATTGCTGGCTCAGCTAAAATACCCAAGTCATATACATCGTGCAATTTCAAGTATGTAGTTATGTATTGTTATGGAACTATTGGTGAATGATTGAATTGAACGTTAAGTCCCATGAGCTGACAGTCACTCGGTGGACAGCGTTGAAGTGCAGGGCGGCACGCTAGATCGCCTCAGCTATTGGCGGAGAGTGTGGAGGGGTTCCACGAATACCTGCCATACACAAAAAAATAATTCGTGCCTGTCATACAACGATAAAAAGCGCACACCTGGTCCTGAAGGGACCCTTACACCACTTACCATTACCTTCAGCTGCATTGCCCCATATCCACCCAATGACACTGAGGGCAACCGTTATTTTGTTCAGTGTCCCTATGGATCTGAAATAGAGAGTATTTGTTTCTATTTTGTCTTTAATTTTTCTTTAGAAACCTCGAGAAGCGCATTTAAAATTTACAATATTACTGACTAGATCCTACGATCTTCAATTTCTTCCCCAAAGGAGATTTTGTCTGAAACGCTAGCCTACAGAAAAACATAGGGAGCGATGGCTTTAACCCCTGAGACAAAGATAGAATAAGAACCCAAGAAGAGTGATAAGATCAATATCCGGTTCATTCAACATAAACTATCTGAATTAATAGTATTCTAATCACCATCTTCTCTCTTGTGTTTTTCTTCTCTCCTTTCGACAGTTGAATTACTTCTCAATCCAAACCAGTCAGTGTATTAATTTTAATTTCTGATGTCAGAAGCTAAGTCACTCAGTACTTCGCAGGCCGATGCGGTACTACAAGCAATGCCAAACCAGAAAGGCTGGACCTTATGTGTCTCTGTGCTCTCGTCTCTTCTTACCTACAAGTATTTGCCCGAAAAAAAAGTGAACGATATATCTGTAATAAAAATTGCATAGATATATACATATATGAGGAATTATAAATTAATAATCAATCAGAAAAATATATAGGTAAGTAAAGAAACATAAAATTGAATCATCATGAAAAGAAGCTACAACTTACATGGTTGATGTTGCTGAGGTCCAACGCACAGGCGCCTCCGAGGATAACCTGCTGAGCCCCTGTCAAAAAACTTAGTTCGGCAGTATTTATGACTACTATTAACAAAAAAAAATGTTAGCACTATGTTGATGTAAAACTATGCCTTCCGTATGTGTCTCGAAATCCAAAATAGTTACAGGATGTATACCAAAAGCCAGTCAGCAAGAAATGTATACCTCGACCGTCAGCCGTGAGTAAAGTAGAGATCACTGCCTAAAAGTTGAAAGTCGATTTAGTGAAGCCTTCACTACTGCCTTCTTGAGCACCTTTATCGTGACCGCAGTATCAATGATGCATATATTTACGAAATAGGTTATTTAGAATATGAGAAATGATTGCATATACGTGTGAGCCTCTAAAATTTCTGTTACGTCTGTGTTGACCACTTCCCAAGCAATAAGAAATACTATTTTTTCTGAGAAATCTTCTCGTCTCCTCGATTTCACAATGAAATGATAAATTAATAAAAATTATTTTTCAAGCCAAATGACTTTTTATGTCTGGGTGACTCCCTCCTTGAAAATTTCTACGAAAGTCTTCCAACTAGTTCGGTGCTAACGATACCCAACCTTTGTGAACTGTGCAGATATACCTAGGGGTGCTCCCATATCCCATACTCATGTGGGACATCTAGTCAGTGAAGAAGAAAAAATTTCTGGACGAAGAAATTCTTGGTGGACTCTAGGTCTGTCCTTAAAGCGTCACGGAGGCTTGACAGAAGCGATAGTGCTTCGGTATAATATTTTACTGTCTCGCTGTCGTCTTAATCGATCTCTATGCTTCTACGGGTGGGGTGGCAGAAGTTTTCCCAGAATTTATTTAAACTCTCCTCTCCACTTGCAATTGGTATTAAAGATGGCGCACTTAGATCAGATGCTTCGCTTTTTCGCCAAATTTTTGTGTTTGCCCTGCCGTTTTATTTCTTTTTACTCCCTTCAAAACGCGAAACTTCTTTTTTCACCGCTCAATTTTTGACAGACGTTCTCCTTGCCATCGAACTTCCTATTTGGAAGTGCCCCTCTGTGTCATTTAGGTGGCGTAAGTTTATATGCGAAATTTCAACTCTCTAGGTAGACTCGCTCTCGAGTTATCGTGTAAAAGTAAATAAATTCAAAAATGGACTAAATCGGACAACCCCTTCTTGCTGTTGCCATATAAAAATTTAGATTTTTTATATATTCTATAAAAACTATCTGTCCTAGACGCTTTTATTGTACTGAAAAGTACTTCAGAATAAGAAATCCTTTGAAATTGGTTGTAATCATTTTTACTGTCCGACGTACCTACCGTTCTAGAAATTTATTCGAAAAACCACTTCAAAAATCAAACTTGCACAGATTGGTGACCATTCGAGATTAAATACGGGCATTCATCTAAGATAGCTTTTTTACTTGTTAATAATAGTGTAAGGTTTAAACATAATCACAGAGTAATGGCATTAGTGGTAATATTATTATTAGAATCGATTCTAAGATACATGCAATGGGAATAGATCCCATTTGACTTTCTGGGTAACTTAAAGATGGAAACACTGTGCAATTGTGAATTTTTCACTTTTGTAAATTAATTAACTGAAAAAGTTGTTTTAATATTTTGTTTTTATCGTGACTGTCTTAATAAAATTACTTTTATGCATTATTACGCTTTGATTCATAATACCAAAAGTCATTCATTTTTAAGGTTTAATTAACTGCTTTTTTGACCGTCACAACTTACGATTGCTTGTTGAATACGGTGCCTAAAATATAAGCTGAGCTTAAGCCAATTGTAAATCTGTGTAAATGGACTTTTCTTTCTTCGATTCCTGTCATTTTGTTGCTTTACACTTCTCGTTCTTTTATCTTCTATAAAGTTTTCTTTGTGATGGCGGAGAAGGTCAGTGTTGAGAATTCGTAAATTTGTTGCATGCTTTCATCTAGTTTGTTCCATAATTGTCTCGGTCTTTTATTTTCCTGATTTCTTTGCGGAAAGTTCAAGTATATATACATTCTACGAGATACATATCTGGATAGCCGCAAAATGGTCAGTCAGGCAACATTAACGATTCGTTGAAAATTTTTTCCTGAACCGAACTTTCTTCTTCTATGCAACTTCTATGCAAGCCTTCTTATTTCCTAAGTTTGTTCATGGTCTTCAATTAACGGCGACGACGTGGTGATTTTGGATTCGGTGGAATTTGTTCCCCTTTTATACAAATACAAGGAACTGAATTATTATACACATGTATAAGAAAAAAATAATAATTAAATTCTTTAGTTTTTAACTTACAGTTATTTATTTATTGCTTTTACTATATAAATAACAATTACAAATTCTTTTTTCTTTACCTTAGGTTGCCATGGTTGAAGTACAATTGAACAACGATACCCACGTTCCAGTCGGGATGCTTGTTGCTTTTGCCGTGTGTACAACACTTTTAGTTGCCGTCCACATGTTAGCTCTAATGATTAGCACATGTATTCTGCCGAACATCGAAACAGTCTGCAATTTACACAGTATCTCACTTGTACATGAGTCTCCACATGAAAGACTTCATTGGTACATTGAGACAGCGTGGGCGTTCTCAACACTCCTTGGATTAATATTATTCCTTCTGGAGATTGCAATTCTCTGTTGGGTGAAATTCTATGATTTAAGTCAAGCAGCGGCGTGGTCAGCTTGCATTGTACTTATACCAGTACTTATAATCTTCCTTGCGTTTGCAATACATTTTTATCGATCATTAATGACACACAAGTATGAAGTTACAGTATCAGGCATCAGAGAGCTTGAAATTTTGAAAGAGCAAATGGAACAAGATCATCTGGATCATCATCATCATCGGAACAATGGTTTAAACTTTGGAGCGAGTGGTGAAATCGTTTGATAATTTTATTTTGTATTTATTTAAAAGAACAAAATGCGTGAAGATGTGCACGAAGCCTGACTGGTGATTTATTTTATTTTTTTTTATTTTTTTTTGTGTGAAGTGCTCAATCACAGAGATTCTGGAATCTCCTGTAAAGAAAGAGAGAAAAAATTTAAGTGATCTTTGTTGAAGAACTTATTTATTATTGTGATTAGAATTGTTAATTTTATTTAACAAAAATTATAGTTGGTTATAGTTATGTAGTGCATGTTTTTTTTTTTAGTAGTAAAAAGTACAAGAAAACGATAAAAATGTGAGAGAAATGTGTAAACCAACATTGTTACCTACTTATTGCCCAAACAACTTAAGGAAAATTTTAATATATTTTGTATATTGATATTTACTTTTAAGATTTGTTAATAAAATAAAATATAATTATTTACGATTTACCTTTTTATCTTCTTCACAAGATCCAGACATGTTAAGTCCTAGAAAAAATTATTATTATTTTGGTGTGATAATATTAAATTTAATTGAAATTTATGTATTTAACTTAGTTATATCACATAAAAGAAAACACTCATCCCTGTACATATTTATATTTATATTGCGCAAATAAGAGGGTGACCGGCATAAGTTTTGACTGGTAAACGGAACAATGAAAAATCTCGGAACAACAAGTAGTGGGGTCCTTCCATACTACGCGCATTAAAAGATTTTCAGTTCCACCAAATCTTAGTGTAAGAACATCGTATTCCGTCCAAAGTGCCAAGTACGCGAAGCGTTTTGAAGCCATGTTCCTTTGTATACAGCCGAAAGGACCAAAAATGTCGCGAGCAGCTGCTGTACTCTATATTCTAAGAGTTAAACACTGGGTTAAGGTACATGTTTGGGGGGTTGCTTCTCAAAGCATGGGTTTGGCAAATTATACATATTTAATATCATAAAAATGCTCAAAATATTGCCATCTGCGCAAACAATGTTTTAGAAAAGAAATGAAAACAGAATTCTTCAAGAGGATAATGATCTACAACATCGGAATAGGTTTTACACGTGTAAAGAAGAGAACGGTATCGATCTATTCGCTTCGTGGAAAAAAGACATGAAACGCAAAGCAGTTCGCTCGACATATTCCTCGTTAGATAAGGCGGGGGGAGTTTGAGAATACGATGCCAACTTGATAGAAAATATTCCTCGGAAATGACGCAATATTCGAAAGTGATGACTGAACAAGTTATTAATATGAAAGCACCATAGTACTTATCTACATGTATGAATTTTCAGTTTTATATAATAAGTACTTTTCGGAATTATACGGATCACGCTGTTCTTTGACAGACTGTAAATATCTACTAAATTTAATTGATTAGTAGAAGCTTTCTGCTGGATATCAACCGGAAAATTATTCAATAGGTATATTTATTACATAAGCAAAGAACACCGTTTAATCAAGGAATGAATCATTCGTCCGTAATAGATGAGTGCCATAATGGATATCGCGTTTTGTCCATTTGTGAATTAAGGCTTTTTTTTGTAGAATATATCCTACTCTAAAAATTATTTTTGTAAATGCCCATATCAATCGTGGAGGTCGTCAAATTTTATAATTATAAAAATTCATTTGGACACCCAAAACTTATTGGAAGCCAATTTTCTACCAATTCGGCCAATCGTGGCAGCTTTGACAGAATTTCAAAAAATAAAACGCAAGTAAAAATTGGCAAGGTGGTAAATTAAATACCCAAGATTGATAGAAAAATAATATTGTCTCCAAAAACTGTGATTTTTTGAAAATACTAAATTACTAAACGTGATATGATATTACATGGCAGAAAATTGTACCACAAATTCCACAAATCTTGTAAAAACTCACACGATTTACCAAATCGGTAGAAAATTGGTTGGCACTTTTTACTTTTCTTTTATCCATATATAATTTAACCATCTTACATCATTTATCCAATATAATGATGGATTTTATAAAAGGCAATATGCATTCCAAAAGATTAGCAACGTGACAGCTATTATTACTGATGTAATAGTGTTGATTAATAAATGATGCTGATAATTTTGTTATTGAAGTACTAGTTGATTTGAAGAAGGCATTTGACACTGTACTAGATCACAATGTATTAAATAGAAATATTAAGCGATTTGGGAATTAGAGGAAAAACAAACTAATTATTAAGTAATTATTTGCAAGCGAGACAGTGTTGTACGAAAATGGAAAACAGATACATTGAGAGTGAGGTGAGTACTGGAGTCCCGCAGGGATCAATTTTAAGACCACTCCTCTATTATTTTGCTCAGGAAGGAGCTAATCAATAAAGAAGATTTATTTTTAAAGAAAGACGTTCGAGTATGAGCGATATTTCAAGCCCTAGTCCTGGAAATCATATCATTCAACCTACCAGCATGGATTCCCGCCACAATCATAAAGTGAACACAAGAATTTAATTCAACATTCTCTTTCACTATTGCAGAGAAACGTACGTTACACATACGCATCATAACATGGTCATCAAAACATGCAAATGCAAAACACTACGTCAATATGGCAATACTTTTCATCCATCCAACCATCTGATTTATTTTCACCAATTACCATGCATATTCAATCCAACCCCACTCGTCCACCAAAATCCTCAAACTAAAAAAGAATTCTTCTTTCCCAATTAAAGAGAAATATCATCTTATTATAAGACCGTCAATCTTCTTATTCCTACATACATAATGAAAAAAGCTACAAAATTAGATTGAGTGCGAGAGCGACACCCCCATCCGTATATAGCTTCAGAATTTATTCAATGTAAGCTCTAGTAGGGGCGTAAATGAATTGTAAAAACGCTAAGTACGTGTTGTTCAGTGTTCCATAGAAATGTACATTCGCGAACCCAATGCATTATGAGTCCGATGAGTTAAATCTGTTTAACTTTTTACGTTGGCTTTGTGTTGTAAAAACGCTGCCAAAATTTCAGCGCCTCTGCGGTTTGACTGTGCAACAGTAAGTTTGAGACGAAAGTTCGATTATATGCAGTTTGCTGGGCGAGTCAAATCGGATGTTGGATGTAGTGTTGTATAATATAGACGCTGCAAATATTTCAGCGTGTCTGTCGTGTGCCTGTACCATAGTAGGGTTGAGTCGAAAGCAAATCTTTCAATCGCCATCTACTGCTGGCCGAGTTAGGGGGTTAGATGTGATTTCGGGTGATATGATGGTGGGTGGGAAAAACGCTACGTTTTGTTCAGCGTCTCATACGAATGCAAATATTTACATAGTAAATTTTTTGTTTGTAGGACGAAATGGGACGTTTTATACAAAAACTACTTTCCGCTTGTATTTAGTGCGGCTAGAGGTGAAAAATGTTGGACTTTTTTAGCGTGAATATATTCATACAACTACTTGTCTTTTATGTATGGAATTTTCGCTTTTGTGAAGGAAGCAGTGCTTTCTTTGCGTCCAACGAGGAACCGCCTCTGGTAGGTACATAGTTTTTTCACAGATTGGTTTTTAGTTACATCTGTTCTTCTTTTTAAAAAGTGCCCAGCAATCGGGCCCATGCACAAGGAGGGGGGTTGTGTGGGTATAAGGTTTCCGATAATTTCGTATAGTACTAGCATTTTCGTTTATTTCTGATTATTCATATTTATTCTGATGATTTATATTTTCACCAGAAATATTTCAAAAATCTGCATGCAAAAAAGTCTTTCCTTTTTCAATGCACACAGCAAAATTGCATATTAACACCAATTAACATACCATTCCATTAATTTTTATGTACGTACACGAATTAATAATAATTGCAATTGAAATACATTCGGAAATGAACGTTATTTAGCGCACCAATCGTAACCGATATTTTATGAAGTTGAAAATATGAAATTTTCGAAAGCATTCGATTTTTTTAAAAACGACAATTGTTTTCATATTTTTGAAGATAAATTTTCTTTCGATACAATATGTGCAAATTTCTCTGAGTTTATTTTCAACATGAAATAAATAATGAGTTACGTACAAATGATGAAGAAAATGCTTGCTCACTAAATAATCATAGGCCAGGACAAGTGTATCATGCAATTACTCAGGGTTGTAAATGAGCGGACTCATTTGTCATATCAACTCATCGCTCAACACTTGAGCGGTGCCTTATCGCTCGAAACTTGAGCGGACTCAAATCATGTTTTATCTAACATAAGGAGAATCTGAATTAATTAAAATTGAAACTGAAACTGAAATTTCAATCAAGTAAGAAAAACTAAAAAAAAAAAGTTATTCTAATTTTGCTAATTTTCTTAGCCAACATTTCTTCTTCCTCTCAATAAAATGTACAACTGTACTTATTCAATAATGTGTAAAGGCCATATGGTATTTTCCCATACTTGAAAATGATATGTGATTCAAATGATTCAATTTATGGCGACAATTATCCATAGAAATACTTATGAAATATAAAGGGAGTTTAGTCAAAATTTGAGTCCTTCATATCCCTGCAATTGCTGTCAACAATTTAAATGTTTAGGAAAAGGTGCAAGGAAATTCCAAAAAATCCTCTGGCACTGTATTCACATTGTGCTGGTCATAGTTTTACTAGCGGTCAGTTGAGCTTGCGATATTACTGCGATAAAAAACTGTCTTGGATCGGTTGGAACTATTCACAAAAGGAGAGCTTGTTCTGGAAGATTCAATGTAGAAGAATGAAAAAATGAAAGAAGTTAAAGAAAGTTTTGTGGAATAAGACGAGTTGAACGGAATGACTCCGTGTCAACTTACGTCGATCTACAGCCCGCGATCATTGGAAATTATTTCGACATGGACAGATGCAACCACGTCATCTACTGCTTTTCAATTATTTTCTGTCACAAAACTGAATTTTCAAGTATCGATTCTGGATCTTCATTCAGTGCACTCTTCGTTTTATCGTTGAGTCGAGCTTTGTAAATAGAAAATCTAGACTTGATGACGGAAGCTATCACACTGGTAGATATTTCAAAGGACATAGAACTTGAGTATAGAAGAATAAAAGCGACAAAAGTTTCAAAACTGTGAAAACTGTTTGCTAAGAGTATGACATAACCGTTATGAAAGCAAGACAACGATGCAATTCAATGACTCAAGTAATTGAAGATTTTTACCGTGTGTTGATCTTCATACAATACCTTGATCCGTTCATTACTCATCTAGACTCTAGAGGATCACTATTTCAAACATGGAAGCGAATGAAATATAAGATAGGGTGTGGACAAACAATTGTTCGAAACCTACACTTCAATTTTACACGACAATTCATCTGAAGTATCAATCAATGAAGTCAAGATCTGGTGGCACCTAATTGCAGATAAAACAGTTAACAATTCTCTCGAGGCTCTTGATATGTGCAGCAAATATGCATTCCCGAATGTCCACAATCTTTCGAAAATTATGGCAGTATTACCTGTATGTGACCAAAATTTGGAATGAGCGTTCATTTTCCACTTTGTGTCGACTAAAAACCTATTTAAGGTCCCCAATGGGAGAAGATCGTTTGAACAGATTAACTTCTCTATATATAGGTACATAGCAACATAAGCATAGAAATCGATGCTTAATAAATTTGTTTCTGAAAAAAAAAAATTTTTATATGTATTGAGTATATTCTTCGCACAAATTAGTTATTAAAACTAAGCTATTTACTAAAACCATATTATCTCAGCCCCCCCCCCCCCATTTTTTTTTATCCTGCGCACGGGCCGGCCAACACTTGAATAACCAGAGGAATGTGTATTTATTAAAAACTATAAACTTTCTTAACTGTTTATAAACAATTATTGATAAACATTTCAATTTAAAAAAAAAAAACTAAATGGACATCCTTGTCACTGTTGATTGCTCTACTAAACACAGTAGTTTTGGAATGTATGAAGGGAAATTTTTCGCAGAAACCACTTTCTAAAAGGTGAACAAAGAACTCGATATTTTATCACAAATTACTCTTTCAAAATATATTCGAAACCATTCAAACTAAAATAAAAAACTAAGATAAAAAAATTAAATTAACTTACCTGGAGAGAACGTTCGCTTTTTAAAATTACAGGAAGATAAAATCTAAACAGATCATGAACGAATTTATCAGGATCGACCAATTTATTCTGCAAGTAAAAAGACTTTTTTTTAATTGACATACATAATACAGGGTGATTCTGATCAAGATACCTTCCGGTATACCACGCGATTCCTTGAGGTAAGCTAATCAAAAAATTGTTCCACATTACTCTGTATATTTTAATTAAGCATCTTTAAATTATTCTGAAATATTTCCAAAATTTTAATTTTTTACACACAAAAGTTTTTGAAATAAATAACGGATTTATGAAATTTGTGTGAAAAAAAAATCAAAATTTTGGAAATATTTGAGAATAATTTAAAGATGCTTAATTAAAAAATACAGAGTAATATACTTGTCGGGGGGGGGGGGGGGGGGTATGTGGAACAATTTTTTGATCGGCTTACCTCAAGGAATCGAGTGGTATACCGGAAGGTATCTTGATCAGAATCACCCTGTATAGCTTGAACAGAGAATTATAAATTATTTTGTTTTTTCTTACTTGTGTTATCGGAAAGAAAGTGGGTGTTGTAACTTGATTTCTGAATTCATCAAACAAAATTGATGTTTTACAAAGACCTTTTTCCCACATGCCTTTTTGTATTTGCCCAGTTTTCATATGATAAAATATACCTTCGCCATGCTTGAGACCATCTTTAAAAAATCCTTCATATCTATTGCCGTTTTCTAGAAATGTATAAAACAAAATTTCTCAAAACCTTAAACAAAACATCCTCAATGTATGTACATATATACTTACTGTGAAAAAGTACTCCTGCACCATTATAAACATCCTCATCCCATTCGCCGAGATAAATAGCTCCACTGTTATACCACATAATTCCTAGTCCACTTCTCTTATCATTTTTCCACCATCCAAAAAATGTTCCATTATTATAGAATTTTTTACCCTCGCCGTGTTTCATGTTGTCTTTCCATTGACCCACATATATTCTAAAGGCGTTTCCATCTGGTAAAAATTTTCTTATAGAGCCTACTCCATGTCTTTTACCATCCTTCCACTGACCATCATAGATAAGATGATTTGTTTGATGCTTAGCACCAAATCCGTCCTGTTTACTCTTGACCCATTCACCCACGTATCGTCCGTCCTTGGGGAATACAAATATCGGACGATATCCATTTATTTCTGCTAGACGGCCTAGTTTACGGCTACGATTTAATAGTTCACAGTCCCAGTTGTGCTTAAAAGGCATCGCGAAGAATATTTAAAACAAAAAAAGCAAAAGCAAAATTGAAAACAACACCGAAACTTTAGAAAATACGGAAATCCATCCGAGTAATGCTTGTCTAATGTGACGAAATTTTCCACGCCCACTATGAACACTTGAAAAACAGATTTATGAGCTTCCTCAAGTCTAACAAAAGCTACCTCCCCCACCCGGCTAAAAATAAACTCATTTTTTTTTTTTTGGTATAGCACGTGAAGGTATTTGCTTTTTTAACAAGAGGGAAATAAGTCGTTATTGATTTTAAGTTTGCGGAACTTTGGTGGAGGTCTTATTCAAATTTAAATTGAAATAAGAGAAGTTTCTATTTTGATTGTCAACTTTATGTGGTGTCACGTGGTTCTTCCTGTGTGCATTTTAGTTCATTTTGAGATTTCAGTATTAACGCGATGTTTTTGGTAGCTTATAGTCAACGTAACGTTCTTGCGTCAATGGAAAGGAAAGGCTTATAGAAATTATGTAAAGCTCCAGATATATGTCATTCTAGGCGGAGTTATAAAAAGCGCATCGACTGTATTAAATTTGGTTTGATAACTTTTGGTTCAGTTCAATGACGATCTACTACCTATTAATTCAACGATTAAAGTAAGTACTCAAGATGAGAAAAAGCATGGATATTGTCAGGTTGGTCTTCAAAGTAAAGTCTCGTACTATAAGACCATCTCGCTCATTGCTATTACTGACGAAATCTCTAGCCTGATCCCTTGTAGAATTCTTCATATACGCACCACATGACCTGTAACCGGGGCTCACCCGATCCGCTCGTAAAGCCAAATTCGGCCGTACCGTGAAATTGCACGAATTCTTCGTAAGCAAAGCAGTACGAGTGTGGAACAATTTGCCATCCTCTGCCCCCCCCCCCTCCCCCCCCCCCCAAACATTTAAGCGTAATGCGCATCGTACCTCGTTGGCTCAATCCAATAATCCTCAATTTCCTACCCCCTTTTCCTTGCCAAGGCTGTGCTATTTGGCAACATCACAAACAAACAAAATCAGATAGTCAATTCCAATCTATGTATATTAATAGAAAGCTGATCAGAAAACTGTGTTGAAGATCAAGCAACTACTCTGCAATGCAATCGTCTTTGATGCTTCTAAATAGAATTACTTTAACAATGATATCAAAAGAGAAATATCGTAACCCCCGGAAAATACAAGCCATGAGGTATGTCTTACAAAAAGAGTAGCGGGCCAGTTGGCGGACGACATCCACAGCGAGAGTACAGGAACTGTGATAACCCAAATTTAGCGTAGTCAAATTCTGGTTGTGTTAGAATATGTTGCCGCTGTTTGAGAGCTTAGTTCAGCCGTGTAGTAGAATCAACATAGAGAGAGGGGCAACTTCACATAGTACACAAATGGTGTCAGAAAATGGATCCCGCTACAACAATAAATTCATCAAGAAAAAAAAGCTTATTTTTTCAGAACGATCTCTTGAGGGAACGATGATTAGATTCACAAAAAAAGTTAACTATGTATATCTAGGTATTAGCTTATAGGTAGGAAACTCATTTGGAGCTTCCAGTTGTCTTGGAGAACGCTAGAGACTTTATGAACTTATCGCAGGTTTTTTAGCACAGCTTGTGACATAACTAACAATTCCCTATGGTCATACTTTTCATTCATAAGACCTATGGTCACATATGTAGGCTGTACTCGTATGGGCAAAATAAATCTAAAAGCAATATAGCTTAAGCTAACATAACATAAATTGTCTTAGGACTGCCTCACTATAATATCTGAAACCAATAAGTTCACACTTATTTAGGTGATGGTATTTAGCTGCACGAGATGGGATTTCAAGTTACCAAGTCAAATCTGGGAAAACTTTCAGTGTTAAGGCAGGCACAGCGCCGGCTCTATCATATGAGCAGAGTGGGCGCTGTAATCAGAGGGCGCCAAAAATACCGTATTGTAAAAAAAATTAAACTCCTGAAATTATAAATTCACACAACGCTTACAAACTTTACAAAAAAAAAACTCATGAACAGTTTTTAAAATGTGCTTTTACCGTAAACCTACTTCAAATCAAACACAAAAATAATTTCATCCACAAACCAAGTACATACACGAAATACACGAATTCAAAACTTCATGCAAAAATTCTTAATTCAGTCACTGCAACTTGCTTCACATTTAAAAAGCATTCCGTTCAAAATCCAACTTTGCTCCTTCTCATGAACGAATTATTAGAACCAACAGGGGCGACAGAGCTTTTTATATGAAAAAAATTATTTGAATTCTGTTCAAAATATGTAGAAACATGCTCATATGGCATTGCGTGTAGCTTTCATTCACTTCCCGTTCTCCGTTACTTGAACCATTGTCTATTGAGAAGTATAATGAAAGCACATAGATGAAACCACAGGTGAAATTGTAATTTTTAATAATTTTTAAATATGTTTAATCTGGGAGTTTCCAAAATTAGTTATAAAATTCAATAAAATAAACGCTACTTTGAAAATTATCACCAAAAAATTGCATTTTAATAGATAATATTAGACAAATTATTCATTTTAAATGTGTGCCATCAACATTTAAGGGTGAACATCTTTCTGTTTTCACCATACCACGGACAAATATTTTTTGTTATTGTTGTTGCTATTTGTCTGCGTCTATACTTCTATATACCCAAGACTTGGACTTTGGTGAGTTGTAATGCGAAGGAAAAGCACATTATTGCAAATTTGTTATTTCTACACACTGTTCAAATCAAAATCATGCTCATATCAGAGTGCTTCCATGTATGGACTTATTAAGAAATTTAAGGCGCGTTTACAATTTGGCTGTCATTGTAATTGCGCCTGCGTGGGTTGTGGGATTGGGATTTTTTTAAAGCGAATATTTAGTGTTTTTTTTTTTTTAGAATAAATTCAGTTAAGATTATAGTTATTGTTTTGCCTAAAACAATATTCCATGTAAATATTTTTGGACAATTTTGTGGTTTTGTTTTTGTTTTAAATGTTAGTCGCGGGTGTAAAAAGATAACCTTCTGACGCAGAAAATGGAAAGCGTCGTAAGCTTGAAAATAGTTTTTTTTATCTAAACCAAGCAGTTGAGGAAATGAAATTTTAACTAGCTCCCAAAGCTTCCCCGGTACCTAATACTTGCATAGATAAGGCTTTACAAAATATAGCATCACAAAATACATCGCCTGACATAAATAGAACATTCAGATGTCAGTTTAGTGATCCCGGTAACTGGTTCTGTTTGACAAATAATATAGCTCAAATATTGGTAGAAACGGACCTATACAAATAAAGAATTTTGATTTTCCTAAAAAAGGTGGTAGAAAATTTAGTACATATTTCATCTTATACTAGGGTTATTGCGAATATAGATAGGATTCCTCGTTCCTGGTTGGGCTACTCTGTCAAAATAATAATAATAATAATATTCTGTTTTTGTTGTAAATTGTTTTCTAAAACTAGAAATAGTCAAGCCTTATCAAGTACTGGATTTTCTGATTGGATTCATATTAGTCAAACTCTGAAAAGTCTTGAGAATAGTGCGATTCATATGGAAAGTTTTAGGACTTTGAAAACTTTAGAAATAGGCTTGAGCAAAAATGGAACTATTGATTCAATCTTATAAAGTGCTATGAAGAGTCAAGTTAACCATTGGAATAAGGTCCTTCGTAGATTGGTAGCACTTGTACAGCATCTAATAGTGTAGATGAGTTATACGGTGGAAACTGTTTGAATTTAGTTAAAGCGGTGGCAAAGTTTGACCTTGTCATAAGGGGGTATCTTAGAAGAATTAGCAGTCAGGAAACTCAATACAGTTATATGAGCAAGAATATTCAAAATGAAATAATCAAGCTGATATCTAATGCCGCTCACAATCAAATATTGCTGATGACTAAAGAAGCAAATTACTTTTCGATAATAGTTGATTCCACTCCTGATATAAGTCGGGAGGAGTAAGTTACATTAGTAAATAGGTTTGGCATAAAGTGGACAATACATTTATAATAACAGCACAATTCTAACAGAAATAGTACTAGAAAAGATAAATAGTTTAGGATTATCAATTTCGAATTGCAGCGGTCAAGGTTATGATAACGGTTCAAATATGAAAGGAAAAAATTCATGAATGCAAGCAAGAATTAGGGAAATAGAACCTAGAGTATTTCATGTTCCATGCTTTTCTCATTCATTAAATTTAGTTATTAATGATGCGGCCCATTGTAGTTTAGATGCAGTTAATTTTTTCGATATTGTCGAAAGTTTATAAGTTTTTACCTCTGGCTCTACAAATAGGTGGGATATTTATAAAAAGAATGTTCCGAGTTTAACTTTGAAACCTCTTTGTAAAACTAGGTGGGAAAGTAGAATAGAAGCAAGACCATTAAAGAATAATTTAGGTGATATATATGAAACTCTTATAGAAATTTCTGAATCAGGTGATACAGTCATTAAAAGTAATGTCGAGTTAATAGGAGGCAAGATCTTAGAATTTAAATTTATATGTTTACTATTAGTTTGTATTATATATTAGAAAATATTAATGTATCAAGTAAATATTTACAAAATAAGCAAATTAATATAAATATAAATTCTTAAAAACTCAAGAGAAACTTTAATAGAAATTAGATCTGATTAAAAATGTAATGACTTTGTTAGAAAGGCAGCGCTGATTGCTATAAATTTAGAAATCCGTTGTCAATTTCTACATAAATCTACATTCCGGTCTAGAAAAAGATAAACTATCTCAATATGAACCCATATTAGATCCGAAACAAGATTTTAAAGTTAATTTCTACTTTAAAATATTAGATCAAGCAATAACTTCAATCAATGAACGATTTGAAGAGTTGCGTGATCACAATAACTTATTTTCCCTTTTAATAACATACATAAAGCTTCTGAATTAAAAATCCTGAAAAAAATATTTTTAAATGTAGAAAAGGCATTAAGCAACAATAACAATAAAGATATAAATGCAGAGGAACTTTATCAGGAGTTATTAACGCTCTTTCCTCTCGTGAACCTGCATATGTCTTGCTTAGATATACTTAATTTTATTTTTGTGTATTATTTAGATACAATTTATTCAAATGTTCTAATAAGCCTTAAAATTTTAAATACTTTACCAGTAACTGTGGCATCGGACGAGCGTAGTTTTGCTAAACTTAAATTAATTAAAAATTAATTTATATCAACAATGACTCAAGATAGACTTATTGGATTAGCTAATAGACAAAGACTTGGAAGCTTTACATTACGACATTCTGTTAGGAGAATTCGCGAAGATGAAAGCAAGGCGTGTTCAGTTTCAATGATTTGACGCCAATAGTGAATAGAAATGATTCGTTCTGAGTTTAATTTTAAGAACAAATTCTTTACATGTTTTCGTTATTTTGGATTTATTTATAAATTTATTTTGTTGATTGTGTTAAGAGTTTTGGTTTGTTTTTATTTTTCGAGGAATAGGCCTATTAGGGAAACCTCTCTAAAAAAATCGTATCGGGGGGGGGTACATTACCTCTCACCTCTTGTTTATTCAACCGACGTCTCCAATAATTAAATTTAAAAAAAAAATCTATTTGTTAATTGTAAAATCAGATAAGTAGTTTACAGGAGGCATGAAATATTAATTAATTTAACAACATTGGAAGCTTAAAGCCGTTTCTACGGAAAGTAACAAAGGTAAATATTTTGTTTTTTTTTAAATGGAATACCAAATTTAGGTATCGATATTTGATGTTTTTTTTCTGATGAACGTTTGTGATGTGCATCTTCATAAGTCTACCTCAAAGGTGATGTAGAAATGGCTTAAATGTATTACTAAGTCTTTGAATTCAAATTTGTTTAATTTTGCGAAACTTGTATACATGGAAATACCAGAACAATAATACAATGCATGAGTAAGTACCTGTAAAATATAATGCCTATATAATATTATTACTACGTCTTTAATATAATAGCCATATAGATTCTGAACGAAAAAACAAACACTGGAAAATAAAGGCGCCTCTTTACCGGTTGAACAGGGCGCTAAAAAAGTTAAGGCCGCTGCTGGGCAGGCACAGGAATTTATGCACATACTGGCAACAGAGGGCAAAATAGTTCTATTGCTCAACAGGTTACAATTAATATTACTCACTAATTACGGATCCGGTGCAATGGCAGCGATGTGACGATCAAGGGAAAGGACATTGCTATCCTTTCGGATAGTCAGGAAGCCTTGATGGCTCTGAGTAGCCCTCGGATAACTTCTAATACCTGTGATACACATAGGGTCAATTTACCGAGTAAATTAGAGTAGCCTGCTTTTACTCCGTGTGTGTCACCAAATACCCCGAAAAACAAGCGAGTAATTTCGGGTATTCTATATCCCCAAAAATTCCTGGGTAATTTCAACTGGTACTCGCTAGACATATAAAATTTAAAAAATGAGAAATCATGACAGGGAAACTTCGGAAAATGCATGTCAGCATATCATGCAGCGAAATAGCGAAGTCAGTTTTGCCAGATTTCTAGGTATTATCCTCGATCAGAAACTCACATGGAACCAGCATCTGTCTCAGGTTATACAGAAAATAACCGCAGCATTCTATATATACCAAAAAAATGTGGCTTGAATCCGAAAATAGTTTATTCGTCCTATACCATTTAAAAGTATCCTGTTCTTAGCGCTAAGATTCTAACTGCCATCAGAAAAGTTAGAGACTTAGTCGATCACCAAAAAATTATACAAGTTTCAAAATGACTTAATAGACTCCAAGTTCAAACACACAATGCCTAAGACTGTAAGAAATGGGTGCCACTCATAGAAGACCACCAAAGCTGGAAGAACAGCAGACCGCAATTTCAACGCAGATCGCACGTCTGGTACAAAGACGGATCTAAGAGAGTTGGGTGTGAAAACCTATGGACTAAGTTGTAAATTACACAAGACAATAAGATCCTACCTGTTTTTCAAGCTGAAGTCCATGCCATAGAAACGTGCATCAAAATTAATCTATAAAGAAGCTATCGCAAACATATATATAAACTCCGACGGTCAAACCGAGATAAAGGCACCAAATTACAATGCCTCAATTTCATAGCTGGTTTGGGACTATAGGCATGGCTAAGTTCTACTATCAAAAGTAAATAAAGTAACTATTAAGGTGGATACGAGGAAACGAGGCGTATGAAGGTAATGAAACCAGGTGCACAATTTCCATTTACTGCTGCACTTAGCAGGAAAAATAATATCCAAAACAGAAAAGACTCATCAGCTACAATGTGGAGCCTTCCTGGACTAAGAAATGCAAAGAAATTCATTAATTTCCCATACAAAGACTTTAAAAAGTCATAAACTATTGTAAGCAACAAGACTATTCACTGGCATAATTAACTGCCCATTACTAACTTAAGTAAATGGTTAGGAAAATGGACACAAATTTACACAAACTTAGACTTAGCTAACTGTTGATTCTGTAACGAAGAGGCAGAATCTGCAGTCCTCGAACTCTGGAATGCTCGGACTTGCGCACCCAAGACTCCAGGCATCGGTAACAGATTCGTAATGTGTATTTTCATATATTGGACTGATTTCGGATGCTGTTTGTTTATTAAAAGTATAAGTTACACCGGCCAATTAAGCAAAAGGCTTGAATCACACGATTTGGCAATGTTGCGGGGTTTTCCTGATTTCATGAGTTTTAAATGGAACTTATTTATCGATTTTAATTATTAAGAGAGCTTACGTGAATAAATTTATGCCTTGCAACAGGGTGCAAGGCTACTATAAAGGGAATTTTCAAACTAATTGCTGTGATTCCAATCTAATAAAAAAAGTTCTCCAACTCACGAAGGTATAGAACGTGCATCAGGAATGGTTGTATGCACACCCAAAAACGGGGCAGAATAGAATTTGTACAAAATAATTTTTCCTGGTGCACGTGAATACATATTCTAAAAGATGACTTCTTCAGAAGGAAGAGGGCTTATGAAGGAAAGATGTTTATCGAGGACCGATAGCTTATAGGGAATACGGAAGATTAGTCCTTCATAAGTAAAATTTCATTTCCCGCAACCATATCAAATAGGAGGATTATTTCAGAACGATTGAATCGATTGTATAACACTAACTAGAGAATAAAATGGAAGTCAAGTACTCAAGTATTCATGTAAACGTATTGGTAATAGTTCAAACGAATGAATGAGAAAAGAGCTATACAAAGATGACGAAATGAATGGTCAGTCGCTTTTCAGAACAATCATAACGATAAAGATAGGTGTGGTTAGACCTAGATCAATTAATACTTTACAGTTTAGAAGGCAGCTAAAACAAAACAATTCAATTTTTTTATAAGAAAAAGCTCACTCCACACTGTAAAAAATTTGTACAATTGCTGCCACAAAACTTAGGTATTATTTCATAAAATGTAGGAAATATTCCCTACATTTTAGCGAAAAATACCTAAGCTTTGTGGCAACAATTGTGCACATTTGTAACAGTGTAGGTGTTTCCGGCCAGTATTTGTTTATTTATTTATTTAAGAAGTTGATACAATAGTAAACAGATAAATCCACTTACTTACTCGTGGCTTTGTAGGCTT
The DNA here is from genome assembly GCA_963930735.1 of Dioctria linearis. NCBI lineage: Eukaryota > Metazoa > Arthropoda > Insecta > Diptera > Asilidae > Dioctria > Dioctria linearis. The sequence goes on along the minus strand of OZ005740.1, from coordinate 327,927,826 downwards.
TTCCCAGAACTAATGGAAATAGGATTAGTTTTTAATTTTAAATATAGTTTTTAAAGTTAAGATCGAGTTCGAGCAAAGTAAAATTTAACGCGGTCTCCAAAAATTTCACATTAAAATCGCTGGTAAAATTTTGACATATGTTAATTTGGAGAAAACAAGCTCACAAACGTTTATCGCTGAAAAACTTCAAATTGTTTGTGAAGTTCAGATAAACATTTTTACAATTTACAATTAAAAATGGACTTTTAATTAATCTAAAAATTATCAAGAGAAATTAAATCCTTCAAAAAATTAACAATAATAATCTGAAAATTCCCAAAAAATTAAAAAAAAAGCAATCTGAAAATTGTCATAGAAACGGGAAATGTCAAAATTTTACCAGCATTTTAATGCTCCGCACATTAAAATGTCCCGTAAAATAAGTGGAGACATACAAAGCGCCATTTAGTAAAATTATCAGGAAAATTTTTGCTTGCGATTTTACCAGCACTAAAATTTGTATGGAAATGTCACATTTCACTCGAACTCTCGATACTAGGGCTAGGCGTTAACAATAACAAATATGCAGTCCAAAAAAAACTTTGACAGGTGACTTCACTTGTCCGTATTTATTTTCCTGACGCTCTTAGTGGTTAAGGCATTTAGCTCTCCAGATAATTTCTTCGTTGTTATATTTTCTCCTCTTAAAATAAAATTTCCTTGCAGAATAATCTAAATACATAACTGTAAGCATTTAAAGAGAAACGTTCATGCCGTAGCTGCCATCTACTCTTTCTAACGAAGCAAAGTATCTGTGAGTCATATGTAGTCCATTCCAAGCTAAGCTGGAAGGCTAACTTAGAAGAACGCGTTAAGAAGGCCAGTATGGCATTCTACACGTGCAAAAGTGTATTTGGAGGCAACTAGGGATTAAAACCCAGGGTGGTACGTTGGATGTACACAACCATAGTTCGGCCAATACTCTGTAACTGTAACCTGGATGTGCTGTCAAGAACCTAGAGGCCTGCTTGCATGGAAATAACTGGGTGTCTCCGCACCGCGCCCATGGCGGCACTGGAGGTCTTGCTCGACTTGTTTCCGCTGAACCTCTACTGCAGAAGTGCAACGGCGATTAGTGCTGTCAAGTACCTGTCCTAACTTTTGGTCGGGGTGTCAATGCAAGGATGCCAACTAGAAGTGATTTGCAAGGGAAAGCGATGGTGGTAACATCCGATATTTCTATCTTTACGGATGGTTCCAAGACGATTTCGGGCACAGGGGCTGGTGTATTCCAAAGACTGCCAATGGCACGAATCTTATAAACTGCCGGACAAATGTAGTGTTTTTCAAGTAGAGCCCGCAGCGATTTACCAGGCGGCAGTACTGGCATATATGTGCATATCTGCATATATGTGCAGGTTCCGCACGACATATCTGAATATACACTGACAGCCAGGCAGCCATTAAAGCGCTGGATGCTGTGCTGGTTAAATCAAAAATGGTGCAGTTATGCAAGACCAGCCCAGAGAATTGACTACATGGCACAAGGTGACCTTATGGATAGCTCCGCAGCGGTAGTTAATGCGGGGATTTCAATTTAAGCTTTTTACGAGAGATCATCACGCCTATCCAAAAGCCTCCGGTGGGCCAGCAGGGATATTGAGGTAATTGTGGCCTGCATATGAAAGGAAGAGGACAAAAGAACTCCTTAATGGTAGTAGAGAATATCAGGAATATAGTAGGAATCATTACGGATCACTGTGCCTTAGGGGACCATGATAGAAGGCTGAGTATAGCGGCGAACGATTTTTGCAGGAGCTACAAGGACTCGGAGGAAATCGAATCCGTTAAACACGTATTTTACGAGTGTCACTCTCTGATGAATAAAATAGGTAGGCTATTGGGTAGCTACTTTTTTTCAGCTTGGGGAGCTGTAAAGTTGGGTTCAGATGTATGTATCCTGAAATTCCTAAGGGAAGCAGGATGGATCTAGGGCGGTTTAAGTTATCCCAGGAGGTCAAGGGGCACAATGGACTCACTGGAAATCTAAGTGATGCAGGCTAGTCTTCGAGTAGCATCCCTCTTACCGAACCTGCCCTCAATGGCTTAACTAGTCTGCAACGATGATAAGAGCTCTGCCAGAAAGTAAGAAAGTTTACTCGGATCTGGATTGCATATCTTTGTCGGTGGTCTAATATTATAATAGCTTAGTAGCCATCAATTATTTCTCATTCTACAATTTATCGTGCGTCTCAACAGCCAACTTCTCTCTCCCACGTTAGTTGCTAGTTCCCATTAATAGAAAGTTCTCGTACTGTTAAAGCATCCATTACAACATTATTATGAACAATTACATAGTACATCTTTTCCTTCCTATCACATATTGCTGTGGTGTTTCCCTCTTTCACGCGCGGCTTCTTGATTTATCCTTGTGTGAATTCCTGTTGCATTTCGTTGCATTCCGTTGCATTTAACGAGCATGTTCCGGTTGTATTTAATCTACATTGCTAGTATCATGTTTCATCCTAGATATCTTGTATTGTAGGGACAAGAAAGTCCCGGGGCTATGCAGTGTGTAAATTCATACACTGTAAATTCACGTATACTGTTTTGAGTAAATTCCTTATAATTATATCTGCACCTAAATACACCCACTAACGAACTCAGACATAACATTTTCTTATTTATAAATATTTGGTGCATAGCACTTTGTGTAAAACAATGTGAAATGGAATTCAAATTCGCTTTCTGTATAAAAATAATCAAAGTTTTTTCGTCGGTAAAATATTTTTAAACCCAAAAGATACGTGAACTAATGTCTCATATTTAGTTTTCCATATAATCACTTTTGCGGCTAGCTAATCAGTTTTAGATATCAAAGTATCTAAGCTCAATCACAATTTAATGAAGACCAAGAGTTCTGAGTTTCCAATTGCGAGCACACAAAAAAGGAATATTTATTGTTAAAAGTAGTATTCCCGTCTAAAGCCAATCTTCAGCATGCAATATGTGACAGTGAATTGCTTCATCTACATAGAACTCATCTATCTTTAAAAAAGAGCACTTCAATCAATCAATATTTGAGATATACATTAATCACGAATTACATTCTGTCTACAAATACGTCAGTAATAAATTGGATCAGGTTACGGCTTAGTTGGCCACCTCAACCTAACATTTATTTATGATAGCACAGCGATATGTTATTTAACTAGCTGTTCTGATAAGCCAAAGATGAAGACTTGGGTTATAATACGGCCATAAAGAATGGAAATATGTATATAAGGACAATCCCCGCAAACTTGTCTCTGAATGCTAAATCTAATAAACTGATATATTTTAATTCTTCGGGTGTAGCATTCAGATGAATAACAACTAATTAATCATTGTATAGTCCTTTATTGGCCTATCGTTTCGGCAAATATCGGCAGAATAGCGAGCTACAAATCGGAGATAGTCAAAAAACAAAGGAAAAACAGATTTGCTAAACCACTGCTTGTCCAATGACCATCAACCAGATTAGAATAATATTAAAATTTTATGCACTAAGCATAATTATAGTAAATGTCTTACTCTTGAGGCCTTGCACATTCAAGGCACAAAAAACACAATGAACAGACGAACAGTCACAAACAGCATACCGCAGTCTCTTGGAAAATCCCAAACACTCTTAAGTTATATATGTAGGAAAAGTAAAAATAAAAAAATGATCGTTATAAATCTCTTGCGATCTCATAAACCAGTAGAATTTTAAAACTTGACTAGGGCAATTCACTCCGCCTAATCTTTTTCTTAATTTATTTATTAGTGTCCCTATATTATGATCTGTAAGAAGCGGAAGAGCGGAGCTATTCAACCTTCATGTTCGAGGAGGGCTTCGTAAAGAGGAAGAGAAAGAAAAGCCTTAGCGCTTCATTGCGGTATTTTCAGCTATCTTTATTTACAGGTTAATCTGTGGCGACGCGTCTGTGTTTCTTCACCATTCTCTTTCTGAACGCGTGACCAGTCACCGTGTAAATCGGGCAATACTTTTTCTAAATTCTCAGATATTAATACCTTGCTGAGCGTGGAAACCTTTAGCTAGGCGTTTATTGACAATGAAAATTTGAGTAAACATAAGAAAAACAATTCTGATGTCAGATTTAATGAGATAAAGTTTTATTTTTACGAATATTAAATATTATAACGTTGTGACTATTTTTGCCGGTATGAAAATTAATAAAAGGATAAAAAACCACAGCAGCAAGAGCCTTTTAATCTGTCTCAATTTCCCAGTAGAGTTATGTTTATGCCCGCTCTAATAGCGGCCCCACATTTTTTTTTCTTTTTAGGCTCTTCCTTTTAGGACCGCCCGAAACTCGCTGTGCATCCCAAATACCGCAGCTAACGGTGCTACAGGCGTTTCGAACGGATAAGGCCCACAACGCTGCAGTTAACCGTTGTGCATGAAGAATATCCGACGAAGCCAGTAATACACGACATCGGTGTAACAAGATTGAGTCAACCTACCGCGACGGTAGAAGTGGATAATCCAGCTTGAGCCGTCGACACCAGGTCTAGTGGTCATTTTCACCGTTTATAATTATTGCAGTTGCATTAAACCGACAACACTAATAACGCCTCAACTAACTGGTCACCAGGTCTAGTGGTCATTTTCACCGTTTATAATTATTGCAGTTGCATTAAACCGACAACACTAATAACGCCTCAACTAACTGGTCACCAACGAAGAGTATTAACAGAAGTCCACGATACATTGTATCTGCCTATCGAGACTGGTTCGATCTACCGCAACGGTAGAATTGGTCCACTTGGCTTGGCCAGTTTGACATAGGGCCAACTGGTCATGTTCGTCCTTTACGAATGTTAGTTTCTTTTTCAGACGAATAATTTGAACAGGGTAGCGACGCGACACTCGTCATACTCGCACAATCAAGATTTTCCTGTCCAGCTGTTATACAAGCGATAACGACACTCGTCGTACTATCCTAAGCAAGATCTCTGCAACTAACCACGACACACTTCTTTCCGAGTCAAGGTTCAAGACAACTAGTGGGCCCTGGAATTACGATATATTTGGGGTATACCACTAAAAATCTACCCAATTATCGAACAATATGAAGGTCTACTAATCTATCAGCATCTGAACGGGAATCTATCATGATTATGCATGAGACATACGCTCCAAGTTACTGTAGTTTAGCCGAACACCCAACAAGGTTTTAAGATTTTACCAAAATTTTGGAAAACGCTTACAATATTTGTCAGGTTTATAAACCTGAACACATAATTTAGCCGCCGACTATGGCTTTTCACACAATGCCATCTAACCAATTCCGTTCCGATGTATTCATGTCAGCATGTGTGAGAGTGACGACAATTATAAAAAGTAAGTCTTTAGCGGACCATCGTAAAAAGCGGACGTATTACCGTCGCAATATCGTAACTTCACCATTAGTAAAGAATCGTAATCGTATCGCTGCCTTCGTATTACATCAATCGAAGCCTCGTCACCGTCGCTACAACCAATATATTACTTATTCCAAGTAAACGTCGCTGCCGTTTATAACATAGTGATTAATAAACAGTTTCTTTATATAAATTTAACCAACGATCCGTTTTGCATTTCTGGCCTACCCCATCCTTTGACATATTACAAGATTCGCCTCACATTGCAAGCCATCTTTATTGTATTTTCAAAAACAATTCAATTTCTATAAGGTAATCTGACTTAAATACATCTTAGATATTGAGCTTTTTAAGAATATGGAGATTAGTTAAATGCGGCTATAAATGCAACTTCTAATAATTTACTAAATTTCTGCAGAAGTTCGAACTGAAACTTTCCTAAGACGCTACTAACAATCTTAAGCTAATCACGCAAATAATATTAGCCAGTGAACCTTGAACTTGCAAAGCCATAATGACTGAGTAAGTGCAAAACAGTCATAAAGCTTTCCATACATTTTTTGTTCGCCCTCAGATAAAATCTTCAGTTTAAATTAAATTGTATATTCGCAAAGCAAGTGTACAAACGCAACGTTATGGTAGGCTTCGAAAACTCTCGGCATCAAAAACCCAGTAAAGAACTACTCTTTGATTACCATATAGTTTATATAGGAGATAAAATTCAATCTGTGGTCACATTTGACACCCAAGTCACAGACAGAGTGCACACGGCGAATCGAGGAATCTGAGAACTCATAACAATAACTCCTATGGAAAGTCATAACCTCACATTTGTCGATATTGAGTACCAAATTATTGCTCTCACACCAATTGTAAAATTTTTGAAGGTCACCCTGTACCTGTTCACAATCGTGAACAGTTTTAATCTGAGCGAAAAGCTTAACATCGTCAGCATAAATCAAGACCTTACAGTACCTCACCACAGAGACAATGTCGTCAATAGACAGAATAAAGAACAACGGGTCCAAGTGATTTCCTTGAGGTACGTCAGACGAAGCCTTCAAGACTCTAGAGATGGAATAGCGAAAGATTTGATAAAGGACTATACATAATTAATCAGTTTTTTAAGGTTCCGTACCCAAAGATTAACAACGGGAACCCTATTACTAAGACTTCGCTGTCCGTCCGTCACCAGGTTGTATCCCATGAACCGTAATAGGTAGACAGTTGAAATTTTCACAGACTGTGTATTGTGGATATAACAACAAATAATAAAAATAAAATAAAATTAAAAATCAAATGGGGCCCCCATACAAGAAACGTGATTTTTTCGACGTTTTTCATTCTTACTATCTGTCTGTCACCGGGCGGTATCTTATTAACCGTAACAGGTAGACAGTTGAAATTTTCACAGAGTGTGTATTTCTATTGCTACTTTAACAAATAATAAAAATTAAATAAAATTAAAAATTAAAGGGAGCCCCCATACAAGAAACGTAATTTTTTCGGCGTTTTTTTCCTCGTTTTATTCTCATTCATTTTGATTATCATAAGTAGACATTTTTTTTAAATGACAGCATTATTTTTTTTTCAAATGACGCCTACTCTCATTTGAAAAAATAAATAAAAAGTAGTGTTAAATTTTGTACGATGGTACGGAACCCTTCGTGCGCAAGTCCGACTCCTACTTGGCTGAGTTTTATTAATCATTGTCTGCTACACCCGAAGAATTAAAAATTATTTGTTTTACAAAACCTAAGTATAACGTTCCCTGGAGCCATCTTGCAACATCCTCTGGCAATAGGAATGCTTTTTCTAAAATGTTTTAGCCTTATGCAGCAAAGAGCTTCACAGTCAGACAGGACGTGTTCAGCGGTTTCGTCGTCTTCCATACAGAAGCGACTGATCTCGCCATCGACCTTACCCATCTTGAGATAATATCTGAGTGGGCAATGCCCTGCAAGTAGGCCTGTTATGAGCCTAGTTCTTCCTGCTAAGCGTGGGAAATATTTTGTCCGCTGTTGCGAATACATAATAAATTTCTTCGCTTTCTCACTTTGGGTGTTTTCCCAATATGCCAATTTAATTATGTCCTCCCAAAAGCCTGACTTTTTCCGAAACGTGACTCTTCGGGTTGTCCAAAAACATAAGCATGTCCGATAAACAAAAATCTGGGTCCTTCGATTACAAGGCAGTCCGCAATCTCGCTGCCCTTAATGCATTCATGTCTTTGAACCCAAATCAGCGTAACCTTATTTATTTCAAGACAGTCCCACACCAGCTTAGATTCAAAGGTAAACGAATTTAACGATGTCTGATATTATATATATTCATTCTACACACATATTCTTGAGTAGTAATAATGGACGCAGTAATCTATTGATGCCGCATTTTCAGATATTTAAGATCCACTAATATGTATAAGCAAGTTTAAGTGCTCGTTATGAATTTCAATTAGTTATCATTACTTTTCTTTTCTTTCTATGCTAGCACATACAAAAGATTATACAAATTTTAGTTTAAATAATTATGATTGATTGATTTGAGTGTTCTAATAGAAAAGTTTAAGTCAGAAGGAAGCACATGGCCAAGTCTCAGAGCTTCAAACTGAAATACCAATGATATATTGATAGTATTAATTTCAAATAAGTCTGTTTTGGCTACCAATTATCATTTATTATAATAAATATTTATTCTAAGGGTCGGTGTTTCACAGATTGAGCATAAGCTAAAAATAATAAGTTAAGCTCAGTTTATGGCTTGTATGACGATTAACCCAAATAAAATAGCCTATGTAAAAGAGTTAAGCCAAGTCTTGAGCTTAAGGTAGATCTGTGAGGTGAGACTGACCCTAATAGAACTTACAAAATGTAATAAAATGTGAAAAAAAAATTGAAAATTAATAAATTACGTAATAAACAGCCATTTACTTGAATAAAAAAAAAAAAATTAATAGGTATAACAAAATAAATGCGACTTAATGTTATTAGTGTACTCAAATCATTTTTTTTCTAGATCTTGTGAGTTTAACATCATCTTGATTAGATGCTGATGTTGATTTTAGTGAACTCTTTATTCTATAACTTCCTGCATTTCTTATCTTTCCAATTTCATTTCGAGCAGCATTTTTATGAGTCGGAAGGACTACTGAACCTCCCTCTATTGTATCAATTATATTTTTCGAACTTTCACAATTCTGCAGTTTTCTTCCCCTTCTACTCGCTTTAACTATTTTATTTTCAGGCTCTTCTAATATTGCTATATTTGCTGGTTTTTTCTCAATAAGTCTTTTCCCTTTCTCGTTATTATTTTCTTCAGATGATATTGACTCACAGCTACTCTCTGTAGTATTATCGGTTTTGCCTGTTTGAACAACATTAAGCGGACTATATCGTAAAATTTTCTTAGCGCTTTTTGTAACTTGTAGTTCGCCTTCTTTGCAAATTCTATCTTTGTAATTTTCCACTGGTTTCACGGCAACTGACTTAATAATATACTCGGCACTAGTTTTTTGCTCCAAAGCATTTTGAAAATGAGCAATATCTAAAATAGATTCATATTGCTCATAGTATTTGAAACTTAAATTGCATATATTCAAAGCTACATCGTAGTCCTTCGCTCGACGCAGAGAGTTTATATAATACATTAACATCCAAAATAGGAAGTCTCGAAAAAAAATGTTAAAGTAAATGTTATCTAGATTTGTCCACCACACAAATGCTTCCTTAAAAAATGTCTCCGCGACCTTGTAATCTTGTATAATGTAATAATAGCGAGCAGTCAGAACTCCAGTTTGGAAATACACCATTTTGAATATTGGATTTTTACATAAGATACATGTACAGGACTTCTTATGAGATGTCAAATATCGATTCAAACAAGTCTTGGGACTAGAAAGATTCTAGAAAAAACAAAATCGAATATAAAATAATGAGAACTAATGTTAGGAGAAAATACTTACAATATACTTTGGAGATAAATTTTTGGGTACTGCTTTTCTTATTGGGTCCACAGTCATATCGTATGTAAGAAACATCGGCGAAATAGAACATGAAGCTGATGCTCCTGGTGATATCTGCCTTTTTCCAGATAAAATTTCAGATTGGACATCTTCTAACAATATATTCATGATGAAAAGTTTCGTCTGAAATAATACTTTATAAATTAGTTTTTCAGAAATTTTATCAATAATTGATGTTTTAATTATGTATTAGGGATAAGTGGTAGAACGACTGAAAAGCAAGAAAAGGATGCGATTACAGACAAAGGTTTTAATATTTAGTATTGCTGACGACTGATAATAAACAACTCACGATGTTTGACTAAAGCTAGAGAGTACTTTGGTCGTCCTAAAGGTGGGGAAGATCTGAACCATTAAAATTCACTAGATACGAATTGTGTGCAATCAAAATTTTAGTCGTTCTAGATCGCAGGTAAAGTTCGAAAAAGAATTTAAGTAAAAAGTGAAATAAAATTGGATTAGCGATACTCAAGGCAAGACTCACGAAAGCTGAAATAGCAACTGGAAAATCTTAAGAGTTAAAACCTATCGTAAAGAACTCAAGATCGATTGAGGGAAATCGATCCACGAGCACCACGAAGCACCGCTGTAATGTAATAGTACATACAGGGTATTTTAGAATAAATGGAAAATATTTTGGTGCTGGTACGGGTCGAGACTTGAGATGTACAAAAAAAAATCTATGGAAGAGAGGGGTGCAAAAGGGGGCTTGTGGTTTTGGTACCTTTCTCCATTAAAATACTTTAAAACAGTTATTATAACTCTGAGTCGATATGACTAGTTATTGCCAAATCGCCAATGAGCTCAAAGGCTCTCTTTTGGACATTATCCAATGAAGCTAATATAAGGCTATACAGCCAGTCACAGCCCAGATGTGAGAATTGTATTCCATTCTAGGTCTGATATAGGACTTGTAGAGGAGCGCTAGATTTGATGGGCTGAAATATTTCTTACACATTTTCAGAAATCCAAGACATTTCTATGCTTTTCTGGCAACAGAGAAGATGTGGTCTGTCCAGCTTAATTTACTGGAAATGTTAATGCCAAGAATGCTAAGTGACGGTGAATCTGAAATTAAGGCTCCATCAAATGAAATGGGAGTGGTTAAATGGTGATCTTGTTTTAAAGAGATGAAACAGCTTTGATTCTTAGACGCATTGAATTCGATGCGATTCGCTTTGCCCCAAGCGAGGATAATATCAAGATCGTTATTCAATGATCTAGTCATACCATCTCATTTGATACATGCGGCATTTCCTCTAGAGTCCACAAGAGTATCAAAGCAGTAAGTGAAATCAAGGGTACTGTCATCGGCAAAGCTATGGAAGGAGTTGAAAGTAAGGGAAAGCAGATCATTAATGAAAATTAGGAAGGGAGACGAAGACCAGATAGAAAACTTTCAATCCATAATAGAAGAGGTGGGGATCGTTGATGAGTTGATTAGTTAGTTTCTAGGTTTGGAATTAATGATACGATTCAAAAACCTTTGAAAGAATCGAAGTGATGCAATTGGTCGATAATTTGAAGGATCGCTACCCTCCCTTTTTTTGGGAATAGACTGAACGTGAGCTGGTTTCCAAGCTGTTGGAAAGATTTCTCTCGAATAAGACAAGTAGAATAGTTTGCGCAGAGATTAGCCAAGGATGAGGCGCAGCTTTTAATTAACAGCTTTGGATACGTCGATCTCCTTAAAGACCTTGAACACATCTCTCGTACGGATGTGTATTGGCGCTTGTACACATCAAAAAGGAATTTCTCTCTCTGGATTATGGACTTGCAGCTGTTCCGTGCAGTTTTGTAGACTTGTTTCAGCTCTGGACATGGATATAATTGATAAGCGCGAAAAGCAGAATCCTTAGCTCTTATAGCTTGCTTGCACTTATCATTAAACCAAGCGATGTTGCTGTTGCTTAGATCTACTGTAGGAGTACGGAATATATTCGCGCATGCCAAGACTTAGAATATTACTAAGCTCCAGAGAGCATTTATCGACATCCCCCGAAGCAAAAACAGACTGACCAATCAATTTCCCTGAGGTACTAATTGAGACTCTCCCGATCAGCATATATATAGTGCCAGAGAACCCTACTTGCAGGTAGAGGGGTAGGGCGGCACAGGCTGGAGATGGTAAATTGAAGTTAAATTGGTTTAAATTACCAAGGGAGAACCGACTGAGATTGCATATTTGTCGAGGTGAGATGAAAGAAATAAGTCTAATAAATTAGCTCTATCGCCAGATGCGTCAGGTACTCGGGTTGGTACCTCACTAGTTGTTGCAAATTAAAACATTCACAATAGACTTCAACGAAACGCCCCGCAGGACTTGTGGTAGAAGAATGTGTGAGCCACGGTATGTTGTGGACACGTTGAAATCACCAGTTAATATGATTGCAGAAGAGGGGGAGACAGAAAGCAGATGATCAATATTGTTAGAAATATTGTCAAAAAAATGCACATGAATACCTGCAATAGTTTTTGAGATAAGCTTCTTTTTTATGAGTTAGTTTTAATAGAAATTTTATTAAGCAATAGAACGTAGGCAGCTCCAGCTTCGTCGCATTTTGACGGCTTATGGGAAGTAGGAGTGAAATTTGTATCAGGGACCGAATCATTTATGACTTTTTACGAAAAAAGTTTACTTTACTTGTTATTCCTGACCGATAATAGTTTAAAGCTAAAAAAACTAAGCTGGAAAGGCTTATTATTTTTTCTGGCAAAAATAAAAAGCCAGCTTGGCTAGAAAAAATAAAAAGCCGGGCTCGCTTTTTATATTTTTACCGGAAAAAGTATCAAGCCGTTGCGCTTGCTTTTCTAGCTTTAAAACTATTACCGGCCAGGAATAACAAGTAAATTAAGCTGTTGTCGTGAAAATTCATAACTGGTTCGGTCCCTGAAAATAAGAAGCCAGCTTGGCTTTTTTTAACTTCCGCCTTTAAAACCTGTTACGTCCAGCTCGAAAAAATAAAAGGTTAAGCTGGCTTTTTTTTTTGCCAGAAAAAATAATAAGAGCTTCCAGCTTAGTTTTTTTAGCTTTCAAGAGCCTTACAGGAATCGAAACGGGTTTCACGAAACATCTTTTGGTATATTCCACTAAATTCCGCTATCATAATTTATCCCAGCATTTTTTGTTTAAAATTTTCAAAATACCAGTTATTTTCGGTCCCTGGTTTGCATTCGTGGATTAAAAAAAGATCGATTCCATATCAAAACAGTTACTGAATCCATTATCTATTTTTTCCACTTTCTTTCAATTCTTTCTCTACTCCTATTTAAATTATCTAGTTTTTATATTTTTCTGCACACCTTTTCCATGGAGCAATAATTTTCTTAATCTTCTTAGACCTAAATTTTTTGCGTGCCTTATGTTTCCAATAACCAGAATGCATCACTGAATCATTCGATTACTCCCATCTAAAATATATCGGTACTCCTCATTTGCCTTTTACCTCAACGCCGATGTCGAACTCAAAGTCTTCCTGTGAAGCTTCTTCAGCTTCACTTGCCAACTTCGGGTTCTCCAGAATTGAATTAATTCGGCTTTATATTATGTTGGACGGTGTAGTGATCGATTGCGTAGTAGTACATGGTTTGTGTCAATATTGAAAAACTCAATGACTTCTAGTTTTTAGTTTACAAATTTTACTTTTTAATTACTCGGACACTTGAATCGCATTCCGATCCTAAACCAGACATATATGTATATATGTGCATTCTATGTTTTTTTATACCCTATATGATGAAATACTTTATTTTTGGTTCATGAGCAGGAATAATAGGATAGAATTCCATCCAGGGCAGAAAGGGAGTCACATTCTGTGCATCAACCATTAACAAACTCTATCATCTACACTGATGGCTCCAAATCCGAAGAAAACACCGGAGCAGGCGTTTTCTGCGAGGAACCTCAAATGGAAATCGTCATACACCTTGAAAGTCATGCCACGGTTTTCCAGGCAGAAGTCAAGGCTATTCTTGAAGCGGGTAGGCATCTCCTTAACTCAGACACTGAGAACAAGGAGATAGCTATCTGCTCAGACAGTCATGCAGCTTTTAAACGTTTATTTAAACAACCTCCAAACTAGTCATGGAGTGTAAAACCACCCTGAATTCCCTCTATCGGAAAAGCAGGGTAATTATTCAGTGGGTGCCAGGGCACAGCAATATTAGCGGAAATGAAAAGGCGGACGAGCTTGCTCGTCTTGGTGCGGCCTCGGCGGAACCAGCCTCCATAATCGGGATTGTCCCAAAACACCTTGTCTCAATTATTTCAACTTGGCCTGACCACCAACACAGTCGTCTTTGGTTAGAGGACCCCTCGGGCAGAACTATAAAGGAACTGTGGGGAATCCCAATCCTAACCAAACGAATAAGCTCTTGGCACTTAACAAGCCGACCCTAAGAACTCTAATGTCTATTCTCACTGGGCACTCCTCGCGGAGAGGAATCCGAAACGGTGACTCACTTTCTTTGTCACTGTCCGGCACTCTCAGGAAAGCGATATAGATTCCTTGGCTCTCACCCACTGGACGAGCTGCATGAAGCCGACATGGAGGGCTTAGGGCCAAATCAACCTTATAAGAACGTCCGGCTGGGACTTATGAGCGTTTGCTCGTGGATCTGGAGGGTGACCAATGGGCCTTGCTTTGGCCTACGTTCGGGGTCTCAAGCTCTTTTTTAATCAATCGATCAATCAATCAATAGTAGGAACTTTAATAAAAATCTCAATTCAAACTGAATTTAGGGTATATTGAATATGTCATTCTGTTTATAACGCATAGAAATAATGATGGTAGAGCAAAATGGATTGGACACCAACACACAATATTAAAAGTTATTTTGATATTTGCATATCCTTCTGTCTGTCCGTCCGTCCATCTTCGATTGCCATACAAAAATTTCGTTCTTCACTATTTATCTGGACACTGTTTGAGAACTCGTCGACGACCGACGCAGAGATCTGAAATTTTGTATACGGCGTTTTCATAGAAATAGTAAATACAATTTCAAAAATGGACTAAATCGGGCTACCCCTTCTTTATGGTGCCATATAAAAATTTCGAAGTTTCATATATATGTACATATTGTGAAAACGATCAGTCCTAGACATTTTTATTGCACTGAAAAGTTCTTCAGAATATAAAATCCTATGAAATTGGTTATAATAATTTTTACTGTCAGACGAACCGTTCTAGAAATAGATACGAAAAACCCCGTTAACAACCAACTGACACGAGGGGTGATCATATGAAATTATATGCGGGCAATCAGCTAGGGTCTGGTCACAAATAAGTAAAATACAGATAACCATCCACCGTACTTAAAACTGACACCAATTATTGCGGCTAACCGACAACGTCTAACCGACAAACATGTGCTTAAAGCTTTTCTCTCACAAGCCATCTACCAAACTCTCATTTTTCGAGAGAGATGTAAAGATAAAATTGAATACAAAAGCGGAGGGCTGTGAGAGAGTTCAAAAACAATCAAGTTTAAACAGCGATCGTACGGTACAGTGTTGCAGGGAGAAACATGTCACCATTGAGGCGCTGTATCGTAGCGTTGCCCCAGGAATAATCTCAAAGAGACATGTTTCTCGCATAGAATCTCTCGCAAAAGCTTCAAAGCTCTTTTTCGAAACAATGTGCTTTCTATTTCAGTTGTTGACTGAACGTCACTGATCCCCATAAGGTCTGGACATCTGGGTTTATCTGTGGTATGGTCTTAAATCAATTCTAACTTTTTTTATTGTTTCTTTTTAACTTTAAATGTACTTTTATATCTTTAACGCTTCATAAATATATCCAATCATTTCAATTTAGCATGGGGACCTTGTTGCGTTCTGGATTTATTTATGCTTCAGCTTTATTTTAACAAAGGTGCTTGAATGTAGGTTTTCTACAATTATGTTTTTTCTTTAGTTAGTTAGTTAGTTTTAGTTTTTTTTTAGTTTATCGACTTATAGAAACGAGAATTTTTGTGTTAAAAGGAATAGAATGATAATTCTCAAATTTATAGGATTTCATATTCTGAAGAATACAACGAAAAAACTATTTTCACAGTATACGTAACAAACCTTAATTTTTATATGGCAACACCAAGAAGGGATTACCCGATTTAGTTCATTTTTGAAATTTTATTTTGTATTGATGAAAACGTTGTATACAAAATTTCAGCTCTCTACGCCGACGCGTTCTCAAGCAGTGTCCAAATTACAAGGTGTTTCACACTAGGAGGTCTATAGAGCAGGAGGTGATAGTACTCACCTAAACGAACCAAAAATTGTATGGCAGGGGGGCGGGAGTATCAACCGTTTAGAAGTTACAGGGTGATTATGAAAAGCTAATTTTTCACAAAGCACCCTGTATCTTAAAAATGACAGCGCGTACGGTCACAGTTAAGAGCTCATTGTATGCAGAACTTCATGGCCTTTCCAACGACTGCTCAACTAGTCCCATACCCCTATCCCCTCAAGAATTATGTTTGTCTAAACTAAAAATTTCGGATTTTCTTACCTTTTTTGTTTTTAATTTAACCCCTATTATTTTTGCAAAAAGATCGTTAACATAACTATTTTTTATAAAAACTGTAAACTGTAGACTCTCCTCTTTAAGTTGACCTATTATACCCTTTGTGTTAACTGTAGCCGTTAAACATTTATTAACTCAAAACATTCAGGTCACACCGAAATTAGACGATATTTTTTTTAAATTACGTGCTAAGAGAACAAATTATCGTTGAGAATACGTTTGAAAATAGGTTTAGAACTAATAACTCTTAAAGGGCTTCAGATAGCACATTGGTCACATTAAAGAGGAGAGTCTACAGTTTACAGTTTTTATAAAAAAAAGTTATGTTAACGACCGTTTTGCAAAAATAATGAGGTTAAATTAAAAAAAGGTAAGAAAATCCGAAGTTTTTAGTTTAGACAACCATAATTCTTGATGGGAGAGAGGTATAGGGCTGGAAAGAACATTAAGTTCTGCATACAATGAGCGTTTAACTGTGACCGTAGGCCCTATACTTTTTAAGATACAGGGTGTTTTGAGAAAAACTAGCTTTTTGTCTTAATTGCCCTGTAACTCCTAAACGGTTGATATACCTCCCCCCCACCATTTTTGATTCACCTAGGTGAGTACTATCACCTCCTGCTCTATTGACCTCCTAGTGGGAAACACCCTGTATAGTGAATAACGAAATTTTTGTATGGCAACCCTACGAAGGAGTCGCCACAACTTAATTTTACTTTTTTTTTTTTAAAAAAAGTCAGTGTGCAAAATTTCAGCTCTCTAAGTGCAGACGTTCTCGAGTTATCGTACGCAGAGACGGACGGACATACTTCCCAATATTTTATTTGTTTAGCTTATCTAGGAGAAAAAGGTAATGGTAATAATAAATCTTGGAGTTTAGAATATTGTTTTGAATTTATTTTTTGTGATTTTTTCACTTTTCCATCAATATTAGTTAGAAATTTGTAATCGCAGTCATTATAGCCTTCAGTTTAAAGTTTTTTTTTAATCAATTTAGTAGAATATTAAAAAATTCGAGCCGAATATCACTGTATAAACAATTTATAAAATCTTACCTGACAATTTTTATTCATTTCCATCTGAAGATCAATATGGGCCAGACAGCAAAGTATTTGCGTAATTCGCAAAGTCAATCCAAGATCTACTGCAAATTTAAGCATCATATAAAGATATGGTTTCACACCGGACGCGGACAGTCTATTTATAAGAAATTGCGCTATGTCTAAGACGGCATCGAATAAAAGCATAGGAATGTTGACTGTATCCTCTGATGTAATATATCTAATATTCTTAATCGCCTCCATTATATTAAGAGCATAGATATAAGGCGATATGACTAGATTTCTAGTGCATTGCACACTTATATAAAAATTCACTGCATGCAGTGTAGCAGCAACAAGTTCAAAGCTATCTTTTCTGCTTTCCATTTCATTAAGTTTCTGTTGAACACCTCTGATTAGCATAGATGCAGATTCAAAATCACTTTCTGATGCATAATATCGAGCAATATTTAGTATACAAGTTAAAACATAATTTTGTAGTCTCGGAGTTAGCAGATCTATTTCTTGGAAATTGTTTATAATTTCTTGTGCACTGGTTTCTATTAGTTTATTAATATCAATACTTGTATCTATAAATCTGATTATATCGGCTAATTCGCTAAAAAAGGATATGGCCCGAATTTTATTCAGAGCGCAATTTGTTTCACAAGCAGCTTTATAAACAAGATTCCAGGCTTTATAAGCGTGATCAATATATCCACGTAGTTTTAAATGTCTTCCAAGATAGGAAACACAATCAATGATATCAAAAAGAGTGTATTCAACAGTGCAAGATTGCTTATTTTCAAAGAATTTCCAAAGATAATTCACACTATTTACAGCTGCTTCTATTGCATCGTTCTCAACTGATATTCTGACATTTTTGAATTGACTACAATCCATGCTATTTAAAGTGCTCTCGGAAAATGATTTATCTACAAATGTTTTCTTTGCCTTGTCAAATTTGAAAATAAACATTCTTTTATAAAGATAACCAAGAGAAAGATATAATTCTGGGTTTTTGCTTGGTATTGATGAACTCTTAACTTGAAGTTGTAGCTTTAAAATAGAATTTTCTACTCGTTGATGTAAATCTTGTATGGCAATAACTCCTAATTTATTCACAATTAAAGCAAATTCATTTTCTGATTCTGTTTGCTCTAAAATTCTTGCAGCTAAAGCTACTTTGTATTTCTCCTCAGGATAATGTTTTAAAGCTACTTCCAAATGTAGGCGCAAAAGAAGTTTTTTATCGAATGTAGGTATTTTAAATCCCATTAATTCTTGTTCCAAAATATCACAAAGTGACATCCTATAGTCGTATCCTGCTGCTTCGAACATCTTAGAACATAATAAAATCTCTCTTGTTAAGTCTCCACTATTTTGTCGCGAGAGAAGATGTGCAATATAAAGACTGTACATTTGTACACATGACTTATAGTCATTCGAATGGTAGTAGAGTTTTTTATATAAATACACAAGGCTAATGGGCGGTATTTTTTCTGACGTCGCTTTGAGTTTAATGAAAATGTCTAACATTTTTATGGCATAGGCCGCATGAAATTCACATTCAACTGAAGAGATACTCTTAAAACATCCCAAATATAAATTATTCAGTAATAATTCCGCATTTTTACATTTAAAACTTTCAAATGTCGCTGATATGTAGCTTATAATAGTAAGCATAGATTTTCCAACAGATTTCTCTTTTAGATCCAATTCAATTGCTCTGCGGTAGAGATAATTTGCTGTTTCAGCAACATTAAAAATTTCATGTCGCTTAATATTTCCACAACTACAACTAAACGTCTTATTGTAATTAATATTTGGCAACGTTTTAATCAATTGGATTAGAAGATCAAATGTTAAGATAATGTTTTCTTCGTTGATAATCCCTCTAATTTGGAAAATCAAATGCCTTAGAATTTCTGCCAAAGTAACAACAGTATCAGAGAACAATACATCAGTTTTCTTTTCAACATCCAATAGTTCCATAAATTTATTTAATATTCGTTTTAAGCTTTCATCAAAATTATCAACACGACATTTGCTGTTACAAATCCTTATGAAACTGTAGAACAGACTGAGTACACGATGACAGTATTTATGTGTTTCAACTTTCTCCACAATTAAGCAAGATTTTAAAAAATCAAGAGTGATTATTAGACTGTCTGAGTGGTTTAGTTCCATATTCAAAATAACATATAAAATTTTTGTTATTTTTACGTAAAAAACATCTAACGTTTCAATACTTTGTACTTGACTTAGATTTGCAAAAAACTCCTTAAAAAATTCGGTGGCATCATTGAAATGTGTTGTAATGTTCTGCCGCAGTAAGTTGCTCGTATCAAAAATTTCTACTGAAAGCTGAAGAAAAAGGTCCTGATTCAAGTCGAATGAATTTTGTAAAATTCTTGTAATATTCTTGAAGTAATGTTCCTTGATATTTTCTGTGTATTTGTCACGGGCAATTATAAGCGAAATAGGTTTCACTAATATATCAAAATAAGTTCGAATTGTTTTTAAATTTTCAGTCTTTTTAATACTTATTAGAGGTAACAGTGAGAGAGCCTCGGTCCATTGTTCCTGAAATTAAAAAAAAACAAATATTTTGAAAACGTAAAATAGCAAAAAATTAAGGTTAAGTGGAAGAGTATGAACGATTAGGCCACCAGCACACTGTAAACATCGCGACAAGATTTGATCTAGCCATTTTACGAACTCGATTATTGAGTTTGAGGTTATAGCTTGCAAGCCTTATTTGAAGAGATATTTATCTCAGTGATTTGTAATTTTAAAGCTGTAAGCGCGGACACTTCATCTTCCACTTCGCACAGTTTGCTGTTGGATTTGCCAATCTACTTCAAAAATAGCAGTGACGACTGCATTGATAACAGCCTGAGCGATTGTCTGCTACAAGCAATGTTTTAGGGTCTGAAGAGGGAAGGAAGAAGGTGAAGAATTCCTTTGCTTGCTTCACACCGGGCTCGCTAGGCCAGAAGAGATCCAGTTACCTGTCTTCCAATTTTTTAAACTATCCGTAAAATGATTTTTTGGAAGGACAAATGGCTCCGGTTTTAGCCAGATCGTCCGATTTTTCTTTTGCGCACTCTCCTTCGAAACCAGGGACCCAAAACAAGGCTATTTATTTTGTTGTCCCTAGACAGCAACTGGAATTTCGTGTGGCAGCTCCAGAGTAGCAGACTATTTTCAACTTTTGAGTTTTGAGAGTATAGAGCTAGGAGCGCAGCTTGGTTGTTTGAACAAGTATAGATGTTGGACTTCTTGTAACCTCTGTTTGGGCCAAAGATAACCTAATAAGGAGATAAGACACAACCGAACAAAATTGGAAATTTTCCTTGTTTTCTAGAAGGAAGCAAATAATGTCATATACCTTGGCTATGCATTATTGTAGTACAACTGACACGATGAGTTAAAATAATTGAGAGAACGTAGGATTCTTAACATATTGGAAATGCTTGACTGTAGCAAGAACACTGGACCAGACAAAACTGCTAATATCTTTTATTGTTCAATAAAGAACTAAAACATCTTAAAAATAGAAAGAATAAATTGTGGAAAAGTTCTATGAGTGACAAAGGCATTATAAGTCACAACAATTTCCTCACATCCTATAATGAGTTCAAAGAACTTTTCTCAACACTTTATGATGAATATATTCAAAGCATGCGTGCGAAATTATTTCGTGACCCACGTATCTTTTTTAAGTTCATTAATATGAAGAAAAAAACGGACAACTACCCCAATACCATGAGGTACAATGATTCTGCTAGTGATGATTCATCCGAAATTTGCAATATGTTTGCTTAATTTTTTGACAATGCATTTTCTTCATCAAATTTCTTTCCTCGAAATGACAACTTCAGTCATATGAACGATTCTCTAACGTTTCATTCACTATCCCTACAATTGCGAGAGAGGATTCACTCGATCATATTAATGGGCTTCCAAATGAATTCACGACGGATCCTGATGGGATCCCTCCAGCTTTCTTTAAGTCATGCTGCCATGCCCTTGCATCTGCGCTGAGAATTATTTTCCAAAAATCGCTCAATAGCGGTTGTTTCCCACAGCTATGAAAAAAATTCTTTTATCATCTATCCACAAAAAAGGTAGTAAGAGTGAAATTTCTAAGTATAGACCTATTGCAAAATTATCTTGTATGCCTAAATTATTCGAATCTATCATTTACTCTCAGCTATCAATTTCCTGCAAGAATTTGCTTTCTTCAAACCAGCATGGATTTATCTCGGGCAGGTCTACAACCACTAACTTGTTGGAATTTGTCTCGCATACCGTTGACGGGTTTGCAAAAGGCTATCAGACAGATTGTATTTATACTGACTTCAGTAAAGCGTTCGGCAAGTTATCTCACTCCGTGATACTCTTTAAAATGGAAAAGTATGGGTTTCACCCAACATTTATAAAATGGACAGAGTCTTATTTAGATAACAGAACATATCAAATACTATTCCGTCATTCTGTCTCTAGAGTCCTGAAAGCTTTGTCCGGCGTACCTCAAGGAAGTCACTTGGGACCGTTGTTTTTCATTCTATCTATTGACGACATTGTCTCTGTTGTGAGGCACTGCAAAGTATTGATTTATGCTGACGATATTAAACTTTTCGCTCAAATTAAATCTGTTAACTGGTACAAGGTGACCTTCACAAATTTTACGTTTGGTGCAAAAACAAAAATTTGGCACTTAATATCGACAAATGTGAGGTTATGACTTTCCACAGGAATCAGAAACCAATCACTTATGTTTGTGTATTCTCGGATTCCACGATTCGCCGTCACGAGGGTGCTGTTTGTGACTTGAGTGTTAAATGTGACCATAGATTGAATTTTATCTCCCACAAGTATTACAAAACATAATGTTAGATTGGTGCCGAAATAATACAGTCAAAATGAAAATTATGAATAATGGTTTAGGAGATTGGTATTCTGATGAGCTTGAAATATTAAAACAAGGTAAAGTAATGTTGTATCAACGAGCTAAATCGGTGCAGAGCGAGAATGCATGGAAGGAGTATATTAGGGCCAGAAATATATATATAAATCAAAAATAAAAAGTATCAAAAGCAATTATATAAAGCCCATGGTGGATAAAGCGCATGACCAGAAGTCGATGTGGCAATTAATAAAATCACTCGTACTTAAACAAGAACGGGAAGTAATAACTGAAGTTGAGTTTATGGATGGGAACACCAGGGATGAAGAAATAATAGCCAATAAATTCAATGAGTATTTTGTAAACAGTCTACATGATATTTTGAATTCTATACCACTTCAGCCATACATTGACAATATCATCCCAACTGCAACTACATTTCTTTTTAAGCAAGTCAATCTACTACAATTTAATATTTCCGAATATGATAACGGATGCACCTCTCAGTGTTGGGAAAATTATAGCGGATATAATAAATGGATCTTTTGAGGATAGTGAATTCCCAGAGGAATGGAAAGAATCTATTATAGCTCCAATTAGAAAAGTTGCTGGTACTAAAAAATGTGGTGAGTTCAGGCCAGTTAATATGCTTCCGATATATGAGAACGGAATAGAAAAAGTAGTACAAATACAATTGGAGGAGTATATGGAGAAGAATAACCTATTTGTGGAACAGCAATCGGGGTTTCGTAAGGCACATTCTTGCGAGACAGCTTTAGCATGGGTAACATTGGAATGGAAACAATGTGTGCATGATGGAGAGGTTATACTAGCAGTGTTCTTAGACCTAAAGCGGGCATTCGAGACAGTTGATAGAGAAATACTGTTTAAAAAATTGGTTAAGTACGGGATCAAAGGCAAGGAGTTAAGATGGTTTGAATCGTTCTTAAAAGGGAGAAAACAGCGTACGAAGGTGAGTGATACAAAATCAACATCGCTAGAGACGAATTTAGGGGTACCACAAGGATCAGTCCTAGGAACGCTACTATTCCTGATTTACATTAATATGAGTTGTATCTTGGAACATGCTAAACTGGTGCTTTTCGCGGATGACGCGCTAATATATATTGCAGCAGAGAATATTAGGGTTTGTGAAGTGAAGTTACAATCTGATATAGATCGTTTAAGTGCGTGGTTGAAGAGGAATAAGCTTAAAGTGAACATTTCAAAGACAAAATGTTTTTTAATACTAATATTTATATTGATGGTGCGGTAATTGAAAATGTTACTGATATAAGGTGTGATAATGGATAATAAGTTGAGCTTTAAAGAACATTGTGAATATGTTACTAAAAAAATAGGTTAAAAGATCTCAATTTTGTTTACAGCATTAAACAGTTTTGAAAAAAGATGGCAGGTGTTACAAAATAAAGGAATGAAATCTATATTGAAGGTTGGAAGATTTACGCCAACTCGCTTTCTTTTAGAAGCATTGAAATGGTTGAGTATAGAGCAAAGGCTGATATGCAATGTGTTAGTAGTTATATTTAAAATAAGGTATAATTTATTACCGAAGTACTTATCTAGAAATCTTAGGTATGTAGGTATTGAACAAGGATATATGTTAACAAATAATGAAAATTTTCGACTACCTAAATTTAGGAATACCAAAACGCAGAATATGTTAATGTATAATGGTCTAAAAGTTTTTAATGAATTACCAAGTAGCATCAAGAATAATAGAAATTTAAGAAATTTTAAGGCAAAAATAATTAAGTTTATAAGGGATAAATTTCCCGTATAAGTGTTATCTGTTTATATGAAAGTTATGAATAACTAATAAACTACTACTACTACATTAACTATATGGTATCTAAGAGTAGTTCTATGCTGGGCTTTATGAAACGGTGGTCTCGAGAGTTCTCGAATCTCACGTCGTCTCACGTCGAATGTTCGCCGATGTAACTTTTGTGCATCAACTCTTAAACGCGAATATTGATTCTCCCCTTCTACTTAGCAATATCTATTTCCGTGATAGTGCGCACAATTTGAGAAGGTTACCTCTGTTGCATGTTAACTCCGCAAGATCCATTTTTAGTATGTATGAACCCATCAATCGCATGTGCATTGTTGTTAATATTAAGGCTGAGGATTTTGTCGTTGACATTTCCAAGCATGTTTTAAAAAAACATCTATATAATACTTAATTTTCTGTTTCCATGTAGCATTGCATGTCATCTCATTCGGTGTTTGGTCTATGTTTAGTTAACATACTAATACTAACACCGACTAAGTGATGTCCATTCTGCGAGCTTGTGTTAAGCTGGTTCTGATAGTCTAAAAAATAAACATTGCTGACATACGTTAACTGATCCTATTAGTTTATTACTCAATTTGTCAACTAATACCAGCATCTTCCTTAAATCTTTGAAGCATTGCTTTGTTAATCCGGTTTTCAAGCCTGGCGACCCTAGATGCGTTGTTAATTATCGCCCTATTTCCATATATATGTAAGTGCTATGCTACACTTATATTTGGAAAGATTGCTTATGGTCAACTGTTCCAACAGACTAAAAACTATATCACTGTAAAGCAACACAGATACAGTTGCCTGTACCTTAGAGTTAGGTAATCATGTTCATTGTGTTTATACTGACTTTTCAAAAGCATTCTATAAAATTAATTGGTCAAAATGGAACAAGTGGGCTTTTGTAATAGTACTATTGCGTGGTTCTCATGGTATCTCTCGAACAGAAAAAGTAATATAGTTTTCAACGGTTCCAGTTCTGCTCCCTACAAGCAAACGTCTTGTGTTCCACATGGGACCATTCTTGGACAATTTATTTTCTTGATCTATGTAAATGACCTTCCGTCCCATTATATTCCAACTGTCTAACCTACTGTGTAATCAATATTGCTGATGACTGCTTCCGCATGCAGGAAGATTTGAAAGAACTTGCGAACTGGTGTAATGTATCTGGTAAAACTTAATACTGATAAGTGCAAAGTCATAACGTATACTAGGAAGCTGGAATCCACTCTTTTTTATTATACGATCAATAATAAACGTATCTCCATGTTACTTTTCTCTTCTCATATTAATTTTATAACATCAAAGGCTCTTTGAAGAAGTACTGTTGAATATGCCTGCCAAGTATGGAGACCTTTCTATAATTCATACTCACCTCAAATCGAATCTGTTCAAAGAAAATTTACAAGGCTTCTTATGTTTAAATTTAACAATGTGTCCCTCGAATATCATGATAGACTAAGTATGCTTAATCTACCGACCCTAGCTAATCGAAGAATCTTTCTAGATGCTGTCGTTCTCTTCAAAGTTTTAAATGTTGATATCTGCTGTCCTTGCCTTCTGTCCAAAATTGATTTTCACGTCCCTGCGCGTTAATCTAGGCTCCAAGTCCTATTGAATTTACCCTCTAGTAGAACTAATCTTAAAGCGAAATCGTCAATTTATAGACTCCAAAAGG
The DNA here is from genome assembly GCA_963930735.1 of Dioctria linearis. Lineage (NCBI taxonomy): Eukaryota > Metazoa > Arthropoda > Insecta > Diptera > Asilidae > Dioctria > Dioctria linearis. The sequence goes on along the minus strand of OZ005740.1, from coordinate 327,902,447 downwards.
AATATAACCTATATCTTAACAATGTTGACATCTTTCGCTCCTGCCTTCTGACATTCAAAAGGCAAGTACTCATGAGATCGCGCTAATTAGTTGAGTTTTCTCTCTTTTTATCAGCCATCATTTTTCTTCTCTTTTTTGGGTTTGAACCACAGTTTGATCCTTATTTCAATTTTGCGTTTTTTTTTTTTAATAATAATTTCTCTTTGATATTTGACTTCTTTGTCACGTAATTATTTCCACAGTATTTTTTAATAACTGAATTAGTACCTTTTATATTGTATCACGCGAGAGCATTTGGCTTGTTCACGAGCGCGATTTATCGCATGCGACAGATCTCTGATTGGCTGCAGCAATGTAGTTGTCGCTGAACATGCTTACTCTTTCTACGTTTCGTGCGATACACAAATTTATCGGAGCAATACTCTTAGTTTGGTGCGATTTTCACCTTAACCTCAACATTTACGTTTGTTTACATTTGTAATCGGATGCTAAAGCTCCGTAGTAATGTCAAAATTTATTATAATATGTAAATATATAAATATAAAAACATAAATATATGTAAATTTGACACTAATATCTCCTTGCCACTACAAAACTAAACA